>WBMW01006460.1:236565-409148 GCA_013396635.1 Penelope pileata | reverse complement strand
GCCCGCGTCCCCTTGCCGGGCTGCGGGTGCGGGGCGGGGGCAGGCGCGGCTGTGGTGCTGCGGCCATCCGGCGGTACGGGGAGCCGCGCCGGGCCGGCAGGGAGCTCAGGCGGCTCCAGAACTCGGCCAGCCTTCCTCTGACAGAGCTCGCTGCGCTCGTCCGCCTTGCGTTCCGCTGCTGACAGGCGCCGCGCGTGCAGGAGTCGACCGCAGTTTATTTCCGTGCCCGTTTCGAGCGGCGGCGGCTGCGCTCGGCCCCGCACGGCCGGGCCCGGCGGGCAGTGCCGCGCTGCTGCGGGGCCGGGGCTGCGGGCAGAGAGCGCCGGGAGCTGCTGCCAGCCGTGGCTGGGGTCAGGTCTCAGCAGGAGGGCTGAGCTGCCGTGCGGCATTGAGGTGGGAGACCTGGGCCTGCTCCCACCGGGGCGCAGTGCCGTGTTTTGAATCCAGTATTGAACACACAGAATTTGTGCTGAGCGGACGCGAGCGCTCGCGGTCCCGTTTGCTGAGGATTCCCAACTTTTTCCAGCGCTGCCGCGTGCCTTTGCAGTTTGTCATGGCTCCTCGCCTGCCAAATTTGGTTGGTAGCGGTGCCCGTTACGTCCCGCTGGGGAAGTGGTTTCCGTGGGGCTCGTCATCCCCACCAGGCGCGTACTTACAGCTTCCGAAAGCATCGCCTGCGCTGCTGCAGGCACCGCTCGGTTTGGAACAGCGTTTCTTAATTGTCTTTTAGAATTTGTGTAGGGAATTAAATCGGGCGAATGGCTTAAGCGGGGTTACTAAATAATCCCGTAATTCTCAGACGAAAGGCGATTTGGTTTGGACGAGGTTCTGCAGTGATTTCCCCAAACCGCTGAGCTCGGCGGAGCTGAGCCATATATAGTTCAGCTCCAGACTGTGGTGGGTTGGTCATTTTCCTGTCTGATGTTTCTTGGATCTCTGTAACGCACGCTTGGGGAGGAAGAAAGAATTCTATTTTTCTCCAAAAAAGCACAGTCTTTAAAAATAGTGCCTTTGTACGTGGGGTGCTGTGGCTATATTTGGTAACAAAGCCATATAAAGCGGTTGATCCTCAACAGAAATAAAATCTTTTGACTGAGCGACCTTGTTTGTTTTTCCAAGCGATGCTGCTCGTGTGCTCTCGCCGGGTTTGCTTAATGCAGATTTTCCGCCTGTGTGTTCCCTGAGAATTCCTCCCAGCTCTTGGGTGAGGAAACCACTTGGTGCTGTGCCCTGATACTTGGGAAGGTACGGGACGGCTTTGTTTGCAGGCTTGCGTTGGGTCAGCTCTGTAAGACAATACTTGTTTCTATGTCACTGCCAGTCTAGCCTCTTTATTACTGAGAAATGCCAGGAAATAAAGTGTCCCTTTTAGGGACATCCTTAAAGGTTCCTTTGTCATGTCCTGGGGTGTATTCTAAGGAGCGGGGGAATAGGAGGGAGAAGAGACCTGGCTGCTCAGGATTTAATCTTCTCAGGCAGGAGCTAAGAAGTCAGCTGTCTGCGTTGGGCTGGCACCGCTGCAGCCAGCGATGCGGCAGAGCCATCCAGCGGAGAGGTGGCTCTCCTGAGCTGCATAATTCAAGCTGTCCTCCTTGCAGATCAACACTTGAGCAATGTGCAACATTTGTATCAGTCGTAGGTAGGGAATATCACCTTTTTTTTTCTTTTTTCCTTTGTCGCTGTCTTTTTTTTTTTTTTTCCCTGAAAGCTCCAGTTTGGGCAGCACACAAGGTACAAACTTCCTCAGACTGCACAGAGCTGATGGAAGAGTGGGATAAGCCATCGGCCATACTGCAGCTCAGCCTGGCCCTGACCTGCTTATGGGCTCCCTCAGCCAAAAGACCCCCAGGAAAACTGAACCTCCAATTCCTGGTGTGTGCATGGTGGTGTGTATAAGAATTAATTCTGAATAAAGCAGGGCAGGGATTTTAGCTTTCCCTGAGTCACTGTGGAGTTGGTATGCTTGTTTTGGAACAGCCTCCAACGCTACGGGAAAGTGGGGTGTTTCTTGCTCTGGAGTGCTTGTGTCCATACATGGATTTATGTCGAGGCAACTTTCTCTAGTAGACGTAAGCTAGAGATCTTTAAAACATAAGAACAAAAGCAGAAAAACCTGCCAGCCTTTGGGGTGTTCTTTTTGTAGTGTCTCACAGGGCAAGAAGTGGCTGCGGGGGAACTTTCCCTTCCCTCGCTCTTGTTGCTTCTGCAGGGCTGTGTTGTTGTCTTCCAGATGCTTCATTCACCTTCATTCATCACAGCATCCTTAGAGTTGGAAGGGACCTGTAAAGGCCATCTGGTCCAACTCCCCTGCAATGAACAGGGACACCTACAGCTGGATCAGGTGCTCAGAGCCCCAGGGTCCAGCCGGACCTTGGATGTCTCCAGGGACGAGGCTTCCACCACCTCTCTGGGCAACCTGTTCCAGTGCCTCACCACCCTGACTGTGGTTGTTAGGTTCTTGGTAGACTGCTAGTACATATGAGCTTAAACAAAAGCACAAAACTGAATGTCCTCCTCTATGGAAATCTGTGGATATGTAATGAACTAGCAGTGTTTTAAAACAATTCCCAATCTTCCACTTAAGAAAGGGAAGGGAGCATGTGTTACAGCATTGGCTTCTGCCAGATGGTGAAGAATGACATTCTGGGTTCTAGAGGGGATTTTTGTGTCCTTCACCTGTGAAGGTGGTGATCCTTATGTTTTGTCTGAAAATAGGTTACAAGAATCCTTTGGGAACTCCATTCATGGTGAGGCAATTGGAAATTCTAATTTATCTCCTTAGCTCCAGCCTTCTGGTTCTCATGTAACAGCCTCCATTCCGATAGCATTATCCAAAAGCCATACAATCCAGCAACTGTTCCTGGGAATAAAGAGGCTTTTCTCAGTAAGGACTTTAAGACCTGAGGAGCTGAGACAATGCTAGCCCAAAGCAGGCAAGAGCAGTGCTTAAACTTATAAGGTGCTCACGCAGCCTTGCGGTCTCCACAGCCTTACATTTTAGCTCAGCGTTGTTTGGTAAGATGATTAATAGCACAAGTACTTCTTTATTTACAGGGAGCCCTGGAAATGATCTTTCCAGTAAGTTTTGTATTGAAACATGATTCAGCTTCTGAGTGTTGCATAGACAAAGCCTGAAGTCGGGACTGCTGCCGAGCTCCCCGGCTTGCGCTTTCCTTTTGGTAGCATCTGCACGTGGGGATTAATGATTTCTTTGAAACCAGGCAGCAGCTTAGCAGAACGTACATAGTGTGCTCGTGTATTGTGTTGTGGGGAAGTGTTACCACGTCCAAGAAGTCTAAAAGTAACACTGTGCGTGGCGCTCGGAAGCATTTCCCCTGGGAGCTTTTCAACTCCATGTTCTTCCAAACAGGGACCACGCCTTCATGTTCCACCTGATGGAAAACAAAGCCCCACTGCCAGGAAACAACACTAGCGCTGGGGGAAGGAACTGCCAAATGCCATCAGTTTCGCTCAGGCTGCACAATGAGAGTGGGAGAAAGAAATCAACCCAAGGCATCTCAGCAGCTTCCTGAGGACGTGATCTGTGCCAGCCAGTGCCAAAAGAAAGCAGTCCTGAGCAGGCCCTGCCCAGCCAGGGGTGTTGGGCTTTCTGCAACTTAATCATCTCTGCTTTCTAGTGGCTGCAGGAAAAGAAAGTCAGCATTGTTGGTCAGAGCCTTAGTACTTAGCTGCTTGCTGTGGGAACTGTGCTTTTAGACTGTATCCTTAGTTCCTCCTATTTTTTACACAATTAGAATCAGGGGAAAGATACTGTATGCTGATAGCATATCTTATGAAAACCTATTTCCATAAGAGAAATGTAGGGGACATGCTCTGCCCTGACTCCTGCAGCCACCTGCCCCTCTGCTCTGCGCTGGTGAGAGCTCACCTGGAGCACTGCATCCAGATGTGGAGTCCTCAGCACAGGAGAGACATGGAGCTGTTGGAGCATGGCCACCAAAGTGATCCAGGGGATGGAACAGCTCTGCCACGAGGACAGGCTGAGAGAGCTGGGGCTGTTCAGCCTGGAGAAGAGAAGGCTGATAGCAGCCTTTCAGTATCTAAAGGGGGGCTATAAGAAAAAAGGGGGTAGACCCTTTAGCAGGTTCTGTTGAGACAGGACAAGAGGAAATGGTTTCAGACTAAAAGAGGGGAGATTTAGATTGGATATAAGAAAAAGGCTTTTTACGATAAGGGCAGTGAAGCACTGGAACAGGTTGCCCAGAGAGGCGGCGGAAGCCCCGTCCCTGGAGACATCCAAGGTCAGGCTGGACCTTGGGGCTCTGAGCACCTGATCCAGCTGTAGGTGTCTCTGTTCATTGCAGGGGAGTTGGACCAGATGGCCTTTACAGGTCTCTTCCAACTCTAAGGATTCTGTGATTCTATGATTCTATGAATTAGTGGCTAGCTCCAGGGGAACCACCGGGCGCTGCTGGTTTCCAGTCTTGCACAGAACTTGGCACCCTGCATCCAAAAACTCCAAGCACCTTCTTGGAGTTTTCCCAAGCTTCTTCTGCTTGCCTCTGAACTTCAGAGAGGTGCTGAGCTGTACGGAGCTGTTGGAGGGGTGGTTGACCCGTGCTGGGTAGTGTTACTGTGGATACTGTGCAAAACCCCCAGACTGCCCTTGAAGTCCTTTAAAATATGAAATCCAGTGGTTGTCTGGGAAGGGAAGCCATTTTTGTTGCTTTGCTACGTATGAATTGAAATAATACATTTTTATCTAAAATATGACAATAACTATGACAGTAGCACAGTGTCATAGCTCCTTGATGCAGTACTATTTAAGACGAGATACAGGTTTTCAGAGCTTTGTTGCACCTCCACAGTCACTCTTACCCATAAACAAAGTTCTTCAAAAGTTTTTGTGGAGGTTAGGTTTTCCAAACCATTTTCTTTTCTTCTTCTGAACTCTCCCCAGTTTCTTCTGTCAGCACGGCATTCCAGCTGGTACCTCGCTGCCGCTGAGCAGAGCAGGGTTCCTCCCCAGCTCCTGCTGTTACCTGTTATGCATCTCTTTTTAATAAACTCTAGATCATCACTTGCCTTTTTTTGCAGCAGTTGTCACAGTATTGGCTCAGTTTGTAGGCACTGTAACCTTGCCATCCTTTTCTGCAGTTCTCTGCTGGTCTTGTAGTTTTCATTTTGGTTTTGTACAGTTGAGTGCTTTTGTGGTGGTCGTGTTTTTTTTTTTTTTAAAGACCAAATGTGGTTCTTTGAACTTGGCTGTATTGAATTCCATCTAACCGATTTTTGACCATTTTCCAGTTTATGAGGATCATTTTGAATTCTGCTGAGCTCGCTGGAGGGCTGCCCGCTCCTCCCAGGTTGGTGCCTGCAGTTTGTGTAGGAGTGCTTGCTGGTCTCAGTGGCAGGAGAAGTGCTGAACAGCACTGGGATGTTCTCCCAGCCTGGCAGCCTGCTGTGCTCCCAAGCTGTGGTGCCCTGATCCAGAAGGAAGATGCTTTTCTAGTTTGTTCATGGAAGCACCACTGGGAGCTCTATCAAAAAGTATACTGTATTTGAGATCTGCTGGATGTGCTGTTCGCCTCCTGCTGCACTGTAGAATAGAAGGAAAGTATATTGGTTTGACGGGGTTAGATTTTGCAAGTCCACCTTGAACTGCAAGTTGTTGTCCAAACTTTCTAGGGTAAGTTTTGTAGCCTGTCAGAGGAGTCCAGCCTCAGGCAAGGGCTGCAGACGTGGTAGCTTCATAGCCCAGGAACACTGCGATTCAACAGGAGTGTGGCTGATTTTGGATACAGTCTGGTATTTATGTTGCTAAAGCACCTGAAGTGAATTCCTAGCAGTGAGAATGGAAGGGTGATAGATTTTGACAGAGCTCTCCAAAGCTGGGACAGGGAAGGGGAGAAGATGCAAACATGGGGGAATAATGGGCAATCGTTAAAATACTTTCTGTTAACAGAGAAGTAATGCTGGGAGAAACATGATGCCCAAGTTTTACATGGGATTTGTGTGGTGGATCCTTCCTGAGCAGGAGATCAGGAATGGGAGTTTTGCAGAGTATTTTGGGTGGTGTTTGAGGAGAAATGGCAAGTTATTAATCAGCTTTTGCGAGAGTCATTTCCAGCACTGTTACTGTCCCTTGAAATCCTGACTGCAGAAAGGGGAGGTTTGACCACGCTGAGTCTGTAACTTTGATCAGGGCGTGAAATCAATACAAGTGAGGTCCAGCACTGTGGGCAAGTTACCACGTCTGTGACATTGCAATGGGAGAGCTGCGTGGGTTTCGGAGTAGAGAGCACTAAGCTGTAGTTTTTGTGATCCAAACTTCTGCCCATCCTGTCTCGTTCAGCCCAAATAAGGGCTTGTTTGTGCCATGGGCTGAGATGCCCTCACGCTGCCTCAGCAGAAGCCAGCCTCGGACCTGGGAATGTGCGTGGCAGTGCTAGAAACTTTTACAGTGGTCATAGCAGAGACATCCTGAAACCGAGTGCTACTAGGGCCCTGAGCACTGAGTCTTTGAGTTTCCAGGGTCAGTGGGGTCATTATTACCCGCGTCTATCTGCTCCTCTCTGTTCATGTGACATTCTGCCTGGGGCTGGGACTTGTTCCTGCAGCGTTTACCTCCTGGGCCAACATGTGGTGCGAGGTGTGGGCAGGGAGCTCAGTGGCTGCCCACTGGGACCAGGCCGTGCAGACTCTAGCAGGAAATTAACTCTGGTCATGCATCATTTTGGTAGCAATTGGTACTGCATAGTAAACAGCTGTGATTCTAGTCTATCCCCATTTCATCAAATCGTTTTGTTCTTGGCCCAGAAAGAGAATGTCAGCGTTCGTGCAGTGTTAGCGTGAGCTGACAAAGCTTTGTGAGTGGGGACGTGCGGCTCCCGGCTGTGCTTGCACCCCACGTGCACAGCCTGGCACAGAGACAGAGCCCTGCTCCCCAGCAGCCCAGGGCAGCGCCGTGGGGGCTGAGACCCACGGCCCTGACAGTGCCCTGAGCGACGTGTGAGTGCACAGAGCCCCTGTGTTATCCACACAGCCCGGACAGCAGCCAGTGTGCTGCCGTGGCTGGGGCAAGCTGCAGCTCCGTGGGTGTGCCGGGCAGCGAGCACAGCTGGCAGGAGCCCCAACAGAGCTGCCGTGTCCAGTTTCACCAAGCATGAGTTTTCATTTACTTCCTTCACAATTTAAGCTTAAATATCTAACTTTTCACAATTTCTGGCCTTTCTACATGCACAGAGCTTCCTGACACCCTGCAGGAGTAATGCAGCAATGGGCCAACAGCCACATCTTCGGTGGTTTCACTGGTGAGACCATCCTGCGTGCTTGTGTTTGCTTACAGGTGGTGAAATCTGCAGGTGGACTCACCTGATCGTAGCTGCTGGCTTATTTCCTTATTTGTTGCTTATGGAAATGTCTAAAAAATCCACGAGTTATGCCTGTGAATATCTGTTTAAATACACATATAAAGGAGGAGAACGAGAACCTTTCTGCACGTTTATACAGGTGCTATCAAAATGACACACTGAATACAGGGCTGCTCCGAAAGTAATGCCTCCTATGTTCTTGGCTCACAACAGCAGAGGCGAATGTTGGTGGGATGGCAGCAGAGGTTGAACCTTCCCACCAATATCCCACTCCGTGTTGTTGCTGTGTGACAGATGGCAGCAGAGGGGCACTCTGACACAATGGCGTCTGACATGGGAGTGCGGATGGAGCAAAGATGTTGGTTTGAATTCCTCCATGCAAAAAAACTGCCCCCACTGACATTCACTGACGCTTGCTGAATGTTGATGGAGCCCAAGCAGTGGCTGTGAGCATGGTGAGGCAGTGGTGGTGCATTTCAGCAGTGGTGACAGCGACAGTGGTTGTAGTTTCCATGAAAATAAAAAGGAGGCATTACTTTAGGGGTGACCTATGTACATCAGACTTGTGAC
This sequence comes from Penelope pileata, assembly GCA_013396635.1. NCBI lineage: Eukaryota > Metazoa > Chordata > Aves > Galliformes > Cracidae > Penelope > Penelope pileata. Next base: position 401,244 of record WBMW01006460.1, on the reverse strand, counting down.
CAACAATTATGGTTTTTTTAAACCTTGAAATGGGCATAAACTGGTACATTCCTTGCCACTCATTTTGCTCATGGGTGCCAAAATCTTGCCCAGCGTGGGGCTGTGCTGCAGGGAGCTTCTGGGGGAAGCCCCCAGCAGAGCTGCTTCACTGAGGAGTTTCTCATGGTGTGAGATGACAGGGCTGAGGGGAGAAGTAAGGATGTGCAGGGTTTTAACTGCAGCTTTCTGTGTATTGGAGCAGGGCTCCAAGTAGGACAGCAGCAAAGCAGCATTTTGGGGCAAGGCTTAATTAAGTTCCCAGCGGCAGGCTTCAGCGGGAGGGAGGGAGCTGCGTGCCTGCGCTGGGCCGCTGCCTCTGCTGGAGGAACGGGGACAGATGTCACTTTTCAGAACAGCTTATGAAAGGAAAACACCCAAATTTCCCTCAGATTATTGACCCACATTGGGTCTTGGAAGCCTTGAGCTTTGAAAAAGCTGAGGGGAGGAGTGAGTGAGCCTGGCAGACGCACCTGCAGCCCCCAGAGGAGCAGGGGACGGGGAGCAGGCCGGCGGGCACAGAGCAGGCTGTGTGGGGGTGAGTGGCACCGGGCTGGGGCTGCTGCCAGCCCCACAGCGGGCAGGGGACGTGCCCCAGGCAGCTCCCACCTGCACACAGCCCCGCTGCCAGCACAGCGTGCGTGTGGTGGGGCCGCTGTCTTCTCCAGGTAAGCGCCTTTGGCTGGCGGCTGCAGGGGGTGTTTGTCTTTGGAATTCAGTCAGGGTTGCACCACTTGAGTTTGGAAGAGACACCTTCGCATTCTGGACATCTGAGAGAGAACTGAAGAGGAGAAAAGTCACTAAAACAAGATTTCAAGCAATATATTCAGCTAGAGTTATTACTTCTTTTGCTCATGAATTGAAAAATAGCTTCAGGATGCCTAAGGCTGCACAATTTTGTGCAGCACATCCATGTAAATATATTTGACTTTTTTTTTAATGCTATGTTTAGGCATTTTTAAACTGCACTGGAATGAAATTAGGAATGAAATTAGCTCAGAGATTCCAAGATTTTTTTGTTGTTGTTAAAAATGTTTGTCTTTATACACTTTCTCTTGTAAGAAGAAAAAGGAGACCTGAGTAAACGCTTTTATCCTTGTAATTCCCTAAATACATGGTGATTTTATCCTGGTTATTAAATAGCAGCAGAAAATGTAAATTTTTTGCTAATCAACATGCTCAATGAGAGCCTCAGCAGGTGAAGATTGAAAAAAATGGTGTTAGAGAAATTTAAATATTCATTAAGTTAGTTCACCTGGGGCAGTGGTTTAAAAGCAAATAATCCTCATATTTGAACTAAATTTCTTGCTGTTAGGACAGAAATAGGTTCTTTGCTCTCTGCCTTTTCGGTCATGGAGATTCAGAATTAACTCCTTTGGATTGCACAGGGTGTTTAAAGAACATTAAAAGTGTAAAATGAATGCTCCTTTTACCTCATTTGTTGCAGTGCCTTCTCAGTGCTGTAGCGTTCCTTAAGACTGGAAGCACATCTGGCTAGGGGAGGCTGAGGAGCTCCTGTTTTACGTTGACGAACTCTTTGCGGTATGGATTAGATGTGTTTTTAATTGTGTTCTGTAACTGCATAAAGGCTCTTTGTTTTTAGGATGGTTAATGTTACTGTTACAGTTTGTGAGCAATTCCTCTCTGTGCAGTATTAGAATTTCTTCCTGCTGTATTTTTAAGCTATTTTTTGGATAAAAGGCTGAGGCATTCTTGTATATTCATAAGGCTGTTCTAAATTCGATGGCACAATGTCTGTGATCAAAGGTACAGTTTTAAAGACTGCTTCTGCTCTGTTGACATAGGTATAGACTGCTCCGTGCCGAACCTGTTACTGGGGGGAGAACTCAGGGCCCCGTGCAGATTTAGGCAGGGGGATGGCTCCTCTCGGTGGTGAGGAGCGGTACTGGTGTTAGACAAGGCCCTGGAGAAAATTTCCATGTAAGGGAGGCTGCTGGGAGCCGGGCAGCTCTGACGGCTTTGACTCGAGTGAGAGCTCCAGTTCCAGGAGCTGGGATGACAAAGAAAGAAAGAACCGACCTGAATTGCTGTGACGTGAAGTTATGTCGGCTGGCCGAGAGATCAGGACAACATTTTGCAAAGCTTTCTAAATTCTTTTTTTTTTTTTTCCCCCAAAATATGAGATGATACTTAGATCTGTTTCACGACTGGGTTTAAAATTTACATTTTGTCCTGTAGCAAATTATAGTGAGATAATCCGGCTTTCAAAGAGTTTGTGCTGAAGGGCTGAATTCTGAGTGCAAGGACGGGCTGAAGTCTGGGTAGGGTGTGGGTCTGTGTCTTTTGCACCAGAAAAGTTTATTTCTCTGATAGGGTGCATGGTGTACATGGGCGTATTTTGGGCGTATAGATGTAGATAGATGTTAGCGCCATCCACTTTTTCAACTGGAAGCATTTTAAATACCTTAAAATTTACTGCTCATATACTTAGTGATTATTGGTTGGTAATTTCCTGTGTACATTATAACCCCATGGCATCGGACCCTGCACTGAGGATGCTCCAGTTTGCTGAGACAGGGAAAGCCTCCAGCTGAGAGCTGGTACCACTACAGGCAGGACAGGTGGGGAGCAGTGTTTCTTTGGGCTTTCTTACTCCTGATAAAACTTTCTTTGAGAGCTCATCGAACTGGAAGCTAAAACTGTGTCTGGAACCACAGCTGGCTTAAGCTCTGATGTGCTTAGGGACCTTGCTTCCTTCACTGGACAAGAGCCGGTTCTCAGTTTGAACTCACCTGTGTTGCTTCAAGGGCTCAGCTGACCTGCCTGGTGGCAGGACCAAAGTGCCATGGAGCTGCTTGTCACCCAGCTTGTCACTTGTCTTGGCTTAGCTGTAAGTCCGACAGTGTTCAAGGGTGTCTTCTGGAAAGAGTGGGCTCTGCTGATGTTTCAGGTCGGAAGTCCTGTTGTAGTGGTACTGGTTCTCAGCTGGAGGCTTTCTCTGTGTCTCGGTTTATGAGATGTCCTTCCCCAGCGACCCAGCTCAGATGACACAGCTATTGTGCAGTGGGACCTGGGCAGGCAAGCTTTGTAAGCTGAGCAGGGAGGCCCAGGTTAAGGAGCACTGCATAACCCTGTTTAAAATGACTCCAATTCCACATGGTTTATCTGTTTAATCTTGAGAATCTATTTTTTTTTTTTCCTCAGAGAAGTAAAAACTGATATGAAGTTGTTTCGGAAAAGCTGAATAGAAAATCCTATTGAAGGGCTTCTGTTCACCGCTAAAAAAAGAAAGTTGTTTCTCCTCTTGGTAAATGATGCATGGGATTTGTCCTGAATTAAAAATAGAGAGATGAGAAAGCCTGTTAGTTCTGCTGTGCTGGTAAGCTTGGTGCAGCAAGTACTGGTGGAGAGGGGGAGCGTGCCTCCCCCAATCTGGGCAGCAGTCAAAATAGGCACTGTGCCCTCGGTGCTGGGTGCCTTTGGGATAAAGCTCCATGTGTGGCAGTAACCCCTGAGTCTGGGGGGTTTCAAACCTTGGTTTTGCTTTTAGTACTGAAAATGAATTCTTCGCTGGTGAGCAAAGCTTTCAGGCTTGCCAGTAGGAACTGTTAAATTAAAAGGTTATTTCCAGAACACTTGTATATCATCCTCTGAGCACCAGAAGCAATTAATCCTTTACCAGCGCACTGGAGAGGACTGTCTGGAATGGAAAAGATTAGATATTTTTCAAGATGTTGAAAGGATGGTGATTCTCAGAAAAGACCCATTTACGAATAGTTTATGACTGCCATGGTTTTATAAACTCACTGCCGTACAAGGAATGCGCTGAGTGCTGGCAGGCGACCAAGGCAGGGAAACCGAAAGTGCAGCAGAGCAGAGTGATGCTATTTCAGTGCATTGGATCTGGGAGGAACAGGAAGAGATGGGGGAAAATCCCAACCAACCCATGTTGGCTATCCCTTCGGAAGTACTGCCAGCTGTAGCTGTTGGGAAGCAGTCTGGCTATGGAAGGTGTGGGAGCACATGCAGGGCTCAGGGGCTCCCAGCTCTGCCTTTAACAGAACAGGTCCTCTGCCCTCCTGGGTTTCTGGATTCCCCCTCTTCCTCTCCTTGGGGTGACACTGTTTTTTCTCACCTCCTTACAGTCCCACCTTTCCTGTTTGTTCCATTGCCCGCAAGGCTTGCAGTGTTGTGTCTCTCTCCGTTCATTTTATACCCCTCCTTCAAGACCACACCCCTCAAGCAAGGACACTTAGGGCTTGTATTACTTAAAGGAAAATTAATGAAATCCCTCTTCTCCGTGCACTCATAGTATAGAGCTGATGTGATTTGTTATTATGCTACTCTTATTACGCTTGTTATAGTCACTTATCTTGTTTTTGGTAATCCTTCTCTCCTGATGCTTTCTTGCTTTCTTCTTCCCTCCTGCCTTCTTGCTCCGGTCCCTGGACCCAGCTCTGGGATGCCTGTTACCCTGGCATACCAGTGCGTTTGCTGCCAGACTGGTTTGTCACGAGCCAGAGATGGGAGCCAGGCTGAGTCCCAGTTCAGCCAACAAAGGGTGTTCCTGCAAGGGACTGGGAGCTTCCCGTCTTTGGCAGCTGATACTAGAGAGAATGTTAGCTCCGTTCAGGAATTAAATGATAGTTAAACATAGCTCTTAATTCTCTGGTCAGATGTAGTGCTTTCCTCCTACAAATCACTTTCCTGTTCTGGATAACTATTCTAATATGAATGCAAACTCACAGACACAAAAAGTACTGCCTCCTTACTTTGCATGTTTTCACATTTTTTCAAGCATTGAAATCAGTGAGATTGCCCTGAATTGTGAGCAGGGGTTTCAGCATCTGGATTACTTGCTTGAAAAGGTGATCATTTGAGTCTGCACGAGGATCCAAAACTGGCTTCAGGAATCTCCTCTCTTTTAAGTGAATATTGACAATATTGCTAGCATATATAAATGACATATCAATAGCATTCCTAGGGTGGGCCATGTTTCCCCATTCCCTGTGAGAGAGCGAGCTGGCCAGTGGGCACAGTGCTGGGAGCCGGGGGGCTGGCAGGGAACCCCTCTGCAGTGCAGAGGCAGCTGCTGTGACTTGCCTTAGGGGACGCAAAATGTTCCTCTCTGCCATGCACTTCTCCGCTTCCTCCACAAAAGACCATTCCTGTCAGTAAGGGCTACTGAACCTGGAAGGTAATGTCTGTGGATGGGTCTGGCAGTATCCCAAGGCACGTGCTGTCCAAACTGATAGGTGAAAGTTGTTTGTGTGTTAAGATCGTAGGATCTGTATTGCAGAAAGGTGTATAATTTAAAGTTGAGTTTCTATTGTAAATACACATAGGATTTCAGGGTTTAAAGCAAAATCTAGCATGAGAGAATATGTAAAATTCAAAAAAGGAAAAAGGTTTTGAACTTCATTGCCTAGGCTCCTTTCTAATAGTAGTAGTAACTTCAAGTTTAAAGAAAGCTTGACATTTCCTGGTGTTTCACTCAGATATTATGGGATGTGGCAGTAATGACCTCTTTTATCAGGGCACAATGTAAACTTCCTAGAAGTAGACTGGATTGACATTCGGTTTGCACATTCCAGCACAAACAGCTATGAAGAACATGCTTTAATTGAGAGTGTTAAAAGTGACGTGGGAATTCAGGCTGAATACTTCTGACTTGTGTGGCTTTAATTGAGAAGCTTGTATTTTATGGGTAGGAGAAAATAATAAAAGATACAGACAGACGCACAAGTTAAATGCTACAGTTCTTCTGCATAGCTGTAAAGCTAAGACAATTAGTTTCTTCTAAAATGTTTTGTGCCTTTGTATGTAGTAAGACTTTGAGAAGGTTATATTTATAATTATGATGTTTTGCTGCATGTTGTTAGCTGCTGATGATTAAAGTATTTAATCACAGAGCTTTTTCAATGTATATTAATAGCAAATCAGGAACTTTGGAGACACTCTCAATTCGCAATATCAGTTGATGTAGAAGCACATGAAAATGCAGATCCTAAAATCTCTCTGTAAGGGTGAATTTCCAAAGATTTTGTCAATTGTCTTCACAGATTTGGACAGGACAAGAAGGTATCTTAGCCCAGACAGGAAGTATATGTATGGTAGGACAGTACTCGTGGAACAGAAGACTGGCATAATCCCTCCTAATATGAGAGCTGTTTGGAGCTGTCTATCTGGTGAAAGATCAGAGACTTCCTAGGATCTGCAGGAGGAACAGGAACTCTTCCCTTTCCCTTTCTCCAGACTGTTGACAGTCCTCATCCCTTTTCCTCCTGATAAGCTTTCCTGTGCACCAGTCTCCTGCCACGGCTGGCAGCTCTGTATTGGATATTGGATCAGCCCCCATTAAACATCTCTCTGTAAACTATTATACATTGCCTGTGCCCCCCAGTGTTGACACGTACTGTCACAGCCTGAGACATGTACCTCAGATGATAAAGACCCCAAAAATAATCAAGGGCAGTGGAAGGAGCAGGAGAGACCAAGGGCCTTCAGCTTTTGCAGTGACTGCGTTAAAGGGAAGTAGTGAGGGGCTTCACAACTGTGTAGACACAGAAATCCGTGATACACTAAAAAGTTTGCTCATGTGGTTCTCTCTGGGCTGCACTTTATGTCCCTGCACTGCGTGGTGGCTGCGCTCTTGAAGTAGCCAAAAGACAAAGTAAAAGAGAAAGGTCCAAATGCTAAAACTGGGATAAATACATGTATTAAATATGCCATTACGCTTTATCCATGAAATATTTGCTTATAGTTTGATCTGTGACAAAAAGGAACATAAACAAATACAGCAAAACCTTTGCAAAACAACTGTTTGAACTTACTGCTTGACTGGAGAAACTCAACAAAACAAATACTAATTAAAATTAAATTGTTACTCTAACACTTGACTATAGAAAACTCACAGGCCTTTGCTGTCTTCTAGTTGTTCGGATTTCTCCAGTGTGGCAGTATTTTTGCTCCTTTGCTTTGTCCAGTGACTCTGAAATTCCTGACATAGGAGCCTGGCTCTCTGGTGAGCATGTAGGGGTCTGTAATTGTTTCCTGTCCTCAAAGTGGGGCCAGAGACTCAGAGCTGGGGGGAGGGAAATTGGGAAATAAGTTGAAGTCTCACACTATCGAGGTCTCATTATTGGTGCAAGAAAAAAAGATTGTTCCCTTAAGAATTGGTGTCCAGTTACTTTACTGCTATTTTTCAATTTACTACTAAAGGGCTACAACTTCACATTTTTCTTGTGAGAGCTGAAGTTCTCATGTAATTTTAGGAATTCTGGACCTGAGTTTTCAGGAGAAACACTAAATACAGAAAAATGTAAAACAGTAGTTTTGCTAGTTCCTGAGACCCTTGATGTTTCTCCTGCAGCTCTTAAAAACAAGGTGTGATAATACCACAATTCTATCTCTCAAGTTGTCCCTCCCTCAGAGAAATTTCACTGGTTGCAGGCAGAGACTGACAAAACACAACTTGAGTGTGTACCGAATACAAATTTGAACATCTCCCCATGTTATTTTTTAACAGAACTTTTATTTATTTATTTATTTATTTGAATTTTGTGGCCTAATTTGTGATGTCTTCCAACGTTTGCAATTGAGGGTATAGAAGCTCTTGAAAGCTGGCAGTACATCACCATCTGTGAACATTAGGATGTCAGCATCCTGAAACAAAGGCTTTCCTGGAGTTCCAGCATATAGAAGCCTAGCAAAATGTTCCCAAATCCCACCTTATGACGTAGATACCATTGTATTGGTATGATTGATGCTTCCAAGGTTTATAAGCTATCACTGAGCATCGTGCCAGTTTCACAACAGCTAGGCAGATGAAAGCTCCCTGCTGATCCCTTTTGTGCTTCATTACAGAAGGAAGTGGTGGGAACGGGCCCCCCCAGGAGGCTTGGTTACACCAGGGCACATCTGTGGAAGAACCAGTGGTGTCCTGGCTGTTGGGAACAGCCTGAGTTCAGGGCTGGGACAGAACTTCAGAGATCCTAACACTCTACACCCCCAAAAAACAAAAGCGAAGGAAATCCTCCACCAGTGACCAAAGTTGACTTCAAAAAAAGCAGCATCCCTTTCCTTGGATTGTGAGTTTTGCCCTGGGCTCTTCTCAGAACATTTATTTCATCAGAAAAGCATGTGATGGAATGTGTGAGTGATGAGTCTGCTCGGCAGGAGCATGATACTGCAGCACTTCCATGGCTCAAACGCACGACAGCCAAGGTCACCCAGACCCAGAGCCCCCGGGGACGTGTTGGTGAGGTGGAGTGCTGTGCTGGCACCACTGGCTGCCCTAAGGCTGGGGCAGGTTTCTTCAGCAGTGGCATGGGGCCCTTGCAGGGACCCAGGTAGGTGCAGCACCCAAGTTTAAACACCAGCAACAATACTTCAGGATGGCACTTCCTTCCTGCGTTTTTTGAGCTCTGGCAGTTCCTGTCTAGTAGAGCTGAGATGCAAACTCAGTTCCTAAAGCTGTTGAAGTATATAGCCAAATTTGCATTTCTTGCTGAAAGAGCAGAGGAAAGGTGTTACCTGGCAGAACTTTGTCGCTGCTGTTCTTTGTCAAACCAGTCCTGGTACCCAGGGAATCAGCAAGCAGAGCTGCAAAGCGCCTTCAAACCAAATGCATCAACTGTGATGATTTTGCTTTTGTTCTTCTCTTTACTGATTCTTTACAAGAAGTTTTTAATCTTGGACTGTAAGCACCCTGCAGCAGGGATTTTTTTTGTATACATGCAGTACCCAACACTGGGGGGTCCCAATCCTACTTGAAACTACTGGGCATTGCTGTAATGTATAGAGTAAATAAAAATAGCAATCAAAATGTCTGTGATAAAAGAATAAAACACGTTAACTACAATAAAATACTTTCATGAATGCTCAGTTATATTTTATTGGGCTTTCAGGACTTATATATCCTCCAAGTCTTTACAAATACTTGAGACTAAATAACAACGTTTTGGTGAACACTGAAATATTTGACATTTTCAAGAGGTCAAGATCTATTTTCTAATCCTTGGCAAATTCAAGTAATTTCCTCTAAACTGTTTACACTTAAGGGAGTTATGATTCTGTTTACTTCTCACAAAAGAAAGGAGGAGAATGGTTTTGGTCTGCAGAGGTAAATACAATGCCACGAAGAAGCAGGTTTGGTCGGCTTGATGGAGCATGCAGTGGGACAGGTGGAGCACAGAGCCATGATGGTGCCTTCGTGTTCCCCCTGTGCCCTCAGGCTGTGTCAGCTGCCCATGCCCAACTCCACAGGGAGATGTTTCACAGGTATGTGCAAGGCTTCTCTGTGTGAAGCTAGTGGGAGAGGAGTAGGTCTGGCTGCCCTTTGGCATTCTGGCCTCCAGCTTAGGGGAGAATGCTGATCTGAAGCAGCAGCCACAGAGGGTTTCTGAGCTGCCAGTTTTGGCTCTGCTGAGCTGTCACGAAGCTGTCCGGTGAGCTCTGCAGGACAAAAAGTCCCCGTTGAAGCAGCTGGCAGTCTGTAGCCCAGCAGTGAGCGCGGAGCTGTGACACGACATAAGCATCAGCCTCAGGGACCAGATGTCCTTCCTGTGCTTGTAATTAGGACTTTGCTCAGCTCTTGCCCGCGGCCTGCTGCATGCAGCCCGCACACAGACACAGCAGGGTGCGACTTTCCGAACCCTGGTGCTGTCCCATACCATCCACCTTTGTGTCCACAGCCCGGAGGCCCCACGGTGATGCCAGACTGCAGGTTGGCCAAAGGACCAGTGTGTCTCATTGGCCTGGGCTTTGCCACAGCCCTGTGCGGATAAGGAGCCTTGTGAGGCCTGGCCAGCTCCTGCTGGCCTGGTTTGGGGATGGGTGGATGGTGGCCTACTGGGATGGTGGATGGTGCACCCAGCCCCGCCGCTCTTCCCAAGGCCTCCTCTTGGCGCCGACCGCTAGATGGGGCCGGCCTGTCTCAGTGGGAGCGGGATCAGCATGAGCCATAAATCACCCCGCCGGCGGGCCGGAGGCCCTCCTGCTGGGGCACCCCAGCTTTTGAAGGGCAAAATGCGCCTTTGTTCCCTGCCTGACCCGCGCGGTGACTTCAGTGCCGCGCTTCCCGCCAGCCTGCCCGGCGCTGACACAAGCCAGATGGCCGCGGCCGGCAGGCCCGCGCTCGCCGGGCAGGGTGGGAAGGGGTTTTATGGCCGGCCGCGGGAGCACGGCGAGGCTGCAGCCCGGCCGGGTAATTACGCCTTCACTGCGCACTTTATTCCTGGCAGCGAAGGTCGCTGGGAAAAAAAAAAAAGTCACGTTTTTATTTGTAGGGTTCGTTACGGACAGACCTTTGATCTTTTATTAGTCGGTAGTCTGCTCTGGAGGAATTTTTTTTTTTTTTTTTTTTTTTTTTCTAGNTTTTTTTTTTTTTTTTTTTTTTTTAACCGGTCCTGCAGTCACTCGTGAAAATGACATGTTTATTTATGTTTAATGGCTCTCTCAGGCTGTTCATTGTGCAGCACTTACCTTCCCCCTCCTTTTTGCCTCCATTTAGTAACACAAAAATGTTTTGGTTTTGCAGCGAGTTTAGTTTGGAGAAGTCAGAGTTCAGGCATGTTAATACAAGCAGTTTTCCCCCAGATATACTCCAGAGTGATGCGGTAACATACATCACCGTGCGCTGTGCGTTTACTTGCTCGGGGGTCGGAAGGGGCTGCGGTGGGCTTCTCCCTCCCTTGGGAAATGCCCGTGGTGGAGCCATTCCCAGTGCGGGTTGGGGTGCTCGCATCCCATGGCCACTCCACACCAGGGCCCACGTGGAGGGGAGGCCCTTGTAGGAGGCTGGCGGTCGCACTGCAGCCACCTGGGCCTAGCCCTGCTCCTCCAGCATCACTGAGGGCCTCGGGGCTGGCTCGCGTCCCCGCTGTCACATAACCTGCCACGGCAAGCTGCGGCCGCACCGCCAGGCAGCTGCGTTTCCTCTCTCCCATCGCGGGTAAATGAAACAATTAGCGTTTGTGCGTTAAATCCGTCTCAGAGGAAACCTTGCGACTGCCGTCTCTCTGTTTTCTATATTTAAACTGGCCGGAAGATTGTTTAAATATATCTCATGGATGGTTTACAACGCGGATTATTTCCTGCCTTTAAAACAAGAAGTCGTGGGTTTAAGATATCTGGCAAGTTTATTACAGTAAGATGTCACGTTCCTCAGACGAGTCATCAAAAGAACAATTCTTAGCAGTGACTGGTCTCTAGCACTGACCACTCAAAAACGTGGAGTTTGATTTTATTAAGAAAAAGAAAAAATGGAAAATCCTGCCCGTTTGCTCTGTCCCACATTACGGGATGCTAAAAGCGGGAATCCTGTCATCTCGCCTGAGCCCTGGGTGCTATCCCTTAGGGCCTCCCCACTTTTAACCATACCGGTTGCTACCCTGTGTTAGGTATCTCAAGCACCTGCTGTAAATGCCCCCAGTACAGCTGTCCCCTCCCTCACTCATGGCACAGAAAGCTGCTCCACAGAAGGCTGTGTAATGCGTATCGAAGCCTTAAAGGGGGGGATCCTACCCAGAAAGAAACCTACCAAGAAAGGTGCATTTAGAATGGTACTCCCATGCGACGGTCTTGGATAAAACTGTTAAGCGTTGTTTTTTCTGTGAATGTATCTTAACATTTTTGATGTTTTAATTTGTTCTCATCTTTTTTTTTTTCTTTTTTTTTTTTTCTTCCCTACTCAGCTCTTGCCCCTGTTCTTTGCCTCTGGTTTTGTTGGTGAGGATATCACAGTGATGTCTGCATTCAACCTGCTGCATTTGGTGACAAAGAGCCAGCCAGTGGCCCTGCGAGCCTGTGGGCTTCCCTCAGGTTGAATGGGTGCTGCTTGTTGTGTCATGCGTAACGAAGGCCCTTTAGCAACGGGTGTCTCTGCTGCAGGAAACGCTGTGCTATGAGTTGCTCTGCTTTCTTTAAATTTGCCTTGGAACCTGAAGTTTGTTTGCTTTGTTTTTTTAAGTCACCGCCTTGGCTGAGGATTTCCATAGCCTAGATTTTAGGATGCTTGGCAGTGCTGTCCGGCTTCCTTGTTCAACAAATTCTGTACTGAATTTTTTATAATTCTCCTCATTCTTGGCAAAAACGGTGAAATTAAACTGAAGATCAATTGTGTTCAATGCTATTTAACATTTTTTTTAAAAGATACTTAATGGAATTTAGCATTGAATTGCAGCTAAATTACATAACAACAGATTTTCCAAAATCTTTAGAAGTGTGCTGTAGTTGCAATCTATGTGTCCCTTCTTAAAGTTTCAGTATAATTTAAATACATTACACTGACAATTATGTACAAAAAGTGCTCAGATTTTAAAAGACATAATTCTTTCTTTCCTCTGACAACATATTGTTCAGTTACTTGACGCTTCCCCGAGTAAATCAATAACGACACGGGAACGTGGAACCTAATGCCCCAATGCAATTGCACTGCCAACGTAGTGTCCAAGTCAGTGACGCTGCCCTCAGAGCCCGTCCCCGTGAAGTGGCCGTGTGATTCGTACCATAACCCCGAGTTCTGTGTGTTTCACTGAAACAACAGTATCTGCGCTGGCTGCCTGATAGCACCAGTGTATGTGATTATGTGAGAGAAAGTAAAAGCTGCAAAGCTAATTTTGACTGTTACTAGGGATTTTCTTGACACTTAAATAAAAAAAGATTAAATCCTGGCCGATCAGTATTTAAAACATCAAATAAGAACCAATGTGGGTGTGTGTACTACACTCACAACTGCTTCATAAGGGTGCAAAATGTTACAAGCACTTTGTTCCCGAGCTATACTTAACAAGCATATGGAGGTGATGTTCTAAAGATTTCTTTTAGTGATAAGACGTCAGTTTTCAAGCTGATGGACTTTCTAAAACTGATTACAGTCTATTTGAACTAAATCTGAGTCCAATTTTTGCAGCATTTGTGCTGTGTTTTCCCCCACATGTGCACAAAACTCCCATTAGATAGGAGCTGCAAACACATATTGAGGAAGAGAGAGAATAGCCCACATTGTGTCAGCCTGACCTTTGTTTCCTGCTATATTTGCTGCTGAGCCAGATTTAAAATCCTAAAAATATAGGGGAAGCAAATTTCCTTAGTCCTCGTTAAGCACCTTTTGATGTGTGCTCACGTCGCTGGTGCCTGCCCCAGAACGGGGCGGTCGCTCCGCTGGCCCTTCAGGGGGGCTCAGCCCTGGTGAGCTGGGAACGCTGGCTGTGGGAGGCTGGTCTGCTGCATACCTGTTTGTGAAGCATTGTGCTGCCTGCTCTGTCAAATCCTTTTTCTGGCATAATCCAGTAGATGTATTTTGGAATGAAAAGCTAATAGCACTGCTATTTATTCCTGCCTGTTTGCTCTTTAACTACAAACATTAATAGATTGAGTTCCACCAACTATTTTAAACCAAAATTCATTAGCTAACAGAGGAATAATATACAATCACATATCTCACATATTTTAAGAGTAATCTAAATTCCCCAGGTGCTTATAAATTAGTGTAGGCTAGCTTTGCCTTTGGTTTGTTTTTTGTGTGTGGTGTACTGAGGGGGTTACGAGTAAGTGGTATAGCATGTATCAAATTAAACATGGGAATGAGAGCTAGAGACAACATCTGCTAAATGCCACAATCCACTGCGACTTCACTTTTGAATATACAGAAAACGCCCCGAGTTCTCAGGACTTTTTTTCTACCGTTGCACTGTACTGGTGCTTTTCCCACCGTCCCTTTCTGCGTGAGTTGCAGCTCTGCGGCCGAATCACTTCAGGCCGGGGATCTTCTAAGTCTCCAACAGTGCAGAGCTTGGTCTGCTTCTGACTGAATGGCAGATTGCATACAAAATGAAACTTGCTCATCTTCCGGCACCCCTGTCCGTTCAGCGTGGGGGAGCAAAGTGCTGGCAGGGGCTTCATCCTTGAGCTCAGATATCAAGTCAAAGGCTCTGGCCGAGACAAATACTGTCTTAGCTGTGAACTGGGCTCCCTAGTGCTGTTCTAAATTCCATGCAGTTAAACATTTGTGGGACAAGGGCTTCAGTGAGAAAGCACAATTTCAGTTTCTGTGCTCTGCCCGTCCTGCATGGAGCAAAATAATGTAACGTAATGTTTACTTCGTATTTAATACAGTCGTACTGGTAGATCAGAAGCAAGCTAAATGAATGAAGTGATGGTGAGAAGTATCTTAGAATAGCGAGACACTATTGTTGGTAAACCAAATTTAATGGGTTGTTGGTAAACCAAATTAACCCTTGTGCCAGAGAAGTGTTTATATTGCTCTTTCTCTATTTGTATGTTAGCACCTGCGGTGTGGATGCACTCTTCCAAATCCTCTTTTAAAAATGTTTCTTTTCCAAAGTTAGGATTAAATGTTTCAATGTGTGCAAACCCCGCGCACCGCCTGCCCTAAGCGTGGTGCTTCCTTCACACGCCGTGAAGGCAGGCCATAGCCCTGCAGCCCCAGTAGATGGCACCAAGCATATGCTGTTTTGCACACCTCGAGCTATATGGAAAGCTTCCCCTTCATACATGAAGTACACCCTGAGACCTTATGAATATTTAAAAGTATTTTAGTAAACGCATGACCATTGGGAAAAATCACATAAATCTGTGCTCATACACAAGCTGAACTCACATTGGTTCAAGATTTCATTTCCAGCAATGATTACAGCTCCATTGTGTTTCTGTGTGATTTAGAGACGCTGTTCCTTGAGCCTGCTGTATTAGAGTCAAATGCTCGAAATTTCTTTGGAAATGTAGGATATGTAGGATGCATTCAGCACCTGCTAGGATTTAGTTCACAGAAATTAAATCCTTTCTTCTTCTTCTTTTTTTTTGAAAACACGCACGCACTCACAAAAAATAATGTTAAAGCTATTTCAGCTGCTCTAGTGCATACCAGCAAGTAACTGATACAAATAATGGTTATGCAGACTCCATGTACATATGTTTTCTGTAGCAGACCACCGAGATATAAAGCAAAAAGATAGCTTACTTTGCTTTGCCGTGTCTTTTAATTAGTATGGATTCTCATTCCTTAAAAAAATTCCTTTGTTTCTTTAACACCTGGAATGTTGTGCTGCTTACATCACATTTTTTGCATGAGATAATTTGGCTTTTCTTCTCCTGTAGATCAAAGAAAATTATGGTATTTGTAAAATTAATTAAAAGTAATGATGAAGAAATTACAGAGATAGAGTTGGTATTTTTTCAGGACGTGTACAAAATAATAAAGTCCTAGATAACATTAAATTGTTGTGAAGTGTTTAATTACTAAAATAACTGCTAGTAGGAAACCATACTTTTCTAGTTTTAGCTTATGATACAATACATCTGTATGAAGATGGTGCTGGGCATATGGTGTAAGTCTTTATTAAACAAATATCTATAGCATGGTTTCTCATAACTTGTTTTATTAAATCTTTGTTAACTCCAAGTTCCAGTATAATGTCTTTCCATAAAATTGAGATGAACAGCTAGTGAGCAGAAAATTACTGGGTCTCAAAACTGGACTTCTAGCAGTAATCTGCTAACAGAAAGGATTACTTTTAGGAACAGATCTTGCAAACAGTTACCTTAGTCTAGTGCATTCAAAGTATATTTGTTGCTTTTAAACTTTGTGTTCCTTTAGCATGTCTGAAAACGTTTCGTGTTGTACGTTTGTATGTTCAGAGATGTACTTTCTGTAATTCATGTTTTAACTTTCCCTTAGCTTTCCGTTATACGTATCACCAAAGATGTACTATTGCAGATGGCTCTTCACATGGCCTGAGAGAGAATAAAAGTGAGACTGAGATGTTGTATAACAACACCCGCTAGTACAGCTATGGTTAAATGCCTGTCAGTGTTTTCATTATAAATCCCTATTTTCTGGGGTTTATAACTTGAATGTAAAAATTTGCTCTGGGCTTACATATGTCATACAAGGTCTCAGCTGGATGTTCTTGTTCCTCAGAACTGGTTGGGGGGCAGAAGTTAAAACTCGCTTCTATGAAGCTAAGCTTAAAAAAAANAACCACCTTCTATAAAACTAAACTTAAAAAAAAAAAAAAAAGCAAATATCAATTTGAAAAAAATAAGTTTTTGTGTTTTTTTTTTTTTTAATTTTACAGTCTTACAAATTACCTAGTTCACTGCCTCGCAGTGATTACGATTATGCTTTAGCAGGGGGATTGGACTGGGTGATCTCCAGAGGTCCCTTCAAACCCCTGTGATTCTGTGATTACTGATTTGGTAGATGCTTCAATGGGCACTATGTGAGCACAGCAGCAATAGCATGTGAAGCTGTTCATGTGTCATTATATATAAACGTGTTTGTACGTCTGTTTTGCCTCTTAGTGGTAATGATGATAGCAGAATGCTGCATTAACGTAATAGAGCGTAAAGTTGCTGTTTTGAATGGCTTGGGAATGGTTAAAAAAATTAGCTTGTATAACTGTCTTAATGGAAGTATATTTAACCTTGGTTTTGCTTAAAAAATTATCCTGTGTTTACAAATGTTTATTTTGTACAACTGTACTCAGTCTAGAATATCTTATTTAATACAGTTTAACGTGAAATTTATTTGTAGATATCTCATTGGGAGTGATATTCTTACGATGCCTGATGCTTGCAAAAATGGGGATGCTACAGAAGACAAGAAATCCTTTGTTAATGCACCTTATTTTGTGCCCTAGGGTGTGTACCCCTTTTGCCCCCATTTTGGTTTCTCATGCTGCCAAGTTTTGTGCTCCCCCTCATTCTCTGCCATACCAGGGGGCTGCGGGCAGAGGCTGCTCAGGGGTTCCTTGCTGCCGAGGGCCATGACATGATGCCAAGTTCCTTGTGCCCCAGCCCTGTGCACAGAGCCAGTTCCTCAGCGTATTCCCTGAAGAGTCTCTTAAGGTCATTTGCCTTCGCTTCCTGCCCCCACAGAGGACCCACCACGAGCCATTTATACCTTCCTCACAAGAATGCTTTAATTCTGGGAGCTCGTACATTTCCTGCCTTCCACTGCTGTGCCCAGTGCAACTTGGGCTGAACCATAACGTAAAAGATGGATGTAAAAGGCGAAGTTGCGACACTGTGTTTCTGTGCTTTTAAAGTGCCAGTGAGAAGCTGCTCCTTTAGTTGTTAGACTGCCTGTGTGTAACGGGAGGTCGGAGGAGTCCTCTACGGGCTGCCTTCACTCCTTCCCCTTCAATTAAAAGCTGCTCCCAGCTTTGGCCTTTCTCTGAGGACTACATAAGAAGAGAGGAATGTGATGTAAAGGAGAGATGACAGCACACAGAGGAGAAGGAGATGTTATCTGTTGCGCAGCTGAGGGAGGGCAAGCAAGAAAAGGTGCAGCTCAGGGGCGGAGAGGATGTTAACCCTCAAGTCAGTAAGAATATGTTCGTGAGTGATGGAGGAGATGATCCAGTGGGTCCCTCGTCCAGGGGATGCACATGCTTGGAATTTGATGGCACATTGAGAGGGTCTGGAGGATGTGGACAAACCCCGGAACAGAGGAGGCACCAAGGCTCAGCTGCTGGGCTAACCACGGCTTGCTAACACAGGTCACAGTCTGGGGGGGAAATGAGGAGTAGAGAGGAATTGTGACCCAGGAGGCCCACCAGGGAGAGAAGCTGGCAGCTGCCAACCTTGTAGTCCTGATGTGGGTTGAGAAGGGAGGGAGAGGCTGCCGTGTTTATTTCCACGATGGCCAGAGCAGAGCACAAGCTGGAGTGCTGGAGCACGGCCCGTTCCTGCAGGCTGTGCCGGAGCAGGGAGCTGTAGGGCAGGAGGCCGGGAGCAGGCTGCCTCCCTGCTGAGGGGCTCAGGGTTAGCTCTGGGTTGTTTCGGATCGGAGGACAGCGGAGACCTCCCCCCGCTCCTTCCCTCCACCCCCAGCCCAGGCACCTTCGTTCTTCAGACGCGGTGCTCATTTGGCAGGCCACACATCACTATTGTGGAGGAAGCAGCAGGAGGATTTAGCAACAGCCTGAATGCTACAATAAGCTACACAGCGCTGCGGTAACCGCTGGCAAATGCTGACTTTTTAATTGTTTCCGCTGCAGGGTTAGACCTTTATTAAAGCCGTGTGAATAAACTTATTTTGATGGCTGACTGAAATATTTTAAATGCAAAAGGTAGCATAAAGCACTTCTATTAAATTCAGCTTAATTCTACCGTTAATAAAATGCCTTTCCATATGTTGTGCACTCTTTTATTGATCCTGACAGAAATCTACTGACCTGATACCGAGTGCTCAGAGCCTCTGCCTTTCTTGTTTTTAATTTAAACAAATGTCATGCCTGCGAAAGTTGCTAGGATTGCATCGGCAAAACAAAAGTCTCTTTATCTGTTAGGGGAGAGAGGAAGAGAAATCCATCATTACAAAGCCTCCCTCCCCCACTGCCGTACCCACAGATCTCCATCTAGCTTTGCTCAGGTTGCCCCAACAGCAGGGCAAGCAGGCTGGCTGCCCTGTGCCTGTCGTTGGCCATTGCAGGAGAAGGACTGACAGAAATGGCAGCTCGTAAGGCATTGCTGGAGGTCCACCAGCCTCTCCAAGGAGCTGCGTGCTGCCATTGCCACGGTCCTGGTGGGGCTGAGAGATCAGAAACGCGTAAGGAAGCCATGCTCACCTC
Source organism: Penelope pileata (assembly GCA_013396635.1). NCBI lineage: Eukaryota > Metazoa > Chordata > Aves > Galliformes > Cracidae > Penelope > Penelope pileata. The sequence goes on along the minus strand of WBMW01006460.1, from coordinate 382,648 downwards.
CACCCCAGGCTGCTCTTGCAGCGCTCAGTGGCCTTGAAAGGTTGTGGGACCGACGGCTTGTCTGGTAGTGACATTGATTTCATTAATGTGGAAAGAGGAAGTAGAGGGGACAAATGGAGCTGCTTTTCTTTTCCCCTTTCCCACTCTGCAAAACACTTCCTTCTCCTGCTGAATGTTTTTCACATTGGCAGGGAGGGCAGGCAGCTTCGGATTCCTTTTGCAGGGAACGTCTCCTTGGCTTGCACATCGCCAGCTGCCTCAGCCATGTAACTGCAGCACAGGCACCTGCAGCACAGGGCAAGCAGCAAGGCAGCTCCTGCCCCATAGGATCTGCAGTGGGTCCGGTGCTGCCTTCTTGGAAAGCAAAATGAATGCTGAGACACTTAGTTAGCAGTTTGTGTTTGGTTTTAGTGCTCAGGAAACTTGTTTTCTTACATGGAAGACATCTGACAGTGACTCAGAATATATAGGTCTGTATAAAACAGGAGCCGTGCTGACCACCAGGTGAAAAAAAGAAATTGACAACTCTGTTATTTGATTGCATGGGAAGCATGTGAGTCTGCACAGAACTGGCCTGCCCTTCCGTTGTAGCCGTGTGACCCTCCTGACTACTAAGACACCCAATTTTTTAAAGACATATTTTTTGGTGTTGTTTTTGACCCAAAATTGTGGCTGTTGTCCCGGTACTTGGCTTTTGGATTTTGAATGTGCAATGTAGTAGAAATCTTCGCCCCATTACTCCTAATGCTCGCATGAAACTGCAAATGGTATTTCAGCAGCAGGTGGGAGTTAGCTACCTACAGCAAGACAGCAAAGGAGCCATCCCTCAGAGAAGAACCACAGATCTGTTTTTCAATGTGTAAAACATTTACGGGGTTTCTTTAATGAAAAAATCTGGGTTTTAAACTTAAACTTGACCTCCCAGTTTTTAGAGTTCTTTCTTAGAATCTCTCCTAGGCAGCAAGCAGCATGCTTAGGTGGTTTAAAATGGCTTGTGATGGTGTTATGTATGATATCAAATACAGTGTTTTGTAAAACATTTTTTTTTCAAGTTTACAAGCTAACAGAACTGTTTGCATTGATTTGCATTTTCAATAGTTTTCCTTTTTAATTTTTGTTATCTAGATCAACAGCCTTCCCTCCTTTTTTTTCTTTCAGTAAGCTTCAGACTAAAGGCTGCAGGGGACAGACTAAACAGGAGTGAAACAGAGCTGTCCGTTCTCCTTAAGTGGAGAGAGGGTCAAAACTGCAAACAAGAGACGTAAAGCGTGAGAACAAAAATTAAAAGAATAAAACTAAGGGATTCAAAGTTTAACAAACCTGAGCATTAGTGATAACGTGTGCAAGGGTTTTTTTTTGAAAATGTACATAAATATTTTCTAACCTTGCAGGATTCTGTCTAGCATGAGTGTGAGATAATTCACCATGGAAGAGTAATGTGGGTCCCACATTGGGAAGCAGGAGATGCATGCTTAGAGCCAGGTGCTCCAAGCTGCTCTGTGTTCAGACTCTTATGCAGTTACTGGAGCTGTGCACATTCTCAGGGGTCTGCCCACATGGGTCACATTGCACAATGAGGGCTGTGGTGGTATATGAATAAAAAAATGTGCTGGAAGGCCCCTAAAAAATGCTTGAGTATATTAAAAGAAGTAGTACTGAAAACTGGAAGCCCGATTTATTATATGGCTGTGCTCTGCTGGAACATTTGATCTTTCAGTATTTAATTCAAGAAGTCTTAATGGTATGTGCTCAGCACATGACTGTAATGTCCATTAATGCTGGTGGAACATAAGCATACGCAGAAAGAGGAAAATGTATGCTGTGTCTTCCATGGAGCTTGGAATGCTGAGTTAATTTTGCAGTGATGGGAAGCAACAAGTCATAAGAGAAAATCATTAGAACAGTTGAAAAGGGGATGTTAAGGAGGAAAGACATCAGGCAAAGTGCCAGGGTATTTCAGGGCATGCCAGACACTGCTCGACACCCTCTGGCGCAGCGGAGCAGGTGAAGGGCTGAGTGCTGAGGAGTAATGGTCTGTGAACTTGTGTCAGTCTGTCTGGGCGTATCTTGTTGCTGGTTTCCTTGAGATTGGTTATACTGAAGGAAATGGCACTTGTTCGCCTGTGTGAAGAACCACAGGCTTGAAAAGGTCAATTGAAATTGGAATTTATATGTGAGGTGAGATGCTTAATGTCTTCATTATCAGGTCAACACCCAGAAAATACTTTCTGTTCACTTCATTTTTATACGGAAGGCCTCCAGACTCCAGAGCTGAACTCTGAAATGCACACAGGCTGCGGATGAACAGTAAATTGCAACGTGCTTTGCATTTCTTTTCAGAAAAGCCATTTCTAAGTACAGGGATGTCACAAAGGGTCCATGAATGTTTCTGGTTTTGTTTGTTTCCTCTTTCTGAGCTTTTTTTTTTTTTTTATATTTACGCATCAAGATTTGTGGGCCTGGTCTTTCCTTCAAGGAGCTTTCCATCCTGTTCTGAGATCCCAGCAACTTTTAGCACTTCTGGAACTGCTGAAAAAGGCAGAAGGCAGGTGGCCTGAAATGTAAATGTCAGCGCTGGGTTTGGAATGGTGATGTGCATTGCTTCCCTGACGAGCCCTGTGGAGAATGAAGGCACCGCGCTGCGCTAACTGGAGGGATTTCACTTGGACTCAGACCGTGCAGTGGAATCCACACGTGCATTGTAGGAGAAGATAACCGCCAGAGGAGAGGGTGAATTATTTAGCCACAGTAATACACAAACAGATCATAGAGGGCATTTGGTCTGCCGTTGGATGCAAGTGCTCACCGCTCCTAGCAGTAGGGCCTGGCTGGAGCAGCTGGGTTGGGGCAGAGCTGTCCCTGGCCCTTCTAAAGGTGCCTCTGGGGGGCGTCACCTCTGGAGAATGTCACATCCCATTCAGGTAGACAGAATGAACCCAAACTTTGTTGTTTTCACCGTGTATTTGATCTAGCCATACCTTCAGTTTAATCACACGGATGTCATGCTATTTGGGCAACTGCTGGCCTTGTATCTCCTGCCTGGAGCTGCACCATTTGTGAGGGAGTGGTGGGCCTTACTTTGGGCCTGAGTTGCCCAGGAAGGTTTTGTGGTTCTGTTGCTGATGTGGAATCCCTTCTCACAACCTGTGGGTAGTACCTTGTCCAGGGAACCAGGGTGAGGAGGGTGGCTGGGAGGACCTTTGTCCTCTTCTTTAACAACCACTGCTCATCACGGTTTCCCTCAGATTGGCATGCTGATCATGTACTGCAGGCTGAGCATTTTTGTCCACCTGCATGTTAGTTCCTTCCCAAGTGAAGGGCTCCACTCCTGGAATCCCATCCTGCCATTTTCCCAAGGCTTGTAGACTGGGCGTGATTCAGATAACGGATCCTTACGCTCTCCAGTCATGGCTGAGTCTTACGTTACCTCCCAGGCTCTGCAGCAATGTGGAAATTGTCCAATCAATTCACTGAGCCTTTTTTTTGTTGTCACTAGCAGTTAAATAGTAAGCGCAGCAACCTGAATAGGGCTGTTCCTTAGTGCTGAGGGCTGGGCCAAGAGATTTCCTTTATGATCTGTAGAGCAACCATAGCTTTTTGCTGCCATGTGCTCTATTAAATTAGAAACCTGGAGAGTCCTTTGTTGGGGCAGGTTGGAGTTTACCCCAGTGCAGATTAGCAAGATTCCCCTGCAGACATAGATACTTGTCTGTATTGTAAAACAGGCACTTAATTATTAAAAACAATGGGGAAAAAGCTTTTACAACATGCTTCCTACTTCTGATCTATGTCATGGATCAAGTAGTATATGGAAATTTCCTAGTGTGGAGCCTGCTGGTTGAAGAACACTGTGTTTCTAAAATAGATGAGAAATTATTCAAGGCTAGCAAAGAAAGAATTTTGTCTATTCTGCAAAACATCCAATATTTTCCATGACTTTTTTCAAAGTGAAGTTATGCTTAGTTTACTTTTCTGAAACAACTGAAGACCAAATGGAATTTCTGGGAAAAAAAACAATTGGAAGGTGTATTTAGAAGTGAAGGTGTTTGTCTGCAGGATTCTTTGCTGCTCTCCAGACTAATTTTTTGATACTGCAATATCAGATGAAAGACCAGCTCTCAAACAGTTTCCTTCTGAGCTGCATAATGCAACATAACAATAGTTATTTATGTATTGCATGTGCTTCCTTTCCGTGCTAGCTATACTTTGAGAGACTTATTAGTCCTAGAGCCCAGCGCGTTGTGAGAATAAAAGCCTCCAAAGTTTGACATCTTTAAATAAGCAACCAAATGTTATAAAGAACAAACCTCACTTACAGTTAGGAAACAATATTTACATTTAAGGTTGAAAAGCCAGGATGTAGGAAAATTTTGCTAATTTGGAAGGTGACCTTTAAGTGCACCAAAACCAAATAATTTGTAAGCTATGGCACAGGGCACATTCCTGCAAAATTTGTGTGAATACTGCTTTAGTGGTTCTTGAAAGACAAACAAAGAGACCTGGAATGAAATCTTTATCCCTCTCCCAAATAAGATTGAAGCTAACAAAGGCGTACAGCAGCACTCTTTCAAAGCTTGCCATTAAAACGCAGCCTCTGCAGCACAGCTAATGAGATGGCTCAGAGTGGAAAACAATCTGTTTTTAAGAATGTTTAGATCAAAAGTAATTTCTAATTTATGAAATAAAGTCGCTTTTCAATACCTTTCTTTCACTAGTAAAGCTTTTTATGTTTGCACTATTTACTTCAATCAGATGTTTTCAATTTTACTTTTTTCTTCCTGAAAATACTTCCTAGGGTTAGTCAGTAGTGACCAACAGCATTATTCTTTTTCTCTCTCCTCCATTCACCCACCCCCACACACTAAAAAAAAATGAGAAAAGAAGAGGGGGAGGAAGAAAGAAACATCTTTTCTTAAATGATTTGCAAGCATCTGTGCTTTAAGCTACTTTTTATGAACACTCCTTAGTAATGACTCAAGGTAAAAAAGCAGAAAAGCATCCAATGTTAGGAAATTGCAATCCAATACCATGTAATTTAAACCTGCCATTGCCTCTCCTGTACTAAATGACATACAGATGGGTAGCTCTGTTCCCTCTACTTTGGGAACACAATTGGTCTTTTTATGAGTGTATATGCATTACTAGCAAAAAATATTTTTGTCGGGACTGTTTATTTCTAATTGTACCATATTTTAATTACTGTCATTAGAGTGCTTTTTACTTGCTATACTTTGTCAGCTCATTTTTGCAAGTGATTATGAAAGTTATTTTAATATTTGGCAATTTCTGTTATTTCTTTGGGAGTTTTTGTTCTCAAAAGCAGCTTTAGTGTTGTTTTTCTTCCTTGATGTGATGGGCATGTTTATACTATAGAAATGTTTTTTACAGTAATCCCAATGTACTCCTTGGAGTTTTTGTGTGAATTAAGCAAAATACGAGATTCTCAGAGATGGGTAATTTCAATAGCAACCCTAAATTTAAAGGCAACTTTACTGTTGAACCTGATGCATCTTATTGCATAAAGAAATTACCTGCTCCTTAGGGCTCTTATTCTAGCACTTCAACAGGGAAAAATACAGCTGTAACTGTTATAAAGTAAAAGGACTGGGATGCTGCTAAAAGTTAAATCAGCCAGATTGGAATTCTAAAGATTTGTAATTATTTTAATCTACCTTAATGGGGAATGAAATTGTCGGATGCTGTGGCTGAACATCATATGCCCATTACCATAAGTCTCCAATATAGATGTCTTGTAAAGAACATTTCAGCTGTAGTTTTGTTTTGTTGTTGTTGTTTTTCAACTTTCTTTCTTTCTTTCTTTTTTTTTTAATGGTTGGAAAATGTAACTTTCTTGTGAATGATTTTCTGCGCAACAGTTCAGTGTATAACACACCGAAGGGCTTTGGCTGTAGCACATTGTCACTGCTCCAGTGGAATCACCTGGCTCTCAAGCAAAATTCTTTTTAAACTTGGATTTGAAGAAATAATCAGCTGCAGTTCAGCTGAGCCATTCTTCGTGCATTAGGGACTGGTCTGGTCATTGACAAGTGAATGCAGAAGCTATGCTGTGGCCGTTTGCCAAAGCAATTATTCAGGATTTAAGCTAAAAAGGCTCCTTCTCCCATATCCTCTCCCTTTGCAGGGTCATGTAGGGATAAAAAAGACTGTAAGGTGGTCTTTTCCCAGGAGGAGCTGAGGAAGCGGCTGACACCCTTGCAGTACCATGTCACTCAGGAGAAGGGGACGGAAAGGTAAGGCAGGGTGAAGGGAGCACAGCCCTCGAAACGCAGGCATCCTTCCTGTCTCCCTTTCCTCTCGCTGGTGCTTCCTCATCCTCCCCAGCAACCTTTTTTCCAGGAATTCTGCACTTGTTTACTAACCCCTACAAATTAACACCACCGAAAGACAAGCATCTGCAGCATGGAGGCCACGGCCGGGGTCTTGTGTGACTTATAATGAACACTGTATGTCTTATAAAGTCGCAGGGCTTATGTTTAGAGTCTGTTTTTAGTTTACTACAAAATGTGTGGAAGTAATAGCGGTTTAGGTACACTTTTTGGAAGACATCACAGTAAGCAGAACCACGAGGGAAATGGCCCCGTGCCAGGATGCTGAAGTTTTGAAGGTGGTCATTGTAAGTATAGACATTTTGGCTGCAGAAAGAAGGTAGCATAATTTAGTTCTTTTCCACCCCACTCCAATTTCTTTTTGAAGCACATGTGGAGAAGGTATTTATTGGCTCATTTGTGGTTGGAATGTCAAAAATTTTCAATAACTGCCCTCACATGGCTTTAGTCACTGGAAGCCAGCCCTGAATCCTGGAGGAAAAAAGAGACTTGCTTCCAAGACTGTTTTTAGTGAATAAAGTCTCTCTCAGCTGATTCCAACACGAAGGTAACTTGCCAAGGCCTAACCATTTTTGTTGTCTAATTTATACCATTGAGCTTGGCATAAGGCCCCGGCTTTACCTCCGATCCAAACGTACTAATGATGTAACTGCTTGTTTTCATTCATGACCTGAAAGGGCTCTTTACCACACATGGGGTCCTGCTTAATAGGCAGCGCTCTTCCCGACAGCGTGCTGTTTGCTGAATGTGCCGAATGGGAAGGAGTGGGCTAATCCCCCCACTCCCATCCCTTCAGCCCTCGGCCGCCCGGGCTGGGCACAGGGATGGGGATGGCAGCCCCCGCCGTGAGGCTTTCCTGCCCCGCATCCCTCCCTCTTGTGTACTTGACCAGCGCCGTGATTTAATGTGCACAAACAATCGGAGATAAGGTCATTCTTAAAAATCCTGTTTATAAAAAAAAAAAAAAAAAAAATTGGACCTCATAAAAAGGGTGAAAGGATAATAAAAACAAGCTGCCGAGCACATAGGCTTTTTGTTGGACTAGCACAGCTGATTCATATTAGATGAATGACCTCCTAGCCTTTAGATTGTTAACTTAGAAAAATATTCCCTTAAAGCTGTAATATTGCTTTTCAGCTAAAAATATAAGGCACACGCAGCTTGAAATCGTGGACCAATTATTTCATTTTCAGCTACAATACTTCTGTCACCCTGGCAGCCCGTCCTGAACGCACCAAACACCAAGTCCTTGTTATCTCCTCAATGGCAGACACCCAAAAGCTTTGCACCTCTAGCTCAGCATCTGAACTCATTGCTAAAACATTTCCTAAAGGGAAACCCTCTTGCACAGAAGTGCATAGGATGAACCTAAATTTCAAACAATCCATGTTTACAAAACTTAAATTTCACTTACCAAATGTAGGAAGATTCCAGCTTTTCTCCTTTTGCTGTTCTGTCCTTTGAACTGTGTGACAATTTGCTTCCTCTTGCATGATACATAACACCTGAGGCAAACTAATGATGACTTTCCCTCTTTCCTGTGCCTGCTTTATTTGCTTCATTTAATAAAAAACAACTGCAAACTTTTGTTTCTTTTTTTCTGTAATATTTTTCTAAAGTCCTAGCTAATTTAATAATTAAAAAAAAATCTTTTATTTATTTTTAAAATGTAGTGTTATTGTTTTCCCAGTGCCTTTGAGGGGGAGTACACACATCATAAAGCTCAAGGAATATACAAATGTGTTGTTTGTGGAACTCCTTTATTCAAGTGAGTATGCTAAATGTAGTTTTGAGATTGCTGTCTCTTAGTTTATGTGCTATGTTCCAGTATGATCTTGCATATCTTGCATATCTTTGTAGTTGTATATGATAATTTAAGTCATTGAAGCTGATAAGGAATACAAGAGAAGCAATATAATTAGTAATGATATAGTAAAATATTAAATACATAAAAATGGTAAATAAGGAAGATAGCAAATTTCATAGTAAGATTAAATTAGAATAGGCATTTTGACTGATTTTTTTTTCATATGCAGCCATGCCAAGTTGTTATTATAACACAGTCTTTTGCTGCACTGATAGATCCTGAGTTTTGGCTATTAGCCTTACCAGCAGGCAGCTTTAAGATCAGGATGCTTAGTGGCAATGCTGCATCCATGCTACAGCATTGTATCCAGTAATGGAGAAACAAGTAGATGCTTTTTAGAATTCAAGCAGTTAAGAAAACAAAACCCAGGAAAATTATATCACTTACTGGATTTTCATGCATCCCAATTAATGCACACGGAGAGCTGAGTTGGAAACTGAGGCAAGGATTAAGAAGGACGTGGTAAATTTTGTGTCTTGCATGAAAAATACTCTTTAGAAGTACTGTGGGAATTACAGCTCTAAATTTGGTGGTAGAAGCAATGCTGATTGAATTCTCTCAGTCACTGCATTGTTCTGCACTGTTTCAGTTGTTACGTGTTTTTTCATACTTCTGGCCACTTGTCTTCATTCTGATGAAGAATTTCATTTCTTAGTTCTTTTTCCCTGGGTTCACATTGTCTCAGTCCCTCTCACTTGAAGAGACACCTTCAGAGCAGCATGAAGCAGGATGGTCAGTCACAGGCTACGAGTAGGGAACACTGGGTCAGCAATAGGCTACACAGGAAAATGAAAGTGATGTAGCTCAAGAATCACAAGATGTGGCAGTGATAGTTGTTCTCAAGAGACTGTCTGTAAAGATGAAAGAAGCACTTCATCTCTGTTCAGTTTGATTTCTCCGTTAGATGACCTGCAGAAACTTCAGTAATAATGTGAATCTTTGAGTTGGAAAGCTGATCATTATGAGCTCAGCCAAGGCAATATTCTCATGTCATGTGTTATTGTGGTGCTTGGCTTAGGGGTACACGCAGCGATCTCAAGTCTCCGAAACCTGTTTTTCTACTCTGCCATTTAGACATTCCCCTACTTGCTATAGATAAATCTTTGTGGGGAAAATCCTGGCTCTGTTGAAGTCAATTCAGATTTGGCAAATGAGTACAATAGAGCCAGGATTTCACCTTGTACCTTCAAGACTGGCTTCCTTTCTATCGTCTGCTGGAGAAAGAGTAATTTTTTTGTAAGGTGAGATTTGGACAGCAGTTGTTCACATAAATGAACGTGAACTACTTTCCAGTTGCTTTCACAATCCATTTAATATGGGAAAAAACTGCAACAGGAGACTTACCTGTGATTATCTCAAAAGCAGAGTATGCTTTGGCAAAGTCTTGACTTTTTGAGTTAAGGGTAATGAGTTGGATTTCCCTGTGTGAAAGGAACTGTATGGAAATGTCCCCATTTTCAGATACTCTTTGAGACTCCCCATGGATTTTATAAGAGGAGGGAGGAGGAAGGAGGGAAGTTGTTTTTTATTTTTAATAACTCCCAGGCCAGTGGGCACCTGAAAAAGCCTTCCTCATTGTGTCCCAAGGCTGGCCCTAGCCCAGTCTTCCCAAGCCTTTATGTTGCTTTATGGCATTGAGCTCTCGCCACCTCTGATCTGCATTGAATCCTGCCAGTTCTGCTGACACGACTGGCCCAGGTGGGAACAAATGGAGAGGGCTGTTTTAGGGCCCGCCTGTTCTGTCTGAGGGGCCAGATATAGCCGTGGGGTTGAGGTGTGGAGGAGTCTCTTTCAGTATAAGTGCACTCACTGCAGTATCAGCAGGAACCTTGGTAAGTCTATCCTTTCACCTGCAAAGGTCCGTGCACGGCATAATTTGCTCCACACCAACAAAACTGGTTTTAACACTGGGGCCATGAAGACAGTTTTGTCTTCACCACCCAAATCTTGAGTGGTGTAAGTCATTGCCCCCAGTACACTGTTGATCTATGGAGCAAAGGTCTGAATGCAAGATACGCAAATGCAGCTATTGCTCACTTCCATTGGAACATGGGGATTGATAGCAAAAACTGACGTGTAAAAACAGTGATCTCAGTGTCACTGTGCAGAAGAACACATGTATTTACAGCAGTCTCAGAAACAAGCAGGCCAGAATCTTTGGTTTACTGACCAAAAACATCAGTATATAATGACTTTTTCAATTAGGGAAGATACTTTCCTGTATCTAGGTGCCTGCTTCAGCCCAGCCAACTAAGGAAGCACGAAAGAAATATAGATAAGAGAATGCAAAATGTATGTTATTTACTAAATGTTCTCCACAGAATATAAATCACCAGAATATTTTCTTTGGAGTAAGGAGGTAGGACAATACAAAGAAAGTCCATTGACCTAGTTAAAATGCATGCGTTTTTTTTTCTTTTTCTTTTTTCTTTTCTTTCTTTTTAATTTGCAGATAGTCATCTGAAACTTGCATTTCCATTTGGTTCTCATTGGGTGTCCATTAATTTTTTTCTTCATGTCATTGTAATCTGTAAATATATATATTTGGACTATGGACCTGTCAGTTTAACCGGGAAAGAGACTGAAGCTTCAGCAGTAATATTAACAAACTTCAACTTTTAACATTTCTGATTTACGTTGTTTCATTACCATGTGACACACGAGGTCAGGGAACACATGAATTTTACACTCCAGATGAAAGACCTGGTTTTTGGTACGTCTTTAAAACAGAGCTCTGTCTCTATCACAGGAAAGATAAAAGCAACAATTAGGAATTTAACATCTCTTCATCTACCTACTTGTACTAGTGTTATGAGAAACCTCCCAAGCTTTATGGAGAACATGCTTTAACTTTTTCCACAATCAAAGGTGGCTCACGCATAAAATCCATAATCTTGCTGTGGAATCTAATTGCTCCATCTCTGAACTTTCACGCCAGACAGTCTCCTACGTCCCAATACAGCTGCCCAAAGAAAGCAATAAATGAGAGACAATAAACGAATCTCAAGTATCTCCTTTTCTGCAAGCCAGCCTTTGTGCACTTTTGTGGCACACTGTGACTTTCCGCTAGAAAAGGCTGATGTAGTCCAGTCTAGCTGCAGGTTCATGCTAAAGGCAGCAGCTCGGCTTCCCTACCTTCCTCTAAGTTGTTCTTTATGGCTTCCCCTCCGCTGGACCCTACCTAGTGTGGCAGGAGCATGTCGCAATGCAGCACATTCATAGAACAAAACTGAGCTACCAAAGAAAAAACCTCAGTGCCTGTGAGCTGTACCTGCTGGTATTCATTTTCAGTGTGCCATGTTTATGGCTAAACAACCTCTGCAGCAATGGTGTGTGTTTCCATGTCAGTTCGCAGAGAGACACGCCATTGGTGTATTGAGTATTTTCTAAGGGCCAAAGGTATTTGAAGGATTGCATCCGCTTTATTTTTTCAAGGAATTGTCTTGTATTCTCTCCTAAAATACCATTCTGACCACTGTCGTGGCAAGCAGAGGATAGAAAGGGCCTGCGTGAAATCTGCAGCTTGTGCTATTGCCATAGGAGAGCAATTCCGTGTTTAATAAACTACAGTCATGTCCTTTACCATATGCAAGGCTGTGTGAGAAAGGTGTGGAATACATGGGTTGAACTGGGAAGCTGAGGAGAATGACTTCCCTTTAAAAAAGAAATATTATTGTTGTGTCAGTTTCCAATTTTTAGGGCCAAGGGAAGAATTGCCAAGTCTTAATAAATCACCCACCGCTGCCTTTATTGCTTCCTGGAAGGAACTCTCGGTAATGGTGTTGGCTATTCTGAACACGCTCTAGGAGAAACAGGAACACCCGTATTCGTGTCATGTTTTCATTCAGTTTTCAATGAACTGTATCTTGTCTTCTGAACATCTCTTGGGTATCCAAAAGCAAATCAGGAGAAAAGCAAAGCACGGTTGGGTGATGCTGCAATGCCATTAGACTGTTAGCCCTCTTCTCCGTAACGTAAGGGAGGATTTCAGTCATTAGGCTAGATCTATAGCTTTCTTTACGTTCTTTGAGCAAGCCAGATGACAAATCAGCACTGGCCGTCTAGGTAGGAGTACCCATATGAAATAACTGCTATAGCATCTTGAACAAGGTATAATAGATCTGGAGCAACTTCATCCACCCTGAGTGACTCTTAGTTTCCTTACAACATCTGTAGTTTTATGTGTTAAAAGCATTCTGTTTTCTAAAACTCATTTCGAGTAAGTTAGCTTTCGCTGGTGTAGGAATCAGCCAGCAGGCAGTGTTATCAAACAGCTCTGCCTCCGAACCCAAATCTTGGGTCTTGTGTAGCTCAGAGGAGTTCCAGGATCTTAAAACTTGCAAAAGCTTCTGCAGTTTTTTGTGACTTTCTGCTAGAAAAAGCTGATGTAGTTAAAAAACAGTGGAGTTACTGTCATGGAGCATTAGTTTCCTCTTGCTTCATCAGTTTAGGGTTGAAAACAGCCTTTGTTTTTAGTCTGCTGTGTTGCTTCTGAACAACAAATTGCTACACATTCTTAATCACCTTGACAGAAATTAAGATAGCACAGTGCTTGTCTTCCTTGGAGCCATCTGGACAGGATGGTCTCCAGCAGTAAAAACAAGTACAGCAATATCGGGGATCTCACTGTTAGCAGAGGACATTTCAGCAAGTATGATTTCCAAAAGGCAAAAGGCTGATGTACATCTTATAGGAGATGGGAGTGAGGATTCAAAAAAGAAGGAAAAGAGGACTCAAAATGTAATGTTTTATATATTTCAAAGTCTCACTGAGACAAGCCTGTGAAATTGTTTTGATTTACTTATTGCTGAGCACTACTCAATTGTAAATGTCTGTTGAATGTATTAAGAAATAAGAAGCGCAAAAATGTTCATAATCATAAAGATATGTATAGGTATCTTCTACTGATTTTACTAAGAATTTCATTGTCATTTTCACTGTAAAATTTCCCTTTATTTTCTGTAATTTTCTAAGTGATATCTAATTTCTGATATCTATTTGAGAACACTCTGCTTTGTACTGACTGCTTGTCAGTCTCACAGCTTGAAGAAACAAATTTTCTTCTGGTCTTAACCTACTTTATGCCTTACTGTGTACGTACATACCTGAAGTAAAAAATCAGATATGGTGGATTGTTGCGGGTTTTGAATACAGAAGTGTGGATTTCTACATTTACCTACCTTTAACTCATGTTAAAACAAACTCTGGACAGAACTCACCTAGAGACTACACATTGACTAACATGATGTTCAAATGCTCTGTTTTAATCTGTCTTTTCATCAACATGCAGAACAGAAATTCTCAGTTTCCATCAGCAGTGGATCAATCTTTTTTTTTTGTAGTCTAGGTAAGCAAGATTAAAAATACAGCAATAACCAGGCTTCCTAAGGAAGTAAGGCTGACAGGATCTTGCTGTCTGTATGTCAGTCCTTTCCCAATAACAAAACTTTATTATTTAATGTACTTGCCAATTTCAGCTGAATTTGACAAGGGAGTAGATATTAAACCTCAAAGATATTAAGTTCTTAAATCTTTTGTGAAATCAGGAGAGAGATCACATTCATGCCCTCTCTGAGGGGAGACCTGAACAAGAGTTCAACTGTATTATTAGATTATAGCAGATAATATTATTATAAATAATATATATATTATTGTATTATACCGGAGAATCCACATGAGGGTGGGAGAGAGAGAGGCATTATGCATGTCTGGATCTGGGAAGTGCCTATGAAGAGTTTCACCTTATTAGGTACTTTGGGACCTTTCCCCTGGCCACAGCGTGGCTGAAGCCCAGCTTTGCTCCAGCTGCTGCGCAAAAAATGCCTTGGTCCTTAATGCTTGTGGGCTCCTCAGATTCCCAGTGGTGAGGGTCTTGTAAATTCCTAGATAGTTATATCAGGCATTCATTTTTACATTGGAATACTGCATTTTTCTTTCTGGAAGCTTGCCTTGCTACTTGGGGCTTGGGCTTGTGAATAAGATCAGTGAGCGTTTCCAGTAAATTGTGTTTTCAGGAGGGAAGGGCTACGTCCCTACCTGTGAACAAAATGGACAAAAACCTTTTCTGTGGTCCTAAAGGTGGGTGACAATACATGGCTTGTGTCTGTTAGCCTGAATTCTCCTCTGCTTCACCATGGAGCAGTGTGGTCCGTGCTGCTGGAGGGAATGGTGCCTGGCCTGAGCAACCCTGTGCCTTGCCTCTGTCCTGCCCAGGAGTGTGCTGGCTCTCATGAGGATGGTTTGGGCCAGCATAGCATCTAGGGATGTGTGCACAATTGAGCAGTTCTGTCCTGGCCTTCTTTAGCTCAGCAGCAACATTGTGGCCAGGAAACCTGATGCTCCAGCTTGGTATTTTCTGTACTATTGGGTGGAAACTGCCAAGAAAGGAATGATTTTATTCTGGTCGGTCACCTGGGCCAGGACACTGGCTGGCTTGCATAGCATCAGGGACCAGCTAGATCCTTGTCTCTGCAGCAAACTGCCAATGCCAGTATGGAATGGAGTGCTTTGTAAAGGAAGTTGTACCAGAGCTGTGGCTATCATCTTTACAACTGCAGATGTTTATTCAAAGCCCTTATCAGAGGGGAGTAGTGTTTTGAGTGTCTAACACTGCCGATGCTGTGTTTAATATCCTTGAAGTGAAATTTTGAAAAGGAATAAACTGGAACAAACTGTTAATACAAAGGTGTAAGAAAGCCAAGAGGATTCAGTGACTCCCTCACTGTTGCAAAGAAGAGAATTGTTACAAGGATCAGAACTACAGAGGTTTCATCGGATGCTTTCTGAGAAAGCTGTGTTGCTTTCTAAGGCTGTTCTCAGTGTTCATTGGGATTCAACCAAACCTTAATAAACGTGATAAAAACTTCATGAAAAAGGGTGAAAGAACATGCCAGTCTTAATGTAACAGTAATTCTTCTTTCCCCTTTCTTTGTCAAAAGCCCACTTTCGCTCTTTCTCTCTCTTTCTCATTACCTGGTGTTCTGAACATCAGGTTTACAGTGCCTTCTAAGAAATACAGGTCCAAATCCTCCACTTCTTCCCAGTACAGACAGAGTGACCATCATATATTTTGTTGTTTGATTTCATTATCTCTGGAGTCTTTAAAAGTATTGTGGCACCTCGTCCTTAGCTAAGCCTTTCCAGTAGTTTCATTGGGTTTTGGTAGTTGAGCAACTTAGCAGTTGTATTTCCATGTGTTGGATGTATTTGAGTCATATTACACTTGGAAATGGAAGGCACTTGCTCTCTTTATTCACATAGACTCCTTCCCAGAGATATTTCTGAATGATTCCCTGACTTTCAAAGTACTCCTATGGGGCAAAAGCAGAGAAAATATGCACAAAGCTGATCTTTTCAAAAAATTTCTCCTCTTGTGTAATAAATGATAAAAGATGGTTTGTAAAGTCAATGCCTGGCTCTGTGGGGTGCATCTGATCTCGTGGGATGTTTAGGTTGGATATCAGAGTATGTACAGTGATAACAAAAAACATACAGAGAAGCTTTTTCTTCTAGCTAATGTGGTATTGAAAGTATAAAGGAATCACAGTGAATATTTTTGTTTGTAGTAGAATATATCTCTGGAACTTACTTTCAGCATTTAACTATGATCTATTTATTTGCATATTTTTAACATCTATGTGCAACTGGTTTCTGTTACATTTGCCTAGAGTGCTATAAAGAGAGCAATGTAAATGCAGGAAGATCTAGGGGAAAAGTGCTGGTTCCACTGAAGCTGCTGGAAGCTTTACCGTGCCTTCGAGAATGTGAAGATCAGTGATCGGTTCACGTTCTTGCAGAGTGCTTCTCTCTCATCTACCAGTTGTTGCTTCTTCGCAATGCCAAAGACGTTTATTATCTTCTTCACCTTTTTTGTGCCTTTCTAACATCTTTAACAATTTCTGTAATACTATGCCTTAAATTTTGCGATGTTTTCCCATGGTGACGTGATGACCACGACACAGGTTAAGGCTGCCAGTGGCTCCTAGCACTGCCTCCCATGCTGTGTTTTCTCTCATAGCTGTTCAGCTGTTGCCAGACAAAGTTCTATTCATTTATCTCCCTGTATCGGTTTCCTGATTTGCTGGCCAGTAATTTATGACTGCGTGGGGCTTTGGTGCTCATTATGCTGCCTGGTGACCCTTGTGACCCCCTCCCCCCCACCTACTTTCTGCCATCATAGCCCCTGGGCCAGTTGTTACTGCTGCAAGATGGAGGGCCTATGTCCAAGCCAAAGTGAATGAAAGGTCAACAGTCCCATCTTGCACAGCATTTAGCATGTGACATCATGGGTCACTGCAGTGGCTGTGCAGTGCCGTATCATGGAAGATATTCCAGCAGAAGAAAAAGTCTGCACCAAAAGGCACGTGCTATTTACTGATCAACCTGTCAGTTTAGAATTATAGAATCATAGAATCATTAAGGTTGGAAAAGACCTCTTAAGATCATCAAGTCCAACCGTCAACCCATCACCACCATTCCTGGTCACTGTCCCCATGGGACGCTGGTCAGGAGGTCACCACACTTTGCTGGTGGCCCCCAGCTCTGCTGCAGCAAGGGAGCAGGATCCTCCCCAGCCCTTTCTGGGGTTTTTCTGGTTATTGTGTCTATTGCCAAAAAATTAACAGATGAATAAAGAGAAATACAAAAGTAATTCACCCTGTATTAGTTTACTATGGGGGTAAATTAGAGGTCAGTTAAAAACCAGTAAGGGCCTGTTTGAGAGCTTACTGTATAAAACTGGAAATGATTTGACTGTGTGGTGGCTGACACTTAAATAGAGCTCTGATGGAAACTCTCCTTGCCTGAAGAAGATTGAAATGTCAGTACTTCTTTTATTCTGCATCAACATCTTTTGAAGGTTTTTGTGCTAGGCCCGGCATGCCAGAGGCGTGAGCAGGAGGTGTGAAGTGTAGCTAACAACTCCATCAACAGTGTTCAGCTGCAAGGTACCGCTTGCCTGGTTTTTCACCCATGCAGGCTGAGAGCTGAGGTCTTTATCTGACTGATCGATACCACATATCTAGAATTTAGACAGTGAGAAGTTGGTTGTGCAGGTGAACAGATGCCAACGGGAAAATCTGTACATCGTTTCTGAGTTTCCTGTAGGCTGGTTCGGGGCTGACTTCTCCCTGTCCTTCAGTCACTCAGAGCTGCTCAGTCCTAGCCCCTTTGAACATACTTGTGAAGACACAGCAGATTCCTGTCCCAGCCAACCACCCCCGCCTTTATTTGTTGTTTGCAGCATGAGGCCAGCTATGCTGAAAGACAGATAGGTAGCGGAGGTGCTGCTGATACAGAGAGCAGCCAGAAAGCGTGGTCTAGACAGGTAGACGTCAGCTTGAGGAGAATATTGTAAATAAAATAACGAGTAAGCAGTTTTATGTGGAACAATATCTTTGACTTCAGCTTGGTGGATACCCACCAGGTACTGATGTGCACCTTTTGCAGGGTGAGAACTTCATTCTGTGCGTAAATACAGACTGAAATACGTTGCCAAACAAGAACATGACTGGTGGCTGGGCAGTTACTGGTGGTGGTATTTTGAAAGGCATTTCAGCAGCAGTGCTTCTGATGGTTCTCTGTCAATAAGCAAGATAAGCTATGATTTTTCCCTTCCATCTTTTCATCAGCCTGGCTATATTTAAAAAATAAAAGACTGAGCACTGGGGGAAGATGGAGAATGAGCAGGAAGGCAGAAGGGAGTTGTTTCCTTTCTGATGGCTTTAACTGTTTACACCGGTAGTGCAAACTTATTCATTTTTTGATCAGGATTGATCTTTTTTTTTTTTCCTTCTGTAGTATAAGTCCTTAGTATGGGGATTATGATGCCAGTTACACAAAATGTAGAGTGAATGTGTAAAATACATCCAAAGGTACCTGCATGTACAAACTTATAAAAACTGACGAGTTTGTTGTTGTTGTTTGTTTGTTTGTTTGTTTGTTTTAAAAAAGGAATGTAACTTCCAAAAATACATCCTCTCCTTGGTGCAACGCACAAAGATGCAGCACTGTACTTCCCCTTTAGAACTTCTGGGGAAATGCATTTTCCTGCCGACGTAATGTCCTTTAACACGACTCCTGCGGGTCGGGCCTTGTGTCCCGCTGTGACAGCTACGACCATGTGTGCTGCTGATTGTTAGTGGGCAATATGAACCTGATTGGAACATGCCTGCTAATTGCTTTGAGAGCGAGATACAGACAATGCTGTCTTATAGCAGATTGTGCAGATAGGCCTAGTCAGAGGGTTAATTCTGCTTGACAGCACATCAGCAGCATCTTGAGAGTAATTACCCAACTTAAGTTTTCCCACAGTTGAACTGAGATCTTCAAAGGCTTCTACATTTACAAGTATTATTAACCTATATCTGAAACATGATGTTCCCACAAGGGCTAATTTTTTCTTCCTTTTATTAAATATACAGGTTATAGGGTTCATTTGCTAAGTGCTAAGCCCTTAGAAGAAAACACTGCTTGTTAGAGAGAGAAATCTGTAGTGCACGACCGAAGCTAATGATGCATGATGCACACATCATTGTCTTTTTGCAAAGACTTTAAAACAAGTTAAAATTTGGGTCTGGCTCCCTTCCTCTCTCCCTCTCTTCCACCCCCTGCTTTCCACTTTTAGGAAAATCAAACCACTTATTCCTATGTGCAGAGTGAGTAAATTGAAGACACACACAAACAAAACCCTCCTAGGATGTTGTTCAATTAAGTGCAGATCATTGGATACAATACATATGACATTAATGAAATGGTATCTGCTTCAAAAATAGATTGGAAACATTCATGAATAAATTAAATCCTGTTAATGGCTTTTTAAAAATGAAAATGAATGAAAACAATATTTATTTCATAGAAACAACTGTGTCATGAATCACAGCATATAATTTAATCCTGTTTTAAATTTATGTTCTATTTTCTGCATTCATTTTGTGATTTGTCTTTTGAAATATCTTCTTTGTAACAGTTCATCATAAAAACCGAAAAAATTTAAAGTCTTATTTATCGCTTAGGTTCAAATGCCATTGAACGCATTAAATATTAACACACATGGGCAGACAGTCTTGCTAAATACAATATTTGCTGGGGGGTGGGATCAGTCTGCCAAAAGACTTTTATGGCATGAAGCAGATCCTGTAACTTATGATCTTCTTATTTTCTTTTGCAGGTCAGAAACGAAGTTTGACTCCAATTCAGGTATGTTTAGATTTACAGTGTTTTGCTGAATGTACGCTACTCAGGTTAATCTCAAAAGAGTAGTTTATCAGTTCAAGTGCAGTTTAGTTTTAAACAAACTGGGGTAGGTCAGTCTCAAAAAGGATCTTCATTTCTCACCCTCTAAAAACAGCATTATTACTGTGAAACATTTGCTTTAATTCCTTTCATTATTTCCTGTCTTTTGACTTTTTCCCAAAAGATGATCAGGAAGATGTGTCTTGTGACAGACTTTAATCGATCCAGAAAAATTATAGTACAAATAAATGATAATGCAGACTAAAGCAGATGGAGGATTGAAGTTTGAAAGTGATCGCTGCTTTAAAGGAGAATGTTTTTCTTCCTGGTGGACAAAGACATTTCATGGGAATTTGAAGTCAGTGCAGCCTATCTGTCAGGAAACAGATGATTTGTCATCAAATTTTCGTGACAGATGCATGTACACAATGCATGCCAGACCAGTCTGTAGGGCTCTCTCTAGGAGGTTTACCAAAAGGCAATCTCTCTCAAGTTGTCTTTTTAAAGAATTTTAATGTGTTATAGGGACTGGGGGGGAAGTGAAGGTCAGTCTAACAGGTTAATGTGTATCTAACAAGACAAAAAACACAGGACAGCAAACAGGAGAACAGTTGGGAAAAAAGCAGAGCTCCTAATAGCAGACTGTTACTTATTCGGTTAACTGTTCTCAGGCGTTCCTTAACATTAAACAATAGTAGATGAAGAATAGGCTGTTGTCCTGAAACTAGCTGAAATGTCCATTGCCTAAAAAGGCAAAATAAATTTGTTGTTAAGATGGAAGAGATTTTTTAAACAGAAAGCCTGATATTATAGCAATCTTGTGTTTAGGCCGATGTTATCTTCTATAAGATTTGTTTAATGCAGTGATTGTAATTGCTTATAATGATATGAATTTTACAATATGTATTGCTCAGATTATTTATGAAATAGCATGTTTCCTTTTATCCCAGCTGCAGCATGATTTGGGTTTGAAATGTGAGGTATGACTTTGCTTTTTCTTTCCACACTAGATTTTATCTTTGGAACTGTATGGGAGTGAAATCTACAGCAGGAAGCATTTATATAGCTAATTCCTACATCTTGTATGCTTGAGTCATCTTGCTTCTATTATGATTTTAGTCTGCAAGTTCAACGTTACTTGTTTTAAACATTGCTTGAATGAACTACATGCTAAGGTTGTTTCTTAGATCTTGGCAAAAGAGTTTTACATGGGGAGATATCTTCCCACATTTTGTGCCATCGCCTCCTTTCTTTAGTAATGAAGACACCATGACTATGGCGTGAAGCACAATGTCAAATATCTCACTTTTCTCTTGAGGGGAAAATGCTATCTGCAGAACTTTGATTTGCTCAGTGCGTTAATGTACAATTCCTTTTTTTACTTTTTCTTTCACAGCAGCACTCCCACCATGTGCCCCTCCGTTGGCCATGAGGGCAGGAGTGTGGTGTATCCTGTAGAGCACAGCAGTAGCAATGCACTTCTGGCACCATCACAGCTACGAGAGACGCCCACTCAGTAGATGTCACCTCTCTGACTGGGCTCTGTAGGCTGAACGTGAGCTCTTAAATGTTTCTTCTACATCTGTGTGGGCTCCACAGGCTTTCTTTCCTTGAGTATAGGCTCATATTCTGGGCACAGGCTGCCTTTACCACTGCTCACCCAGGGGCATTGGAAAGGCTGATTGCCCAAGGGCTGGAGGGCGAGCACTGCTCTGCCTCGCTCCTCTTCTGAGAACACTCCTCAGGCACTCTTCATACAAGGCCAGATGCTGCAAAAGGATTTGGAAGTAAATACTGTTTCTTGTAGATCACACAAAAAATATACAAATGGAAATGATCAGTAAAAGCCCTCAAATCTTTGTCTCTACGTTTTTTGCTACTCCTAAATATTCTCTGGACTTGCATCAGAATTCTCTGCAGGTGGTCAGCTATTGTTGTTTTGCTGAGTGTCAACAGGTACCGTGGACTTCACCGGGAGTTTTAAGCCTTGTGCTGTGCTGCTTTCCACCTCAAAATGTGTTGTACACCATCAGGGATGCAGTACAGGAATGTCCAGGGCTCAGGAATTTTTTAGATTTATTTATTCCTCTTTCTTCTGCAGTGCCTCACTTTCACATTCTGCTTATGATTCTCTCCTGTAAGTCCCTGAGGAAGACTTTGGTTGGAATAGTCTCAGGCTCTCCTGCCATGGGACACTGCCCAGCTGCCCTGGGGTTGAAGGGTCCTCACTAGGTGATCCCAGGGAATGGCCAGGGCGGGTGGCTGCCAGCCCAGACTGGGCTTCTCTTCTCCTTCTATTCTTTGCCCCAAATGTAATCCTTGAAATTGAGAATTGCAGACATTTAAGGACTCGGTCTTATCAGCGCTGCCTCTTTTGGTGTCACATCCGAGGACAACTGTCGGAAGATAATAGAAAGAGCAGATTAAGTGCACAATTAAAATAGAATTAAAAGAAAAAAGAAACCACAGAAAGTTCGTAACCTTTAAGTGCATTTCATAGCCACAAACACTAAGACTGAAAAAACCCTTATCTTTGTGATAAGTACAGCAGCCTGTCCTTGCAGAGATGGTGCTCAGTTCTTCCACAAAAAAGCTGTTCTTGATGGTCAGATAGTATAAGCAATTAGAGTTTATTGTTTGTTGTCAATGAGAATGGTGGAGAAGTGGAGACACGGAGATAAGTCAACATGCATCTCCCACGTAAAACATCATTGTTTTTATTTCTCCACCAATCAATTTGCCATCCCATTCCCCAAAGCAGACAATAAGCCCAACCCTCCTGCTGCCTCTGAGCAACCAGGAGAGTCAAGGCAGAGAGTGGAGGAATGCACTGGTGGTGGCAGAGAAGCATCTTCGTGAAAAAGTCTCTTTCTTGTACGAGGGGATGTGATGCCCTGTGTAGCACCGTGTTCTGCATAATGCATGCCTTTGAAATGTGTAAATGTGGCATTGCTTTCAAAAGGGCTGCTGCCATTTGAAACCAATGACTCTATATTTATGTGACCTTGAGTTCCTCTGAGGCACCTTAAGGTACTTTCATGTCCCTCATTTTGTTTTGAATTCCCCAGACTGTGATTCCTGAGTAAAGCAACAATTCTGCAAACTGAAGCAAACACTCTTGTACGAGTATATCTCATGTTACTCAAAACAGCTCAAGTGTTGAACATGAGAATGAGATAATTTTATTCCAGAATGAGTATTTTCCTGCAGGGAGCTGTTCTACAACCTGTCGCGTGCTCTAAATTAACCTTAATGTTAATTCCAGTTAACTTGCAAGTCTAGATGTGCCCTTGTTAAGCATTTATCAATGCTTATTGTACTTCTCTTTACTAGAAATATGTGTGAAGTATTGAAGAATTGAAAGAAGTCTTTCTAAAGCAAGTACGAAGTCTGGAATATAGCTTTAAAATTGCCCAGTAGGCTCACTGTAAATGAAACCTTGGAAATATTGTTCAACTCTGAAATATTAGGCAAACATTGTCAAAAGAAGATTAATTTGAACTTGAGAATTAACTTAAAAGAAGGCTGTAAAATTCCTATAGTGATGATCGGAATTTATCATATAAATAGCTATAACATCTGTAGGGGACGCACATTCTTCATATCAAGACTAACAGCTCCATCTGAGAAACTTTTTTTCCTCTGCTGACTTTATAAGTCTAGCTGGCAGAATTTCTGTCTCAGAGACTAGGGGGTTAGCTTCACGCTGTTAGAAGATCTTATGAAATGAAACAATTTTGCTTTCCTGTCATAATATGATGAATTTCACTGGTACTGAAAATAGATTTTCTAAAAAAGTACTTGAAAGCAAAAAAGATTGTAAAAAAATGGTTTTTCTCAAAATTTGTTAAGGAGCAAAGTAAGCCACAGAAAGCTCAGCTGAACCAACTTTGTTCCAATTATTAGTATTTTGGGAGTGTCTAAAATGCTCGTAGTGCTCTGTGCTTGGTTAGCAAATTTTAAGGGCTCACATTTACTTTTGGTGCAGAGCAATACAAGGCTGATAAGAGTGAATTTAAAAATATAAAAATTATATTGCAATAGTAAGTTAAGGTTTTTTTTTAAAATTATGAGAGAAATAGAGATTTTTTGTGCTGTTTGATAGCAGGAAGAACTTGTAGATCCCAAAAGCTGTTGCTGAATGTTGTTAATCCCAGTTTAGTAATAGAAAAATAAGCATAGAAAATTCAAACAACTGTCTCAGCATGTCGTCTCCTCACCAGTGAATGGTAGTAGTGAGCTTCCTGCTGCCTGCAGGGAGGGCTGGAGTTTTCTTAGGGCATTCCCTGCAATATTTAGTGTATCCTGCATGTCACTGTGGAAGTAAGCCATGTGATACTTAAGTGATAGTGCTGGTGGTGAAATTACGAAGGGGAAAAAAGAAGGCACAAATCCCTGGACAATACACTTGGACTCCAGTGGAATCTCTATTATGTGCGTGTCACTCAGATGGCTGAACGGAGGAAGTCAAGGAGGGCAGGGTGTGGTGAAGTGACGATGATGGAAGCCCTGTGCTGTAGAAATGCCTCTGTACACTGGCAGAAGAGGGAGGTGTGCCCAAGGGTGCAGGCTGCCTTCAGCAGTTTTCTCAACGCTTCCTGTGCCAGCTGCCACTCCTCTCAAAAGAGATGTGCATCTCCAGAAACAGTGCTTGTCTCTTCCTGCTTGACTGAACCACACAACTATACAGATCAAGCAAAATATACAGATTATCTCTGTGATT
The DNA here is from genome assembly GCA_013396635.1 of Penelope pileata. Taxonomy (NCBI): domain Eukaryota; kingdom Metazoa; phylum Chordata; class Aves; order Galliformes; family Cracidae; genus Penelope; species Penelope pileata. The sequence continues at coordinate 358,479 of WBMW01006460.1, read as the reverse complement.
TTGTACCTCTGTTACTGCAAATACTTCGGAAACTGTCGAATTAGCATCAGGAAATTAGCTGAAATAGCTGCCCACCAGCTTTTGCTGGATCCCTGCCACCCCAGCAATCAAATACAAAGCAAGTTGAAGAGACCCCGACAGTTTCTGGAATTTCCTTCACTTGTCTTGTCTGGAATCAGAGTGTCTACTGATGACTCCACCGTTTGTTCTGCTCTCTGCATGTTGTTTTTTCCACTGAAATAAGTGCATCCCCGTGTCTTCAGCACTGCACAGTGCTGCCACCTCTCCGTCCCCAAAAAAGTTGCCATCCATTCCTCTCCCACCTCTTGTATTTACTGCTGTAGTTTCCTCAGCTAGGCCCTGCAATGTACTAACTTGCTAGGCTACATGATTCAGCACAGGTGTTAGAAAACAGTCAAAGAAAATTATAAGGGTGCGGTGGTCAGATGTTTTCCTCTTATAAATTCCTCTCAGCTACGCTTCCAGATGTTCAGCAGTAGACTTTCCAAACTCTCACTATCAGCCCCAATTTCCCCTAGCCTGTTGTCAGTCCCATTGATGAAAGCCATCAGTGCAACTATTAAGAGCACAGTAAGCTCTTCTCCTGAGTGAGAAACAATTGAAAGACAAGACATCTTGAAAATGAGCACCCCTTTCTAATCCTTGCTACTAGGGAAATCTAAAAGGCACTAGACTGGCCTGAAACCTTAAGTCTCTGTAGCAGCAGGGAGCTTAGTAATGTCATCTACCTATCAGTTGGAGGGTGGATCTAAGTACAGATTGGTGAACATTTCCTAAAGTTTTTTGATGTCAGTTTCTTAATCCAGAAACTACATCCACGTTGTGTTAGAGTTGTTCTTAATTTCTTCTTAGCAAGGCTGAGTGCTTCCAGGAACTGGGTGGGAAACACATTTTGTGTTCATAACAAAATCATATCAACAACATTCACTGGTCACCCTACAATTGGGGAATTTGATTTAAAAGCATAAAAAATTACTTTCAGAGTCTGTAACAGGGAGAATTGCAAAATCAGCAGGGATACTGAAGAGTAGGGGTGCTCCACAGCTTTCTGGATGAGGCAAACATCCTTTCCAGAGTCTCCTTCTTGATGAATCACAGAATCACAGGGGTTGGAAGGGTCCTCTGGAGATCACCGAGTCCAACCCCCTACTAAAGCAGGCTCCCTGCAGTAGGTTGCACAGGAAAGCATCCAGGCGGGTCTTGACTATCTCCAGAGAAGGAGGCTCCACAACCTCTCTGGGCAGCCTGTTCCAGTGCTCCATCACCCTCATGAAGAGTTATTTCCTTCTCTCTGTCCACCACGACTGTATGGATCCTTAAAAGAGTGCATGAGCTGGCACAGTGAGGCAGTGGGAGAGAGCAGCTGCCTAAACAGAACAGCTCAGATCATCTTACTTGTCATTAGTTGTTAGTGCTGTTTTGCTCTTGGCATTGACAACTTTACAAGCAGATCATCTTGGATGCAGTGGCTGGAGAGCAAGGTCTGTTATATTTGTTCAGTAGTGGGATGAGTCCTTAGATCCAGATGTAAACTGAACCATCTGTTGAACATTTTCAGGGCCACACTACAACGTGATCTGGAATATGGATGGCTTGGACTTGTAACTGATATGTCCCAGTGAGTTATGTGGCAGTAACAGTGCTGACCTGTGGTAAATGATTGCCATCCTGTTGTATCTCTGGTAAAGGATGGCAAAAGATGGTCAGATTACTTCAACATATAGAACAGTGTTTTAGTTTGTTTAGGGCTGATTAAAAATGTAAGCATGCAGACGAGCTTGCTCATCTAGTATTTTTGAAGAAGACTGCTGGAGGATTCCAGATGTGCACCTTTCCAAATTCTGTTGCTGGATTTCCAGCTGCAGTTGTTATTTTCTCGCAGATTCTATGTTCATCTTTGTGCCTGAGCTTGGCTATTACTCGCTGTTAGGGGCATGATTCTTCTCAGCTGCCAAAGTATTATCAATGGAAAGCCCCTTGATTTCCATGAGTTGGATCCATGAATCAATCTAGCAACTGAAGGCTGGTGGCCTTGATCATACTCACAACAGACTTCAATCTTTCTGTGTTAAAGATTTGTGTAATTTCTACTTTGCATTTTTGAGTGAGATATATCCCTCCCTCCAATAAATCCCCTTTGTGTTCTCATTAATAGGAGCAGCTTCTTAAGAATGCTCTGCCCTTGTGAGCGAGCACACATGCTCGCTGTGCCACTCCCTCATAAAGCACTTTTTTGGCCTGTGGTAAGAACTATGCATTAAAGGGCCTTGCTCAAGGAGCCAGGAATATAATATCAATAAAGACGAGTACAATTTTCTATATTTCTGTCTTACATATACTTTAATAATCAATGCTGTTTCTTTCTTGCCTTGCTCTGAGGATCTTGCTAGGAAGCTTGCATGTGTTTAAATTGGCCCTGTAATGGGAATATTTAGATTAAGGTTTTCCATTTTAATATTGTTCATGAGAGCAAATTCATCAGATCTATTTAGGAGGCATTTTTTACCCCTTTTTCTACGTACTAGAACTGATTTTTCCTTTTCTACTTTTTGTTTCATTGTAAACAGCTAAAACAATGCTGTCTTTAAGAAGCAATTTGGAAAAAGTAGTTTTAGATGGATGATATATAAATCATGCTTTTATTACATGGAGTTGGAAACTGTGGTACTCTGTTAAATTATAGTAGAAGCTATAATGTAGATTGGCTGAGGATTTTTTATTTGCCATAAGTGTAGTTGCTTCACATAGGTTTGATCTATAAGGGAATTAATTTTGTTAGTCAGGAAATGTCTCCTTCAAGTTAACGACATTTGGCAACATAACATCCTTACTGTCCTGGAGGGATGGGCTTCTTAAATGCAGAAATGAGGTGATTCTTTCTTGGACCTGTTGACCGTTGAGCAGTTTCTTGCTGAGCAAGGCTACCTAATTACTTTTCAAGAGCTACTCGCATTGCAGTCTTGTTCTGTGGACAAAGCAGAAGATTTTTGGTGATAATCTTGAATTATCCTATCCTTGCAAACTTCACAAAAGGTATTAAGACTTTTTGTGTTCTTTTTAGATGAAAATTCATTTGGTCACATTTGCTCTGTTACAGAATAGCTGTGATAATTAAACTTTGCCATAGTCCCATTTAATTAGCCAAAAATGGAGTATGTACAAGGGAAGCCACAAGAATGGACAAGCAGGGGGGTTTCTGGTCACAGCTGTGGCTCATTGAGATTGTTATATAGCTCAAATGCAGTTTACCCACACCATATACAGTTTGAGTCAGTCGTATTGTTCCATTGCCTTATTAGTACTCTATTCATTTAACCATAAAGTGGGGAAGGAAATTGCATGTCTGCTTTGTAATTTGGAAGATGAACTGTAATTCATTTGTAAGTGGAGTATTATGGCACTCTGCATCATATATACACTTCTGTAGAGATTTTGAAGAATGGCAAAATGAGATAATATTTAGCTCACTGCATGATGCCAGGAAACAGAAATTCTGTAGGATGCAAGAATTCTTCGCATCTCCACTATCTTCTGGTGCAGAAGCTACCAGCATCCATATGGATGTGTGTATGTGGCTGGGGTGTGCAGGTTTGGACATAATTTGAGTGGCTCTTCGTATTTTTAATGTTGTGTGGGCATCCACCTTTTCTGTACCCTGTTCCAGTGTGGCTGACAGCTCTGTGACCTTGGGCAAAGTCCTTTTTGTCTACCCCTTTTTCCTCCTGCCCAATGTCTGTCCAGTTTGTTTACACTGCAAGATGTTCAAGGGAGAGAGCTGTCTCTTGCTGTTAAGCATGTCCAAGACCTAATGCTGTGAGGAGGCTTTCTCACTTGAGATCACCTCCTAGGTCCACCATAAATCGAATCATTCATGGCTTTTGCAGAGTATCTCTTTTTAGATGGAGCAAATGAATATTAGAGTATCTGAAAAGCGGCTTGGTAAATGTATTCAACTAAATGACAGTTTTTCACGCTGCATACACAGTCATCAGTACCACAATATTTGTGTCAAGGGGATCTCAGTTCTGTACAAAAGAAATACGATTAGTACAAATAGACTTCCCAGGCCCAGAATCCTTCACCTAATTGAACCACATGCTTTCTGCAGCAGGATGCATGACTGCGGCTGTAGATAAAGGGATGAATTTGTTTGTTGAAGTCCAATGTGTAATAGTAGTGGAGTTTAAATGACATGTAAATATGATGATGGCTAAGGCATATAAAAATACAGATAGAATACAAAACTTCTAAAAGCTCTTGAAAGCTAATATTTCTATTAGTGACATGAGTCTAAAAAAGCAGGTTTTTATGTGATTATCTTAGGTTCATTCAGACACATGTTTCATTTTTGAAAACGTCAACAAGAAGAAACTAACTGTGTATTTGGAAACACAAATGATGCTTAACATGATGGGGCCTGGAGAAAGAGAAATCTTTTTGTCAATGTCAGTTCATGAAATTGGTTTTAATCTTGCAAAGTGCTGAGCAAGTTAAAGTTGCTCCACACTTATCTCGGATCACTCCACTGGTGTTTTCCACTACTGTGGAAATAATACAAATTTTGAAGGGAAAAGAAGGGGAAATCAAAGAGATGTTGCCTTGTTATATTGAAGAGATCCTATTAAGATTAATGTTAATATATACTGTGTTTGGTACAATCTGATGCATTGTCAAGACGCATTATTTTTTCCTCCTTCAGAAGCACTCACTCGTTAAGCTGCACCTCCCTCCTCGTATGTTTGAATTTACATTGAACCATTAAATTCATCAGTCTCCAATCCACGCTTCAGGAAAGGCAGCAAAAACAACAAAAAAAATCTTAAGTACTTCCATTCTCTTTTCATTCATTCCTGTTCACCTGAGAATTCCTCTTGCTCCCCTTCCTAGTGACTAATGGAAAGTTTCATCGTTTATTTGGCTGGAGGCCAAGCACCTGAGAAGGTTGGTTTGGGGCCCTTCCTTGATTTAAAGAGTGGCTATAGCTGTGCTGGGAAATCAAACGCTGACTCAGTATTCCTAGACCCTTCTTTGGGTGGACCACTGCATCAGTCATCCTATAAAAGAGTATCCCTTATTCCTCATTGTGCTTTCTGTTATGTCTCTTTGAAAATAGACAAGGTCAAAGGAAGAGGAGAGCAGAGTGGCAAGATGGCCTCGATGAGCTACTAAAATTACTCTACTTAGTTTCTCATGGAGAAAGGAACCTCTTCTGTTCATCTGATGCCTTGCCAAAATCAGAGGAAAAAGATTTATAACATGAGTCCTCAGCTGAGGAGTGTTCCCACTTTTTCATCCACAGAGCCTAGCAGCTGCGTCTTCTTGGCTGCCCACTTCCGCAGTAAAACCAACTCAACCCAACTTCATGGTTTTGGCTGAGGGAGAAGGAGGATTGCTTAGATGTTTTCCTTCAGCTGCCCTGGCTATCCCTTCCTGTTTTGGAAGGACTCCCTGGTTTCAATGAGGACAGCAACAGCTCTAGAAAGCAAACGGGGTCATTTGAGCTGTGCCTCTCTGGAGGTGCCCAGGCTGAGGTCAGCTTGGAGAAAAGCTGGGGCTGTGTACAACCAGTGGGATGAGCACCTCTCTGCCAGCCTCACCCGCATCTGGGACAGCAAGGGCAAGACCACGGTATGCAGTGCGTGCCCCCCCCCAGCCCCATACCCTGCATGTCAGATGGCTCCTTTGATTTCATGAGTTTGTCTTAGTGGATGGGCCAGCCTGCAGCCAAACACAAGGTAGAGAGGACCACTGAGGTGGTTTTTGCTTGTGTCCCTTGATGAATTCAACAGGACAGGATGGTTATGGTCAACACGTATGCTATTTTTCTTGTTATTTTCCCACAATCATAAAGTGTGTTATTCTTTTTTTGGTTTTAGGCAATGTGTCATTAAGCACAGTATCTTTTGTGCCCGAGTATGTGTTGTCCAAAATTGCACATCTTGTGTTTTGATTAACATGGCTTATGGGGTCATGAATTTGAATAAGGAAGAAGTGAAAGCTCTTCTTGTTTCTTCCCTCTGGGTTTGTCAGAGAGGAAAAAACCCTAACCTTGACATCTTTCCTATGCAAGATGATGAGAATGATATCATACAACATTAGTTGAAAGAAGAAAAAATCTGTTATTTGGGGAAAAAGAAAATCATGTCATCAGACTGTATGAACTAGCCAAGTGATAATGATTAATGACAAAAATTCAATGAGGATTAAAACGTTTCATGTTTTCCTTTCATTGATAGAGTGTTGTAAATTTATGACCAATAAGAAACCATACGAAAGATCTGTCAGCTTTTACTATTTCACATTTTGGTCTCTTATCAAAACTGATTTCAGGTTTTATGGTACTAAAAGTAAGAGGAAAAATGCAAGCTGCTTTTAATCAAACTGGAATGTTCAGTGATCACCATTAAAATCTTTATAGTGTTGGTCTGAGCATGAAGCAAAGAACATTAATTTGTCTTTTGTTGACTTAATTTAGTGGCAACCACAGTATTTAAGATGTAATGGTAGACAAGTTTGTGTCATACCACTGCAGCTGCCACTGTACATGTGAACAGCCATCTGCTTGGGATTAAGTGCTAAGTCAAAACACCAATGGAGCCTAATGCAGCCAGTGTAAGTCAGACACAGTTTGCGCCAAGTAAGTAAGGACAGCAGGATCAGGTCTTAATCTAGATGACAGTGAATTAAATTACAAGGACTGAGAGTATGTCTGCAAGGAAAGAATTGCATCCCCTTGTGATCTGAAGTCTTGGCACCCTTGTTTTCCATCAGAGGGTGCTGAATTCTCTGTTTTATTGTTGCCATTCGCTCCCTCTGCTGTTTATAGAACAGGAGGCCCCAGCTTTTTCATCAGCCATGATCCAGGTGTCTGAACAATCTTAGAACTGTGTGCTCTTCTCCAAACACCATGCCTACCAGTGTCACAAAATCTATATTCTCAGTGTTTGGTTGTTCTGCATAAACTGCCACGCATCTGGCTGAGCACTAGTGTTTGCTCTTCTTCACTAGCTGTGGCAGCTGAAGTGCTGTGATTATTTACATAATATCCTTTCCAGGCTCTCCCTCTGTCTAGCTTTCACACCATCTCTGTGCAGCATTTCATTTGGAGGGACATTTTATACAAGCTATTATTAGATCTAAGGGAGTGGAATCATCTTATCTGTAACCATCTACCTTCACATAGCCATCTGAGCTTCACCCAGAACTGCTCAGAGGGGTTCATCCCTTCTGCTGGAGAAGTCTGCGTGGGCTGCACTGAATCACCCTTCTTTCTGGGTTCTTACCCATATCCTGCTCATTAACTTGAGCTGGGCATGTGACTTGGATGGTTAAAATTAGAAGAGATTATGCCCACCTGCAATGGATGTGCAGAGAGCTGGGGCCGAGTGGGGAAGGTCCTTGGGGCACTTCACTCAGTTGCTGGTGTGGAGGAGCAGCAGAAAAATCTCAAAGCTTAAGAGGAGAACTACCCAGTTACTCTTGAGTTCTGCTGGGTGTCAGTGAATCACCTGTACACACAGCTTGGGAGCAGTGTGTTTATGGGAAGGATGAGTCTATTTTAGTTGTTTCTCTTTGTGTTCCTTTTCATTTTTCTTTTCTTTACTTTTCACAGAGGAAAAAAAGAAAAATGAAACCTGTTTATGTGTCTCTAATTATCATTACCTCAGAGAACTGCAGCAACTTTCTTCTGCTTCTCTTGAGCTAATGAGTAAGAATTGTCAGATGTGTGAAAGCTGACAAAATGTGTTTTGTAAATGCATCTTTCACCACTGTTTATGCATTCTTGGGCAGGAAGAGAAATACATAATTGAAAGAGAGATGGACTAAGGGTAACGAGAATGAATCAAAAATGTTGTAAATGTATTAAACTTAGTTTCAGTCAGGACCTAAATGTTAAAGTGGTCTTTGGCATTCTTTAGAAAGCAGGTAACATTTTCCAAAAGCTTACTTGGCAGAGATTTTTGCTGATTTTATGCTGCTAGTTGTGAACATTTAGTAAGTCACATTCTTGTAGCCTATGGTAACCACTTTAACCATGCTGAGGACACAAGACACAATAAATGCACAAGTGAAAGCTGAAAGGTGTCTTTTTAAAACGTTAAAATTCGGAAACAGAAGAGTGCTGTTTCTGCATGTTGCATTTCAAAGCAGTGGTCAGGAGGACAAAATTCTGTTGATATTCTCACTGAAAAAAGTGTTTAGCCATAAGATTTCTGGTTTTTGAAAGTACTCATATACTCATTTCCATGCCATTATCTCACCTTGAATGATTTTTTTTTTCCCTGCCACACAGTCCCTGTTTAAGGGATTTAAAAGGAGTCCCAGGAATATGGATTTGCAGTAGGGTGGGATTTGGAGCATCAGCTGTCAGCACTGATAGGCAGACTACCTGGAAGCCGATGAAGATGTATTTTGGCTGAGTGGTGGAAAAAATGTGCTGGTACATAAAAAGTCTGCTGCATAAAGTAGTGTATTGAGGGCTCTGGAAACAAGTTTAAAAGGCAAGAGAGGAAGCTATAGTGTTTCTCTGAAACTTCCCCCATTCCTGCAGTAAAGGATAGGAGGAAATCCCTGACTGAAAGAGTACTGACAGGGCTGGACATAAGGTCAGGAGTTTGTGTCGGTGTTAGGCTGTGGCAAACTGAAGTTACGTTTGCCGTCACTCATCTGGCTAACTGGCATTGCTGGAGATGAGAAGTATAGGAGCTCTCTTTTTATTCTATTTTCTTTGCTTTCTGCACATCTGAGACTCTTCCATCACCCCATAACGATGATACCTGGCCCTGCGTGGTGGTGTGGTTAGCAGGGCTGCATCTCACTGGTGAGGAACGGCGCTGCTGGAACCTGCGCCAGCGGCTGCTTTTCTCCCTTGGTTCCAGACGTCACTGAGCAGACTGTATAAAAGGTCCCACTCCTAAAAACCCAGAGAAATGGACATAGCAGAGCTGTAATCTTAACTCCCCCGTTCTAGTCTCTGTAAAAGTAATTTCTTTAATGCCACGTTCCCTTAAGTTTTCACGTTCCCCGTTCTCATACAAGGAAGGTCAGTGCCCCAAGGACCTGCTCCTGGCCAGAAGTGCAGCACACAGGGAGCTCCCTGTGGGACCTGCCCCTCCTGGACTCCTCTTTTGAAGGAGGAAAGGGTACGCAGCCACCTCTTGTGAGGACACTGCACAATCCGTGTCTGAGACCCATGGCGAGGCAACTTGCCTGTGTCTGGGTGGGAGTGAGGATGCAGATCTTCACCTAACACCCTTGGCCCTGAGTTGGTCCGACCTTCCTTCATCAGATCGCAAAAGGGATGAACCACGCCGGGTCTTTGTCCATCCCCCGCCCTCCTTCCCACAGCGAGGAGGGTTATTGGGAAACTTCAGGAGCTGAGACTCATGAGATTTCCACTGGCAATTTGCCTCTGAGAATGTTTTTCCTCATCCACGAATGATTGAGCTTTAATGAGTTTCTCATAATTTGTACAAGCAGTAACAGTATATTTGTTTCATTCCTCTGCCAGTGGTTCTTGCATATTTTTTTGAAATTTTCATAAACTGTACTGGCCAGTGCCAGGCTTAGACCTTGCACAGATGGATGTAGACAATAACATTAAAACGTCGAAGTAATCAAATGTATTACAGCCTGTGGCTCTGCTTTACCTTTTGGATAGGAGTGTGTTACTTCATACTTAAAAAAAATAAACATAGTTTGTTACAGAACCTGAAAGAATGAGGCAGAATGTTCTTCAAATGCATTAAGATTAATAAGCTAAGGGCATTCAGTGTCATCTTGAGCTCAATTTAAAGCATAAAATTATCTAAGTTATGCGGACATTCTATCTTTAATTCAGACTATATTTACAGAAACTTCCTACTCATATCTCATTAGTTCAACGTTACGGTTTATTTGTGCAAGTCTGTTTTAAAACTAATGAATGATGGGGAATTAGAGAATTAACAGCAATGATAGCAGGTATCTTAAAAACATTCAAAGCAAGAGTGAAGACAGTAAAATCCTACACTCTCGGGAAGCCAACTGACCCCAACTGAAGCCTGCAAACATTTCAATGACCTAATAAAGGTCAATGAAGGAAAAAAAAAGAAAAATAATAGTGTGATGGGCATAGGAAGGTTAAGCATGGGCATAGATTATTAAGCACAGGGGTGGCAGAAGGATATCATATGCTAGTGTAAAGCTGCAAATAAAATTGTTGTTTGCCCTGCTCGCCCAGTTTACATATATTGAGTGGTTGTGTAACTGTTGCTGTATTTTTTTATTGTATAAAGAGGCAAAACGTTCAAATAGAGGTGGCTAAAGTTAGTCTCAGAGGCTGTGGAAGGCACAGGTAGAGGCTGTGTGAACAGTTCGATTTTTTTTGAGGGTCAAACCTTTGCTTGGAAACAAAATTGGGGATTTGTGTGTGAAGGATAGTTTGCCTTCAGTTGGCAAGCAGGAATAAAAGATTTTTCTTTGAAGTAGGTTAGGATGTATATATTCCTCAGATTTTCTTAACATAAATTGATATCGGAAGGGGAACTTTTTGAAAACGAAATGTTCCCCTATATGCTTTAAAGCATATGAAAAATGAAAAACGTTTGAGCTTTTTGAATTTTCTCCAAATACTCCAGTATTTCCAGCCAACATTTTTTACAAAATTAGAGAAATTTACATAAAGTTTTCTAGAACACTAGAGAGTACATTTCGGGGAAATTTAATAATTTACAAAGAAACTAAAACCAAATTCCCAAACCTGCCATTAGCTCAAAACCAGGCCTCATTTAATTGGATGCTTAATTACCGGCACCCACGGGCAGGTCTCCTGGCTGGTGTGGCCGGCCAGCTGTGACCGCCTTTCTCCTCAGCAATGCCCGGGCACAATGCGGCTGAACCCGCCTGTGACCCCTGGGAACGCCCACAATGAGGACAATCCATCCCTGCACTCAGAGAGGGGACCCGCTCAGCTCAGGTCGTGATAGAAAACGATTCCTAGTTTTGCAAGGATTTCTGGCTTAACGTTTCTTAGGGTGCAAATTAAAAATACTGTTTTACTTATGAGTAACAACATGAAACAAATATTACAGCTCATGATAGCACTATGGGACACCGAAGTAAAGAGGCTGAACATCATTGAAAAATTTGCTACTGAGGCTGCTTTGAGTACAATGGATTAGGAATCCTGCTCCCCTCTCCCGCTGCCAAAAATACACCAAATCAATAGGACAGTGTTCCATGAAAGTGGAACGCTCTCATGTTCCATGTCAAAACGTACAAAATGTTTTAATCTAGTGGAAGGTGGGACTCTGAAACTGACGTCAGATATGGCCCGCACTGAAAATTGGCAGGTCATTAAGCTGCCTGTAGGGGAGGGAAGTGCACTGTGAGGTCCACTTTGGAATGCAGGCCTGAGGTCCCCAGGTCCTCCAGTTCTTGCTCGAAAGCCAGGAGCTGTGGGGCGTGTTTGGGCTCTCTGCAAGATGCTTTATGGACTGTTGCTTGTGGCATGGGAACTGAGTCATTTTTCAGAAACTGATTGTGCTGTTGGCCCTGCTCTTTTCCTGCAGAGACCTGGACTGCGTTTTACCTCTTTAGTTGTTTTACAGGGAGGAATCCTATTGAGAACACCTGGAGTGATACAATTACAGCATGAACATTTAAAATCATTGGTATGCCTCAGATTGATGGGAAGCTGGGAAGAGGGGGATGAGGGGCACAGAGATTTTTGGGCTGGCTACAAACCTTTTTTTGAGCTTAGAACAGCCTCCTTCAGCCATCTGCAGACAGACCTTTTCTGCTGTGCCTAAGAGTGCTCAGCAGCCAACGTGGGTGCCATTTGGGTTGCGATCTGATGAACATGTGAAGGGCAGGGGAGGGAAAGCTCAGCAGCCTCTTGCATTCCATTCCTTCCCTATCCCTGCAACTTCCATTGTTGCAATGCTGCTAAATCTGCTTTGCCTGCTCAGAACTTGTGTAAACAGACATTGTGCTTGTGTGGAGTTATGCAGCATAACTCCAAGGTTGTTGAATAAAGCTAGATTGGGACTGGAGTAGCTTGGTGTCAAAGGTTAGATTTGCTATATCTAAGACAGGGTTGGGAACTGGCGTTCTGTACCTTTTTTTTAATCTATAGATTTATTTTTTAAAGCAGTTCAGTCCCTTTCCTGAAAAGTGCATCCTCTGCTTGCTGCACTCTGAGGAAAGATTTAACCCAGATAGACACCTAAGATACCTAGATAGATACTTAGATACCTAAGTAATTTATTTTAAATTCTGAATTTACATACTTTGCCTTTTCTAAAGCTATGATAGAGGAGATCTTTGGCACAGAGAGATTACAGGCAGAGAGAGCCTTTAGGAAGAGATCTCCTGAGATCTGTTCCCAATGTGCAACTTTGGCTCCAGCAAAGGAGGAAGCATGACCCATGGCACCAACCTAAAACCAATCTACTGAGGAGTTCTTTCATGCTAGAGCAGGTTCTGTTCCTGCAGGGCTTGATTATGGGGCTCTAGTGGCCACTGTTCCTGGTGGACCGAAGGCCTTGTTGGAAGTACACTGACCCTGAGCAGCCTTTCAGTCAACTCATTGCTCCGGTGGACAGCTTGTAACCACGGCTTTGTGTGTTAGTGCAACAACATGGTGTCGGTGCTGAGTGGAGGTTTATCTTAGCCCTGATGGCAGTGTTTCTGTCAGTCAGGGACATCGCAGCAAGCCAGCACACAGCCGGTAACCATGTGCTCCTGCTTCCATGAAATCCAAAATGTTGGGAGGGCTCAGGGCAGTGGGAATGCACCTGTGCCATGCCCCCAAATGGAGGAGCAAGCTCCCTCAGCGCTGAGGGGGGAGCAGTCTCAAAACAACCGCAGTGTTGCTTTCAAATCACTTGGTGCCATTTTCAGCCCCCAGCTTGCTCGTTGGTGACCCAGACCATGAGGCAGAGGTTGGCCATGTGCTGCTATGGGACGACCTGCCATGCTGCTGGGTTAGCTGAGCATTGTGGAAAGGGATTCTCAAGTCCCACATTACCGTGAAGTGACAGCTTTCCAAAGGGATGAAGGAAGGTGCTGTAGTGAGAGCTGTCACTGGGAGCAGGGACATCTCATTTCCTGCATGAGTCCTGGAAGTCCTGGAAGTGTTGAACTTGCTCTCCGCAAACCGGTAAGGGCCAGAGCCAGTGAATGGCCACGGAGCAGCAGGACCCAGGCAGTGGGAGCAGGGACAAGAGAAGGGCAGGAAGCCCAGGACTGCTTTGCAAGCCTTCTTCTTAGTCTTTCCTGCTAAAGCTTCTCTGCTTTGTGTACCAAGAGCTGATGAGGGCAGCGGGCTCCTTGCTGCTGAGCGGGCCCTCCTAGCCGGCAGGTTGCCTGCACAGATTTTGTATTTTGCCTTTTCTGGCAAAAGTCTCTGAAAGACTTGGCTTTTAGAATGGACCCCAAACTTGTCTTTCAAACCTGGACAAAATCTCTATACAGTTCCTTCTGAAATCTAAGCTGACCAAAGATGGTTCTTTGGCTTCACGCCCCCAAGTGCACACTGCCCAGGAGAAAGCTCAGAAACTGGCTTTGCTACTTTTTGAGTAAAAAGGAAAAGAAATATTTCCTGCAGTGTAAGGAAAAAGTAATGAAACGGAGAAGGTGGAAAGGCTGAAAATGAAAAGTTGGACGCACTGGGTGTAAAAAACATTAAATTCAAATTAAAAACCCGACCTGCCACCACTTCCCAGCGGAGCTAGTCTTGCGGCCCAGCTCCTGCTGCCTCCACCCCTCCCAGCCTGGCCCCACCTGCCCGGCCTCACCTGCCCCCTCCCAGGGCTCTTGGCTGTGGCCTGGGCAGTGAGAAACCAAACAGGCAGTGGGTGTGCACAGGGGGAGTCAGCAGCCTCAGTGAGCTCTCAATAACCTGCAGGATCCTCGGGCACTATTTATGCAAGGTTTCAGCAGAGTTTACTTTTGAAGTAAATATTAAAGTGAAGTGAAGTACAGCACTGTCTTTGGTGGCAGAGCGTTATTTCGTGCCTCGTTAGGTCTGTTTTTCCTACTAGTACACCTGTGGCAATTGGACAAGTAACAGACTGATGGGATGAACAGAAGAGGTGTTCCTTTCCTGAGCGTGCCAAATCCGTTCAGTCAATGTGGCACTGAAAAACAAAAAAGCCCCAAACCACAATGCAGAAGTCAGGCCCTCCCTGGAAAACCAGTACTGCAGCAGCCTGCTTCCCTTTATTTTATGCTTCATATCCTCCTTTCCCCTGACTTTGGAAGAACCACGTGTCTGTGTGTAGCTGATGTGCTGTTATGCTCAGATTTCCGCAAGGAAATACACAAAATAGTTTAATTGTAGTTGGATTATTTTCTGCTTTTGAAAATTTGAGGTTTTTATATATATTGAAAACAACCTGGTCTTGTCACTTAGCAAGGTTTTTGTTAGTATCTCATCAATAGCAGCACTTCTGTGTTGCTTTTGGCCCTGCTGGTGTAGCATGAGGTCGTGTGGCAGTGTTACCTGGGGTGGGCATGGGAGTGCAGCATCCGGGGGAGAACACCTCCCCGTACTGATGGCCCCCATGTGCTGCTGGCCCCTGTCCAGACAATTTAAGAGCGTTGCCAGAGCCAATAGGATCAAGGTTCCTTTCTAGGGGTGCTATACAGTGAATGGTTCAAGTGACACCTCCCACCACTGCCTACACCGTGGCATGAGCTAAGAGTGAGCAAACCTGCACGAAGCATGAGCCATTCCACACACAAACGTGCACAGCTTTCACATGTGCATCAGTACTGCAGATTTAGTGATGCTGTGTTCTGACCTAATGATGGCAATGCTGTTCTATGCCCCTCTTATTTTTTCTGTAGAAGCAGCTTTGCTGTGCTACCCCTTTGCTACTCCTTTCCCCCATTTTTCTTGCCTGCAAGAGGTAGATGTAGCTGCTGATACAGGGTTCTAAAAGACTTGAGGGTAATGGAGGGAATTAAACATTCTTCTTCCAGCTGCTGCTGTTCACAGCGCTTCTGACAGTTAAAATACATCACACATTCTCTTGTCTGTTTAATATAAACAATTAGTATTTTAAGTGGAGTCCAGAATCAACCCTGAAGAGGAGGATCCAGACAGGCCGTTCAGATAGGAAACTAAGCAGTGCCCTGAATTTATGTAGAAGTGGCTTGCAGGCAGGTCAGCCTCTGCCTAACACACTGCCTGCTGCAGCACATGGGGCCACGGAAGTGGAGAGACCAGTGGTTTGTCTTTTTGGAAAGAAGGTTTCATTTTTCATCTGAAAATTAGCACAGCTTTTAATCTGAAATTTTTAGAATGAAATATAAAGTGAAGGGAAAAAAACAAACTAAAATATTTTGTTTCTGGTACAATTAATTTTTTTGTATCACAAAACATTTTAGTTAGCTCAAAATGAGCTTTGGAGGAAAACTTGTTGAAAGAGTTTTTTTTTTTTTCATTCTGGAATTAAGACATTTGAAATTAAAAAATCATGGAAAGAAAGAAAAAATTCTTGCTTCCCTATAAGTTTATTTCTTTCAAGCTGAAGTAGAACTGAAGCAAGAGAAGGGCTTCAATGCAACCATGATTTGAGTTTGGAAGCAGCAATGTGAGAATAGTAGCAATCTTCACAGTTTTAAGAATTTGAGCATGCTCAGTGCAAAGTGCTAACTGCTAATCTTTATTTCCTAAATGAGGGAATTTGTAATAAAGAAGTTATAAACTGGAAAAACTCCTTCCTCCCTCCTTAGAAAAAAGGCATCCAGGATGCAGCATGATGCATGGGAAAACCCTTCCTTTTTGAGTCTAGACTGTGGTAGCATTCAGTGTAGCATTACTGCACACAGGTGGTCTTGAAATTCTCTGTGCCTAAAGGTGGGGGCCTTGTGGATGTGAGCATCTCTCTGGAAACCGCTGAGAACTTTTCCATGCCAACAGCTAAGCATGTGCCCAGGTATGAAGCTGGACCTGATCCGGCTGTGTCATTGGGGACCAAACCCTTTACGGGTGAAATATCTAACGGAGAGGGTTTAGCCTTGCTTCTGCCCGCCAGAGAAGAAGCTACATTTAAGATTATAAACTTACATCAAAGACTTTTTTATCCCTGTGTTCCTTTGCAGTGATTAGTGGGCTTGATTGCACTGGGGCCCGTAAGGTCTACGATAGTGCAAGTAATGAATCATAAATAAACGACTTCCCAACCTTGCAAAAGGAAGCCAGGCAATTCGTTTATTTTAAATTGAGACTTCATCTCAGTGAAAAATGGTCCCCTCAGACCGGCTCGGCAGCTTCTGCAGCTGTCAGCTTGGTTTGCACCTTTAAAGAAAAAAAGGAACAGGGCACAGGGAGTAAAAATGAAAACAGATTCGGGTTGTTCAATTTCCTGTTTGTTTAAATTTGTCCTTCACGACATGCAGATTCATCAAACTCCTTTCCCGGTGACTACTTCATTAGATTAGTTTAGTTCGGTATTCAGAGGGATTTTTATCTTCTGACTCATAAAATTCCTGTATTCCCCTAAGAATTTCCTGTGTCTAACTGGAATTTTATGTCTTTGTAGTTTTAGTCGGACTCCTTGAAGAAGTCGCTTTCTAAACGACTCTGCCGTTGAGGCCTCCCAAAAGCGTCTGAGGAGCCAGCTTAGGGGCCAATTCCTGCTTTTCGGGAAAGCCAATCCATGCCAGCACTTTGCCTCTTAATGTTTTAATCAGTGATTTTCTTTGCCTTTTTAAACTCTTCCTTTCCTGTCAGTATTTTCCCTGGCTGCCCATGCCCTTTCCAGGTGTCCACTTAAGGATATTTTCATCCAATTCTGAAAATGCACCCCAGTGGCTCAGTGTTAGAGTGTAGCTTGCAAGCCTGTCCCATCAGGTTTTCATCACTCACTTGCTATAAAGCAGAGAGCTAGGGTTACGAGTATATTGGACCATTTAGCAGTTGATGAGAAATGCCTTTGTATATCCCTTCCCTGTCTTTTTTTAGTCCTTTCTGAAGAGGGTGAAAGCCAGGTTAGGCCAGAATTCCAGAGCCCTGGTGTGTTCATTTTTGAAAGGCTCAGCCGGTTGAGGATGATGCTTTTTGACATGTGAGTTCCAGAAATTTATAGAGTGATTGTAGCGCAAACTGGCCTGCTTACACAAGAGCTTCACTGGCGTTTGTTTCTCTCCGTGAGTAGCATGACGGTGCCTAGCTGCCATCTGGGATCGGGATTAGGTGGCACTTTTGGATGTCTTTGAGGAAGAGGAGCTGAGGTGAGACCCAATGGGGTTTGGCTGCGAGCTCAGATTTATTTGGGAAGGCAAAAGCTGTGAGGAATCCTCACTGATTTGTGCTCTGGGAGATGGGGTATAGCAGCCCAGGGCTGGAAAGGGAGGAGGAGGAAGCTCCTGCTGGTCATGCTGTTGCGGGAGCCTCCACCTGGAGGTGCCCCAGTCGCTCTCAGTCTCGCCCGGTGCCTGGTGAGCAGAGCAGGCTCGTCACTTGTCCATGGACCCGTACTGCAGTGCAGTCCTTTGGCAACAAGGCAGTGAGGGGCCTGGCCTCAGTTTTTTAGCAGTCAATTCCTCAAAATCATTATTTTGGCATTTCTTAGTAAGCACAGGGTGTGTGCTTCGGAAGGGAAAAATCAGTCACAGCTAGCAGGTTGCTATATTCTTCATTCTGAAATCCCAAATAGTAAGTTAATGACTCTGTGTGAGGTTATAAAGAGCTTTTAATGGCGGGGAAGGGACAAGCCCAGCGTATAGTGCATCATCAGCTGTACACTGTATAGCAGCCTACTCAAATAGGAGTAACAAGGAGGGGAGTCAGGCACTGTAATGGCACTGTTCTTTTCCAGAAGTTGAAGTGAAAAAGCAGAGAGAAGTTGCTCACCGGTTCTATTCTTGCAGCCATTCCGTCTGCACTCCTCTCCCAAATGACGATGTTTGCAGAGTGGCTGAGCCTAAGGGTCTCCTGAATGAAAGAGCATGGCTGTGAAGCAGCCGCCAAGCGCGCTGTGCCATGGGGACACTCGCTCGGACAGGCAGCAGGCAGAGACAGCGACAAAGCTAAAGTGCCCCAGGATCCTGTCACTGTGTGACCTTGCTGGGTGGCCCTGGCAGGGACATGGGGACCCCTGGCAGCCACCCCTGAGCCAGGGCTGGGTGCTGGATGCCTCCAAGCAGGGCAGGGGGAGGCTGACTGGGGGCTGCCAGCAGCCGTCCAGCCCCAGGGGGATGCATCCCCTGGCTCGGAGCGGGGCTGCCCACGGTTCTGCTGCTCCAGAATGCGGAGTTGGTGGGCTATTTTTACATGGTGTTTTCTGACCTCTGGCACAGTGCTTTCTTGGACAGCTGAAAATAAGGGGAACATCAGGGACATTTTCATCAGCTGTTACACATCAGCTTTTTCCTCAAAAAACGATGATCTGTGTGCGTATCCTTTGCTCGTCTTCCTCTCACTCTTTCCGGCATAACGCTGTTTATCTCATTTCAGCTGAAACAAAACTCTTTCCCTTGTCATTTCCAGATGTGTGGGGCCAGTCTTTGGTGGAGCTGATCCATGTGTGGTTGATGATTTTTGTGACCCCACGGGGAGCAAGAGTTCCTTATTTCTTTTATGTCCCAAGAATCTGCTGAATGGGTACACTCAGTGAGTATAGTGACATGAGGGAAACACCAGCACTACAAACCAGCTGACCCTAATGGTAGCTTGGAGTGTCTATACAGCAAATTTGGATCAGCGGTATCAATAGCTCATAGGAGATAACTCCTCAGAAGGACTGCAGTGTTTTCATTTGGCAGATGGACGCATGCTGTCCAAAGAGTCGCAGCATCAGACATGCCTGATGGCTGGGCTGCGTATCAGACTTACTGTGTGAGGCCAGTGCCTTAATGCATCCCACATAATGTGGCCCCATACAATCTGTGGCCATAGGGGGCATCCTGGGCATGGGCAGCCCGTGCTGGTCTGTGTGTGAGCCGTGGATGGATCTGAACTGGGACATTTGCTCCACCTGGGTCGTGGGGCATCTGAAAGGCCCAGAGGAGAGAGAAAGGTGAGCCCAGGGAAGCAGAAATTCGGAGCACCACTCTGTATTATAGAAGAGATCGTCCAAAAGGTGTCCAGGAGCTGGCAATGTGCATTAAGGTGTGGAATGTGCTGCATAACAGAGAAGCCCAGGAGAAATCCTCTGGAATACAGAATATTTTCCTTGAGGTATCTCAATGCATCTCTTGAAAGACTGTCTTCCCACTCTAGCATCTTGCCTCTTCCAGTCTCCTCCCACACATTGGCCCATTTCCTTTTTGCTGATTCTCTCTAAATCTTCTCTTGTTTCTTCTCTTGCTCATTGCATCAGATTTATTTTCCAAGCCAATTATTCCTTTTTAAATACATCTTTACTTAGGTAGTGTAAGAGAAAACAAGACCCTGAAGTGAGCTGGATGTTTATGAACCAGTATTATTTGTACATAAAAACAGATAGTGAATACAATTGAGTTCCACTGTGACAGTTTGTGCTTTACCTAATTACAAATGCTTCTAGCTTTAGTTGAAAATGACTTCCATATCTTGAGCAGTTTGTGTATGGTTGTGTTTGTTTTATTTCTTTATTCAAGCCAAAAATATGGTAGAAGGTTAACCCCTAAGATAAAGTAAGATCAAGGATGCGATCACGTAAGGAATGGGCAAACGCAAGAGGCCCATGTGGAGCTTGGTCCGTCCCCGGGCGGTTCCACAGGCATGGTGGGCTACTCCCAGCAGCGTATTAAAGAGAATAGCTCCTCATGAGATATGTTTTAAGCAGTTTTTCAAGCTGTTTCTTTCCTTGTTCTGTGTCACCAGCCACAGAGTATGGCTGTGAAAAGTTTTCCTCTGAAATCTTTCTTGAAAGAAAATATGGGCTTTAGCACAAAGGACATGCTTTGCTTCAGACCATAACAGAAAGCAGAGCAGAAGGTGAACATTATAATCTGAAATACGAACTTTTCCATTTCAATAGTTTCAATTTTCAGCAGTTTTCAAAGTACAGCTGAAGTTGTTCATAGAAAACTTAAAAGAAAAAGGATGTGTGGAGGTGTGCATGCGCATGTATATTGTTTTTGTCAGGCTTTTCTGTGGAGAAGGGTCTTTATTTGCTAGTCAGCATTATTACCTACCTCCTTTTGTTTGCACAAGAGGTTGTTAAAAAGATTTAAATCTTCCCCCAAACCAACAGTAACTCCGAACAATCTAACCCCACAAATCATTCCTTTTTTTCTTCTTTTAGGACTTTCTGCACTGCCTGTTGCTGTTGCATCCTTTTGTGCAGCGTGAAAGCATGCGTTGAACAGACCAAGCCTTAGCAGAGGGCACGGTCGCGCTCCAAGGGCATGGGTGTGAGGCAGCCCTCCATGCTGGGCAGTCTGTGTGTGGCTCCCCAGGTGAAGGAAGGCCTCAAGGTTGGCCCCTCGCGGGGCCTGCCAGCCTGGAGCTCCACAGGCATATTCCTGTGCTGGAAACATCTGTTTTGAGGGCTAAGTTGATAATCTGTGATATAAGGCAAAGAGGTGGGGGTTGTTCCCCACCACTTCACAGTGGTATCAGGAGCCTACCCCACCTTTTGTCCCATGACCGAAATCCCTCACAGCAGACCTGGTGGTCTGTGGCCCTGCTCTCGCCTTGCTGCTCCGTGCAGCCTGGGCAGGCCTTGCCAGCTGCTAGCTGCTCCCAGCTGGGCCCAAACCCTGACAAAGCTTTCCTTGCTGGCCAAGAAAATGATGTCCTTCCTTAGGTATTTGTGTCCAAGTCTCCTTACCAAGGCATCTCATTCAATATCTAAAGATATCTAAAGTAAATGCAAGAAAGGGGGCCTTTTTATTTTTATTTTATTTTATTTTTTTTTTGGTTTTTAATCAGTGTAATAATTGTTTCAGAACTTTACCACTGCAGTGAGATCCTGTTTGTCCAGCTGTAATGGGGAGAGCATTTGTGTGCTGCTGCAGCATGTGCTGATGTGGGCATGTTGCTTGGCAGAAGGAATGTAACCCCAAAAGAAAGACAATACAGGCTGCTGGTTTTTTTTGTTTTTTTTGGAGTTAAAACCAATTTTCTGTCAGAACTCAAACTCTGTAGTTGTAGTTTTTTGATATGAACTGAGTTCTGGCTGTTCTTTACAAACTTTACTTCCCGGACATGCATAATAATGTAATAGGAAAATATTTCGACAGGTCTAAAAACAAATTGTGGACGTTCACTACTTGAAACACCCTATGACAAATTTTTCAGATACATACTTCATCTGCAACTGCTGCTCCTGTCAATGCCAGATGCTGATTATTACAGGGTTGCATTTACTGCTGTTGTTTTTTTTTTTTTTTTACTTTCTCTGTGAATATACTTCATTAGGATTGTGATTTTTGTCAAATCACTTCCACTGGAAAGCCTGCCATCTCTACTGTTATCCTGATTTACTCATCCTGCATGAAAGCTTCTGTTATTTTAGTAAGTTGTGCAGATAGCTCATAAGGATAGAGATTGCAAGATACTTCGCAATACATACATTTGTTGGAAGGAAAATAAAACCATTTATTGGAAGTTAAATGTTTTGGACTGAGGTTACTAGGTCAACAGTAAATTTTAGAAACTATTTGAGACATTTCTTAGTGGCATTTTAAAATTATAGCTTAAGGTTATACTGCTTCACATGATTCTGCTGGGCTCCTTTGATGCTGAAGATCTACAACTGACTTATGTGTAAGATATATTTTTAAAAACATTACCCGTGATTTGAAGTAACAAGAGACACTGTTCAGATGAGGGGAGAAAGCCATCCTTTGGGAGGAAGTGAGTTAGGTTCAGTAGTTTTGTTGAACCTGAACCAAGAAAGAAACCATTAGTAACTCAATCTTTGCAAGAAGACTTGAGGAAGATCCCAGCTCCTGCCTACCTGTTGATTTTAACAGCAGCCCAGATGCTGGAGATGTCAAAAGTGCTTTAGAGGAAGGCTCTAAAACAGCCAGTTTGTGTTTAGCAATATTTTAGAACGCAGTGAAAGGACTAAGGAAGCAGTTATGGCAGTAGCTGTATTGTGGTACAGTTATTAATTGCTGCAGTGAGCAGGCCCCATGCTTTCGTTGCTTGAGAGACTTCAGGATCACTCTTGTTCTGAAAAATTCAGATGTCAATTGAAATTCTAGGTGTGAAGTTTCAGATCTCCCCTAACAATCACTTTAAACAAATATAACCTTCTCCACCTTCTCCCACTGACAAAGAAATTTATTTGGATTGCACGTACTGTTTCACAGAAAGTTGTTTGGATCCTCAGAGTGCTACAGTGCAAGAAAACAAATAGCGCTTCTGTTTGTGGTTTCCACTTTTTTCTTTCCCATGTGAGAAGCACAAACTAAAACACAACAACAAACCACCCAGTTTATGATTGTCTGGTTAAAGTTGTTGTTAGGAATTTGACTGGTTTGTAAAATTCCCTTTGCATGCTGTTCTGTCAGAGCAACACTTACCTGTCACGCTAGCCCAACTTTTCTATTAGAGACAGACAGTGTGCTAGAGATGAGTCTTATTTTTACTTTTCTTTCCAAAATTAAGCTGCTTTTTGTCTTTGTCTCCCCCAGGCCTAGCTGTTGCTCCAATGCTCTGCATGTTCTGCCAAAAACCAGTACCATGCCATCCTTCTTAAGCCCAGATGGTTCTGGAAAGGGCCTGTGTTTTGTTTTCTTCCTGGTGAAATATTGTCCAATGTGCAGCCATTTGCTGGTGAACATGAATGTTTGTGTGCCTGAATCTGTTTCCAGCTACACGTGGGTAAATTAGATGGACCTCCACTGAAAGCAGTGTTACCTGACAGTAAAACATTTGTAAGCACAAATGTTTATTGTTCATTCATCATCATGGAGATATTATGAAAAATAACCCAGCATATTATGAAAAATAACCCTGTATTTGCAGAGGCATTGCACATAATAGGAATATATCACTTAGTAGTTCTGCATTAAACTCGTATGTGAGAAGTTACATCTGTGGATGCCTGCATCTTTCAGATTCGGTTTCAATAAACCTGTGAGAAAGAAGAAAGTGAAGGCCCTTCAACTTTACAGCAATTTCAAAGCAGAAGCTTTATTACCTTTTTTTTTTTTTTAATCCTATATGCTTCATGTTTTTACGCAGACAGAGCTTTCTCAGTGAAGATAAATGATGATACTCTACCTTAAAAAGCGTTTGGGTTTTCATCAATCCGCATTAGGTTAAAAGGGAATCGGAATTCTAAAAATACAGCACATCAGAGAAACAAGGTATTTTTCAGGTCAAGGTCCCCTTTTCCATCTGGTGCCATTTGATAGTTCTAACATCTTCCATCTCCGCTTACTTCTCCATCTGTAAATAACTCACTGAAGTAAATTCTTGGAATAATTACAGTAAAGAATGATAAAATGCAGGTTGAACTTAGTCTCTTTGGGTTCTAAAATGAAAAACATAACTACTGACATCACAGTTATTAAAAGACTGTGGAGGTCTCCAGTGAGCAGGTGTATGAAATGGGAATAATGTCAGAGCCTTAGATGCTTTGAGATTGCAATTGTGCCATTCAAAAAAAATGTCAAAAGGAATATTAGTTCATGAGAGGGGGAAAAATAGCCTAGCAGGGCTGATTTTCAAAAGCAGCCTGCCATTTTGCTTCTGCAAATAATTATAGGCTCATATTTTAACAGTTAGATGTCTAAGTGCTTGCATCCATTTATTAGGAAGCTGGAGATCTAAGTACAATAAAATATGTGCAAACGTGCAAAATTGGAAGGATAATTGAGATGATTCTAACATTGATCAATCAATCAACAGCTAGACTGCTCCAAATGTTTACAGGAACAACATGTCTTTCTTTTTTGCATGACGTCAGCATTGTCCTGGAGAAGCTCACGATACAAAGGTGCTGTAGAATTTCCTGTGTTAATGCGGATGAGACAATCTGCTCCAGCTGGGGCTTCGTTCCTCTGCCAGCAGTGCATGGGTGCTGGCTGCTAGACACACCATATGCTGTAGCTGCCTTACTCAGGCACTGCCATGACTTAGGCATCTCAGTTTAAGAAGGGGACGATCTGCTCGGTTTGTCAGCTGTCTGGGACTGCCACATGCTGGCTGCCCATGTGGTGGTGATACCCACCCTGTGCCAGCTGCCTGTGTGGTGCCCTCTTTAGATGGCTCATTGGTAATACTGTCTCAGTCAGGTACCTTAAATGAGTCTGAAAGTGAGAAAGAAGGTGACTCTTCCAAGCAATTTGAAACCCTACCACCACAGCTACAAAGGTAGCATGCAGCACAGGTTACCAGAACCAGCAATTGTCTTCCTTCTCGTTCTTCACTTCTACTGCCCAGGGCAGTATCACGCAGCCTCTGCTCGGAAGAAAATATTTGTTGATGAAGACATGAGAACTGCTGTCTCTTCTTTGTCAGAACAAAGACCATTATGAAGAAAAAATACTCAGTTTTGATGAGGGGGTGTAGGGTGAATTTTATGAATGCAGCACAGCTTCTATGAAATGTTTGGGGAATGTCCCAGAAAGAGAAAGAATGGGACGTGACTTGGTATGTGTGATGCCCTGCAGCATGAGATCCCTTCTATTACTCATGCAGGATGCACTGGAAAAGATCTGTCAGTGATGTTCAGTTTCCACATGGTTTTCACTTAAGTAGCTGACAGAATAAAAAGTCATTCCTTTATTTGGTGTTTTTTAGGTCTAAGAAAGGATACCTGCTATATATCTGCATAACTGTTCATCTGCATGTCTGGCTTAACATACCAGAAACTGGCCCTTAGGACATAGTGGTCTGATTCACATGGAAAAGGTCACTGGAGTGAACAGAAACACAACAGACTCTTATTTTATATTGCCAGTGTGATGTAAAATGATTGTGAAAATAAGAATGATCCCATTTTAAATATCTATAATGTGATAAAAATTGCTGACAATTAGAGTGCCATACATTCCCTCAGACTAAACTTTACATTCAGGAGTAAGTGTATGCACAAAGCTTAGCTGCTCTTCACCAGAGAAATTGTGCCAATGTCATTTGAAGTTGTTCACTCAGCTGGGAGATCCCCCTCCTCCCCATTCTGTCTCCTGCAATTACCCTTTGCCCCTTTTCTCCAGCAGCTATTTCTTCCTGGCTGTTACGCCTTACCATCCTTCAAAAGGCAGCGGTCCTGCTCCTTGCTGCCTATCAGATATGCTGAGCTAGATCTGACAACAGTCATAGCCTATGGAGGTTTGGGACTAAGCACCACCATTTTCAAACGATCTTGTCCAGAGCTCACTCTTGACAGCTCTAAGGATTACTGTTTCTCTCACTCAGCTCAGTAGAAGCAGAAGAGATCCAAACCAATATTCTTCCCCTCCATTCCCATTTCAGTGCAGAAGCATGCTCTGCCAAATAGCTGAGCAGCCTCCAAAGGCAGGCCAAAGCGTCAGTGCACAGCCAGCAGCGATCTAAAATAGAGGGAGTCAGCCATGTTGCAGCCTTACAGCAGGAAGGAACAGGCGCTCAGAAGGGGAGTGGCTGACAGCAGCCACTGGGACAGCAGGAAAAGTAGGCTGGGGCTTGCAAGTGCAGCCACTGCTGGGTCATTCACCGCTTATGAGGAAAGAAAGATCATATGAAGAACCCACAGGGGTCTAGTTGGTTTTCCAATGTCACTGGGTGTTGCCTGATGTGCAGGCAAGCAGACTGTTTCTACAGCTTGTTCCTGGAAGCTTTTAAAGTAGAGAGAAGGGCCAGAGAAGGCTTAGCAAATGATCAAATAGGTTTTCCACTTTAGCTCTCCAGAGGAGAAATGAGACAGCAGAAGGGGATTGATTTTCCTGGTGAGTTTGGCTCATCAACTCGATGAGCAGTTCACTTGTCCTCCCCTCAGGGTTGACTGACAGCGTGTTTCACAGTGCCCTCAAGAGCTTTTCTGTCTCAGGGTTTGCCTGGGTCTCAGTCAGCACTCATGGAGTTACCAGTAACGATGGTGCCCAGGCCGCAGCAGCACTCAAGAAGAGGCGGCATGACTAAGAATTGAAAGTTCATGCCGTGGAGGCATGGGCTGCTTCCTAGTCCCTGCCATGTGGCAACAGTGGAGTCTTTGGAACACGTGTCACATGTAGAATGAAGCTGAAGTCACTCCAGCAGGGTCCAAAGGCTTCTTCAGGAGAAACTTGATGGTTTATATAGGTTTCAGATGACTTCATTTTTTAAAAGTGCATGGAATGCATCCAAAGCAAAAATTTTTTTTCTGTGCTGAATGGCAAGACCAAAAGGAAAAGTCTGGAGAAAGGAGGATGGATGGTCTTTCTTTAATGTCAAAGCTGACATAAACACATCTCCTCCAAACCCTTCTCACAAGATAATTTTCTCCGCAAGACACAGATTGCTTCAATCTCTGCATAGCAGCCTTTGAAGCTTCCCCCTTGTTGCTGTTATGGAGGAGGGAGGGTTGCCTTTGAGAATTTCTGCAGCACTGCAGTGTTCCTCCTCCAAATGCTTTCACACGATGAGAAAGCTCATTCCTCCAAACAGTTCCGTCTTTGGAAATTCTCTGCCATCACACAGGGCCAAACTGAGAAGTAGCTATGTCTGGCTTGCAAAATATTTAAATTTTAATAACTAAAATGCTTCATTAAAAATACTCTGACCGGCTCTCTGTAAGGCCTCAATTTTCATTAGACAGAGGCCCAGCTAAGGAGATGATGAATGTTGTTGGAGAGGTGCCACCAGTTAGGAGACATCAATTTTTCTGTCAGCAGGATAAGCCCTTCTGCAAAACTTGTCATATGTTTATTCCTTTTCTGTTTGTGAAGGTATTTGTTTGGCAGGGATATTTTGCATGAAGAGAAGAACTTATAAATTGTTTTTTTATGGTTGTCATTGCTGCATTGAATTCCTGTCTTGTGGGATATTTTCCCTGTTCAGAGTTCTTGCACTTCAGTCTGTCTGCTACTTTTCCATTTGCAATACTTTTGGGGAAAAAAATGACTACTTCTGAAGTGAGTTCTGGATGGGGAAGCACTTGTGATGTTAGTAGACTCCTTGGGAGCATAGGACTTGGGACCTGTAATGTCTTCAGGCTGCAGGCTCAGGAATGCTGCTATATGTGTGCAGAGTTTCCCAAAAGGGAGATAAATGCACTTTTGAGCATTTCTTTCTTAAAAATATATGCCTACTTTGCTTGCATCCTAGTAAGTGTTCCTCTGTATTTAATGGTTTAAGATACAACTGAAGACGTGATTTTTTTTTTTTTTTCCAGTTCACACACTTCCTTTAGCCACATTCAGATAGCTTCCACATCTCCTTTAACTGAATAGGAAATTTTACTTCTGTTACTTATGGAAAGCTGTATACATCCTTTACTCATCTGCATGCAGTGATTCACAGCTGCTGCTATTTGTTAATAGCTTATTGCAAGTCGTTTTATGAAATCATCTGTGACAAATGCTTAGCAGATAATAGAAGAACAAACAAGGAAGTTCTCTCTGCATGGGCATATGTATAATACACAGAGAGCAAGAGTTATCTGTGTGTGTTGCAGTATTTGGCAGGAGACTGAATGAGAGGGACGGATATCTGGTGGGATTTTGGATGGGCACTGGTAGATGTTGACATGACCTTAAGGCCTATCAAGCTCTTATGTGGGAACTCAGCTTCAGGAAATGGAGCATATGATGACATTTTCCAAGGCGGTCAGCGCCACCACAGCCGTGTTCTGCAGCAGAGTGGGGGATTGCTGTGGGATGGAGTTTCAAAAACTGAGAAGCCAAGGTGAAAAGGGAGCTGCCTGGAGCCACCAGTCTGCTGGTATCGCGCAGTGACACGGGCAGACCAACAGCCGTGTCTTAAGTACTTGCAAGGGGAAGAAGCTAAACAAGCTTCAAATCCTGAAGAGACAGATGGCAGAAACACACAAGAGAGACTGGACCCTCATCTCTGCTAGGGGCAGAAGGAGAAACCTTCAAGTCAGAAAACCAGTGCCACCAAAAAAAAGGTGAAGGATCTTAGTAACTGGGGACTATGCTGAGGAACACTGATTTTTCAACATCCATTTGCTGCCCAAATAATCTCTCTAGAGAGATTCACTGCCTGCCAGGGGCCTGTGTTTGGAACATCAGGAAGAGGCTACCTGTTATGACAAAGGCAGAGGACTACTGTCCACTCTTGTTCTTTCAAGCTGGGTCACAGGCGGCTGGGTCACCTTCAACAGTGAAGGTTCACCAAGACTGGTGCTCTTCAACATCATTATCAATGATGAAGACAGTGGGATTGAGTGCACCCTCAGCAAGTTTGCTGATGGCACCAAGCTGAGTGGTGCAGTTGACACAGGATGCCATCCAGAGGGACCTGGACAGGCTTGAAACCTGGGCCCACGTGAACCTTATGAGGTTCAACAAGGCCAAGTGCAAAGTGCACTTACGTTGGGGCAATCCCAGATATACATACAGACTGGGAGAACTCATTGAGAGCAGCCCTGCAGAGAAGGACTGAGAGGTTCTGGTGAATGAAAAGCTGGACATGAGCCAGCAGTGTGCACTTGCGGCTTGGAAGGCCAACTGTATCCTGGTCTGCATCAAAATAGGGATGGTCAGTAAGGAGAGGGAGGGGATTGTCCCCCTCTGCTCTGCCCTTGTGAGGCCCCACCTGGAGTAGTGCACCCAGACCTGGGGCCCCCAGCACAAAGATGCAGAGCTGTTGGAATGGGTCCAGAGAAGGACCATGAATACGATCAGAGAGCTGGAGCACCTCTCTTGTGAAAAAATGTTGAGGGAGCTGAGCTTGCTTAGCTTGGAGAAAAGAAGGATCGGGGGAGATCTCATTGCAGCCTTCCAGTACTTGAGACGAGCTTACAAGCAGGGGCGAGACTGACTTTTTACATGAGCAGATAGTGATAGGACTAGGGAGGATGGTTTTAAACTGAAAGAGGGGAGATTTAAGTTAGATGTTAGGAAGAAATTCTTTACTGAGAGAGTGAGACACTGTAAAAGGTTGCCCAGAGAAGTCGTGGATGCCCCTGGAGAAGTTTAAGGCCAGGTTGGATGGGGCCCTGGGCAGCCTGACCTCATGGGTGGTAACCCTGCCCAAGGCAGGAGGGCTGGAACTAGATGATCTTTAAAGTCCCTTCCAATCCAAGCCATTCTATGATTCTATGACAAGTTTTTGAGGGGTGGCTGAAAAGCTACAGCTGTACAATGGGTATCTGCTGGGATAGTTGCTTTTTACGTATGTTTTGTATTGATGGTGAGGCTGAATCTGGCTTACTTGAGCAACCGTCTTCCTCTCTGAGCTAAGTGATGTGCAGAAGTCTCTGTTGAGATACAAGATGAGCAGCTAGTGGCAGTTTAATAAGAACTTTGTATTTAGGAGAAAATGCTCCAAAGCACCTATGTGATTTGTGGCCCCAAATCTTTTCATTTCAGTTGTTTCTAGGCTCTGGAGTGAAATAAATGTTTTTCAAAGTGTAATTCTGTCTCTGCTTTTTACAATGCCATCTTCTGCCACAGAGACACTGTCTTTTCTTACTTGTCTTGTTCCTCTTTTCCAGGTTGGCCTTCCTTCTATGATGTGATCAGTCCTGATACAATCACTCTCACTGATGATTTTTCCTATGGGATGCATCGGATCGAAATATCCTGCAGTCAGGTTAGTTTATAGCACACAAAGACCATTCTGATGGCAAAGGCTGCAAAAATCATTACAGCCTGCTGTACGTTCCCTAAGATTTGCAAACCTTTCAGTTCCATTAAATAGTAATCATTGTAAGAGAGCACAATAGGCCGTAGGTATAACAGCTGGGTGAATGAGCCAGAGGCACAAAGGGCTTGTTGGAATGCACGTCGTTGTCTCGTGTGACATTTAACAGAGCAGATGTAAACGGCCAGGCACAGTGCTGAGTCTACAAAAATTGTCTTCCTGAAGAGGGTCCCTTCAAAGGAGCTCCTGCGCCTGGCCGGCCTCATCCTCCACATGTGAGCAGCCGGGATGGAAGCTGGAAGCAGCAGAGCAACTGCCCGTGTGCCGATTCCATCACTGTGCATTACCGCGCAGCAGCGCTAACAGCCCCGGCACTCGTTCCCAGCGCAGTCCTCATGGCTGCCTCAGACAATCCCATCTGCCATAATAATGAAGTCAGTAGTCATTCACATCATGCCCAAATTTTCCGTTATCTGTCTCGTTCTGCTTGCTCTCACCCTTTGTGCTACTCTGCAAAGGGAACAGGACAGTCATTGCCTCGCAGAGGCTCTTGGCAGTTGTACCCAGTGGCTTGCAGCCCGTGCTCCATGCACCCACGCTCCTCCCGAGAGAAGCAGCAGCTTCCTTTGAGCCGTGGGAACTTGCTGTGCTCTTTCCAGACAGCACTCACGGTGAGATAACTGATTTCAGCACTGATGATACACGTCCGTATATGTCAATCAGTTCCCATATGTAAGTGCTCAGAGCCAGTTAAGAAGCTTCCTGAAAAGAGGCAAGATCGTCTTTATTGGAGAATCCACCAGCTTCAGTCTGGGTGGGGGGTGTGGCCAAATCAGCATGTCTTGTTTACTACACAATTCTATGGATTTTACATTAATTATATTCTTTAGAAGATCTGTTTAACATTTTTTTGAAACATCCATTTCCCTAAATTCACTAGCAAGGCAGCAACAGGACCACAGGCTGGGAATCTCTCACTTCATCAATAATTACTGAAATAATCAAAAATGCAGTCCACTTTCTTCACCTCTGCTAAGGGCTGAGCAATGAGAAAGCAAGTGTGCTGCCAGCCTGCTGGCTGTATCTGCTGACGCCCTTTGAGAGGTGGCCACAGCTCCTGGGTTCACCAGAGCAAAGCCCAAGGCAGCCTGTGGTCAGTGCAAGGAATCTGGGAATGTCATTTGCCTGTTGCCAAGCAAAACAGCACTAGCAGACCTGAGACCAGCAGTATTAGCAGCAGGCACATGCAGGCACCATAAACTTAGAGCAAAACCAAAAGCTGAATTTATAACATTAGGAAAAAAATATGACCAAAGTTCCTAAATAATCCAGTGGCAACTTCTGACCAGTTATGCCAGCTTCCTGGTGCAGTAACCCCACAGACGATCAAGTCATGCAGGAAAATAGCTTGAGGAGTGGTGAACATCTTTGCAGCCACCGCTCAGCTCAGTTAATACCACCACATTGTGTATCCATAACAAAACCATTTCCTCCCCTCCTCGGAGCCCTTGGAATGTGAATCACACGTGCAGCTGCACAGAAAGGCACAACTTTACTGCAGCTTGGAAATGCACTGGGGTCGGTAGGCGGGCCCTAGGAACCCTGCAGGGAGGTACCCTCTCCCACACCCAAACCCTCAGTAATCCTTTGCAGATGGAGAAGTAGGTGCTTTTTCTTTAAAAGTCCTTCCACCTCTCTGAGAGTAGAAAACCTCTTTTAATCTTCTGTATTATAGAAAGTGAACACCGGGGAGAAACTGCTGTAATGTAAAGCAAAGACATCCGTGGGCTTATCCTAGAATTAACTCTTTGGCAACGTATTACCCTGGGTGTATTTAAAAGGTCGATGATTAGTGGCAGGTGGAAGTTAATTGCAAGTGCATTTGGGGAATAATGTAAATCTGTTTGCATCTCCTCTCTCTTTTTTCTCTTTCCTGCTCGGGAGTTCCTTCCCCTGAGGTCTCCCCAGCTATTGTTTGTACCTGTAAAAATCAATGAGATTCTGTAGTTGCAGAAGAGTTGTTTGCACATTGCTAGCTGGGAATAGGTTGCAGCAGCTGCTGGCAAGCTGCTTTCTGCGGCTCCCAGCAGTGTATTAGAACCAGGAGACGTGAGATCCAAGCCCACTGGCCGTTAGCGGCCCTGCTCCTAAAGACATATTTCAGACGCTTCACTCTAGCCATTTCGCTGTCCCAGTGCATTCTGCTCAGGATATTTATGTGTAAGGCTGCGACAGATGATTGTTGCTTTTGGGGAGGCTTTGCAGGCGTGCGTGTACGCCCTAGAAAAATGGTCAGCACCTATTGTGTGTGGGGAGGACGGTAAAATCAATTCATCCCTTGTGCTCTCAGCTGAGGGCCAGGGTTCTTGTGCTGTGGTACAAAGGATTGAATTACGTTTCTCTTCAGGGCAGATGAGTTATAGAGTCCTCTGCAGAGAGAATCGCCACATAAATTTTTGGTGAGGGGTAATCTCAAAAGGTAACAAATTTTGCAGTAATCCAACCCTGGTGTGATTCTGCCAGCACAAGAAGGTGTAATGAGACTACCCTGAACTCCAGCACTTTTTAGGCTTTGTGAGGAAAGCTTATTTGATAGATTGTCTCCCTAGTCTACCTGTTTGTGAGTATGTTACTCCTGCAGACTGTTTCTCTCTATGGTTTCTCTTCTGTTTCTGTCCAATGGAGAGGGAATGATTTATCTTTAGGCAAACGTTAATCTGGAAAAGATCTGTTTAACACTTCCAGTCAGGAGGTTTTGAAGCATCCTTCGTTGAGATGATTTAATTAGGATGCTGAGCATTTAGAAAATGCTCTCTCTGGGACACTAGGTTTCTTTAGATTTTTTTTCCAAGGTATGGAAAGACTTTGATCAGGTGAAGTGCCCCATTGTGAGAGACTCTGCTTGCAGAAGCTCTTCAGGTTTTCTACCCAAACTGC
Organism: Penelope pileata; assembly: GCA_013396635.1. NCBI lineage: Eukaryota > Metazoa > Chordata > Aves > Galliformes > Cracidae > Penelope > Penelope pileata. The sequence continues at coordinate 325,853 of WBMW01006460.1, read as the reverse complement.
CTTAAAAAGGGCCTCTAGCCTAAAGGAAAATGAAGTACGAGGTGGAGAATGGAAGAATAGGTTGCAAGACAGTGATCTTCCAGGAACAATAAGCTTTGTCTTCCGTAGTTCCCATGTAGTTCCCTTTGCCTTTTCCTGTTTGTCTTGTTGTGTTCTCCTTCACTGCAAAGCCAAGCAGCTGCTTCTTAACCCAGAATTGCTCTTGCCTTTTCCCACTGCTCTGGAGAGCTCATCCTGCTGATACCGTGGGCTGGAAGCACTCCCCAGTGTGTTACCAGGGTCCTGCTGGACTGCCCTGTTCCCTCTGCTTGTCTGCGGGAGCTGGGAGCATGCTCCCAGGTCACGATGCAGGTCCCGAGGATTTCCTCTGGGCTGCCATTAACCAGAAGAGTTTCTGTTCCTCTAGCCACCATCAGAGCTTCAATCTGCTGAGAGTGTAACCTGAAGCCAAGGCTCTACCTGCTTCTGCAGACATCCTTCTTACTGCTTTGATGAATTAAAAGCAGTAACAGCAGGAGAACGTTAGCGACACATTAACTGCAGGGTGGAGAGCTGCCATCGCTAACTCATTCACCGTTCAGAGCAATCAGTATTGCCTCTCTGTATTTGGGATGCTATGAATTAATTAAATGTTAAGAATAATTTGCAGACCTTAATTTTTGCTGTCTGACTGCAAGCCTGCTAACAGCTCTGTGATCTCGGTTACATCATTCCAGCTCTCACTGAGATCAGCTATTGACTTGAAAGGCCAAATCTCTTTAGGAAAGCAGCATGACTTTCCTGTTCAAGACAAATATTTCTCCAGTGCAACCTTTTTTTTTTTTTTTTTTTTATTTCTCATGGCAGGCTGTAAAAATGAACTTGTGAAATTTAAGTGACTAATTACAAGAAGTTCTTATTATCCTGATGTGTTGTCAGCCGCAATGTGCAGTGATGATAATCCTAATTTTGGAATAAGGACCAATCGGATCAGCTTCTTCAACACGCTGTACTTTTCTGCAAAGCAGGGGACCGTATCTTTCCCTCAGACAGAAGCAGAAGTGTTTGCCCTAAATATCGCTGCATGTGTCTGAAGCCAATTCGTGAAGAACTGAAGTGTCAACAGACCATTTGTCATTTCATATTCCTTTCAAAAAGAAAATTTGGCATCATTCCTGTTTATAAATTACCCCCAACTAGAGATTATTCATTGAGATACGTTTTACGTGTCTTCCCTGAGGGTGTTTTCCAGTCACCTGTCCCTGCCTCCCGTGTACTGCAGAAAATGGTATGGGATGAGAGGTGGTGGGTGAGTTCCATCCCGTCAACGGGAGGGGAGCAGAGGTGCACTCAAAGGTCCCTGGTACTCAGAAAAATGACAAGCTGTAGAAACAAAAAGGACGAGTGTGAGGGCATCCTCCAAGGGTTGTCTTCGCTGCTTCAGATCCTTGCCAGGTTCACCAGGGAGCTTAATGTTCCCCTGCGGGGGTGCAGCTGAACACGTGCAGCAACATGACATGAAACACGCAGGAAGTTTGGGCTTTAAATATTAGGCGCCGCGGTATCTCAGCAGATCATCTTCCTGGATGGCTCTTGTCAGTAAGTGTAGGCTGTGGATCCCAACTGCAAGGGCCACGTAGGCACCAGCGTGCTTTCCTGGAAGCGGCTGCCAGGCATTGCTTAACACTGCTGTGCCACCACTGAGCTGTGCAGTGATCCTCTGCTGTGTTTTGTTTCAGTGCGGTGCTCACCTGGGGCACATTTTTGACGATGGACCTCGTCCAACTGGCAAACGATACTGCATAAACTCTGCTTCGTTATCCTTCAAACCCGCAGCGAAGAACAGCGCCGGGGAAGGCAGCGGTAGCACCAGCCCTGCCCAAACAGGCAAAGCTGAGCTGTAGGACGCAGCAAGCCCGCAGAGAGCTGCTCTCGTCCCGCACAGCGCACGAGGCATGTTTTCTAGGTTGCCTGCTACCTTATATCCTAAGAATGTGTAAATGTATGAAAGCATTTTGCACCATCCTTTTTCTTCCACTCCTTTCTGGAACTGAGGCCTTGCCTGCCAGTGCATTTTACTATATAATTGGATTGAAAAAATGCATTGACTGACTACAGGTTTTCTTTTCCTTTTTTTTTTTAGAGATTGCTTTGGAGAATCCTTAAATCTAGAGGCTTTGGCAGTATGAGTTATTAGTTTCTTACCCTAGGTCTGAATAATATTCCTTTTTGTGTGGGAGACGGGAATTGTGTTTATCTCCAGTTTATAGGAAACTTCTGGGCATAAGAAATCCTGAATTCCCAGCACATCTCTGCTTTGTTCTGACTTGTGAGGCATGCACCCTTTGGTCATGTGCGTTCAGCCATCTCCCACTATCAGCCGCGCCCTGCAAAGACTTGTATTTATGGCTGCTCCTTCCCAACTAGGAGAGATGGATAAGATGTAAAGCCCATCCTGTGGCTAACTTACTGCCAAAACTTCAAGGGTGTGGTTGAAAGGGTGTAAACATTGTCTCAGCATCTGTTTTTCCCCTTTGTTTAGTATTCAGATCAAGGTTCTAACTAGTAAGGCTCACTTATGCAAGCTACTAATGAGACTTTGTTGTTTTGTGAGGCCTGAAATCTAAATTAATGCTGAAATCTGCAGGGGGCCATTAGGTGGGCAAGTGCGGAGATAAACCGGAGTACTGATAGATGGGGGGTGACACTGGGCTCTTTATCTGGTCGGTTGCTTGACAGTAGGATTCAGAAACGGGACAGTTTCTACTAAAAGGGAGCTTAGGAACGCAGCAGAAAGAGGGACACTGCTGAAGTAGCCGGTGTGTGTGGGTGCAGCCGGGACACGTACTGCCTGTCTGTATGGCCCTTGTTTTGTGCAGCCGCGATGTGGGACGTGAGCGAGGGGCTGGTTTAAGGAGTCAGGTCGAAAAAAACCTGTCAAAGCTCCCAACAGTTTTCACGCAGCAAAATTTGCCATCCCATGTTTTTCACAGCTGCTTTTAGATTTTGTTGAGTGAGTTTGCATACATTTGTGCGTAATGCTGTTCTTTTAGTTACAGTATACAGTATTTGCTGACACCGCTTTGCCTTTAAGCATAGACTTAATGAATATAGTATTTACTTTTATTAGCAGACTGTGTGACTAACATATGTGGAGCCAGATTTATTTCCAGGAGGAGCCAAACAGCCACTGATTTTTATGGAAGCAGGACTGAGGTTTTTATGTCAGCGATAATAAACACATTACCTAAAGTACGAACATACTGCAGTTAAAATACAGCCACTCCAAAAGCACGCAGGATGGCCGGAATCGCCTTTCTGGTGACGTAAGAAATGCATGAAAAAAGCATACCTTAGCGTAGACTAGAAGCAAATCAGGGTGATAAATATTTAGAGCGGAAACACGCGGGCTCTGTGGTGGGGAGCACCTACTCGCATGAGCATTCCCCCAGATGTCACGCAAGGAACTGCTCATCAGCAAGAGGAGGGGCTGCTGCAGGCTGGCCTCTGGCGTTTCCAGGCAGTCAGGTTCCTCCTGGTCCCATCGGTTTTCAGCAGTTTCTTAAAGAAGGACTGCTCTTACGCTTCGCTTTTATTTGAAGAAAAGTAGGTTTTCTGACATAAAGGTAAAAAAGGCAGCATCTATAAAAATGTGGTGCATAAATGTGGTTTAATTCCAGATTGCTGTTGGATTTAAGTGTTGTCAAATTTCAGTGTTTTTCTGCCTTATGTTAGAGAAATATATTGCTTAAACTTCAGCATGCAGTAATGTATGCTGTCCTACAGGAGATTTATTTTTGCAGGATATGGAGTGCAATGAAATGAGTCAATATGGTGAGGTGTATGTGATCTCTGGGGGTCAGACCATGTAACATAGGAAATGCATTGTTCTCTCTTGCGCGCAAACTGTACCACAGCACAGGGCAAGGGAAGACAGATTTCCTTTTATTGCTTTTAGAAGATGCTAGTAAGGGCTAGTATTGAACCCTCCAAATTTGGTTCGGTCTGGTTATGATCATGCCAGAGGAAATTTGGGAATAGAGCACAATGTATAGAACAATAGGAGAATATTTCTGCATCTTTACATTTTGCACTGTCTAGATGCTCATGAAAACTGAATGCAAATTGTGTAGAAATAGCAAACTATATTTTATAATGTCTCTATTGTTACTCAGATGTTTAAATAGCGTACCTTACAATATTGTCACACATTATTTATATATACTATATATATAAAAAATTGCACATGTTTTTTATATATATATACATACATAAACAGATATCTATCCAAGCATAATTTTAGCCTTCAGTACCTTTGTAATAACTGAAACCTCTCCTTAAAAGAGTTCAATGCTTTTAAGAAATCAAATATACATTTTTCGAAGTAAATTTGTTTTCATATATTTGTTGTACACAAATATAAAATAAATTCCTTTATAAATAATCCCGTTCTCCCTCCTCATTTATCTGTTTTTGCGGCAGCTTTATGTGCCCCCACCTGCAGCGTGGGAGCTGCTTTTTCTTGCTTTCCCTGAACTGGAGATGTTGGATGGCAGCCCTTTATGGCAGGCAGCTTGCTGCTGGGGGCACAGGACCGCTGGGTCCCATGTTTCCTTCCCTTACCAGCCTTTGGGAAAATACTGCAAGCATCCTGGCCCAGTAGACAGGGGCAAATGTTTAGAAAAGGGCTCAGCTTTCACCTTAGCAAAAGTTTTGGCCGCTTCCAGATGACTCGGCGTGGGGACTGGCGAGTGGCAGGTGAGCTGTAGGAGCCCGGCAGTGGCTGAGCTCTATCTGGAGCCAAGAACTTTGGCTGCAAAGTTGGGTTTTGGCAGGTCTTCGTCTGTAAGGACACAAGCAGGGCAGTGCCGCTCATTAAATCATCTCAGCAGCGGGTTTGGAAGGATGGGTGCAAGGGAGGGGAAGAGCTTGCAGGCTGTTTTCAGCCTGCTTCCATGGTTATGTTCACGGGAACCTGGGAGTTTCTGCGAGATTAGTTCATATGCTAATCAATCTTAAATATTGTAGGGTGTCCTAGGACACACTGAAGACTTACTTTACCACCTTAGTATAATCTTCATTAGTCCAAAAATTAGTCTCTTTTAGCCCTCTGCCTCCCAGCCTTTAGTTCCCTTTCAGACCTGTAATGGTGCGATGCTCCTGGACTGATGGGCTAACTGGGACTCACTGGAATGGGACACAGGGCTGGGCTTGCTTTGCTACTCTAAAGAAATACAGTCAGTGTACATGAACTGGTTAACACTGGGGCCTTGCCACAGTGGCTGCAGCACATGTGCCCATGTGGACAGTGACAGACACCTGGCACCTGGGATTGCACAGCAAAGACATCACTCCAGGAAGGGAGAGGGATCTTCTTGTGAAGAACTTCCTCAGCCTTTCATTGTACTCACAGGTAAGTGGTGTCTGAAAGCTTTGTCCTTTCCTTAAAAAGTGAGGTGAGGCCAAAGTGCCTGGCCACAGCCCAAAGCAGGACAGATAATAACAGCCCCTGGGGCCAGGCCTGCCCAGCACGCTTGCGTGAGGCATTATTGCTCCCTTAACAGAGACAAAAGTGGAGCTTCCTGGCACTAGCTGAGCCCCATTTCATTTCCTCTCCCCAAAGGATGGCTTTTTCCCTCAGCTCAATAAGACAAGTTGCTAAGTCAGTGTTTCTGTTGGAGTGATGCTGAAGAATGCATCGTCCCAAACATGATGCAGTGTGGATGTTGGTAGTCTCCTGATTGTACTGAAACATCTCAGTTCACTTAGCCTTGTTTTGCAGTCTTTCAGCCGGCTGAATTGGGTAAGCAATGAGGTAAAATCTTCTCTAACAGAAGATGTGATTTATATTCATTTTTCTTATTTCTCAGTACATTACAAAATGCCTGTGGTCAACGTCAGTGCATGGCCAGCAATTATCTGCTCCTTCACCTGTGGTCTGTGGGGGGATGTGAAATAGGTGATTCAGGCTGCCTTGTCCTGACTCAGAACTTCAAGGTATCTTTTCCCATCCTTGAAAGACCGTAAGTATGCCAACAAAACTGATGTCTGCACTTTCAGCGTTAAAATCAATGCGCCCTGTACCCACCTGCACACAGAATGGAATGGCAAGCTACAAGTGGCACTGGAAGCAAATTCATCGGCTTCCAAATTCAGCAGAACAAGAGAAAGCATTGCTTAGCTCATTGGTAAACTGAACTAATGGTTCTTGGTTTATTGACTATTAAAATGAGGCCACCTACAGGTCTCAAAAAAACCCTGCAAAAATGTTTAATCCGGCATATTTGCATAGCTGCATTCCAGCCTGGCTTGCTCCCTCTTTGTTACAGAGAGAAGTGATACTGCAGGGTCTGACTGCACTTTTCAGATCAAAGCCATGATAGCAGCCAGCAGCTGCATTATTTTTACAGTCAATTTTATTTTTTTTAATTTAATTTAAAAAGGCAAGATAATACTACTGAATGTACAACTAATGTACCACAATTTGCAAAGTCACTGAAATGGCCAAACTCTGTGCAGTTTAGGCATGGGATGTCCTGAAATCCTTATACAGGCCACCGGTGTAATATTAAACGCACTGAGCAAAAAGATCTCAGTTATGTCCACATGTTTTTGGGATCAGGGCCTGCTTGAGCAGCCCAAATTAAGCAGAAATAGTACACTCAGACGCCTTCCCCAGAGACCCCCTAGGACTTACAGCCAACCTTCTCAGACCTTTCACTTAGCCAACGTAGGCCGGTAGAAAAGGAGAAGCAGTTCCAGAAAATAAAAGAGAAAAGGCTTCCAGTTTCAAACTCCTGTTTTATTCACCTCTTATTAGACAACTCTCAAACACTGAAGATATTTCACTCTGCAGATGGCTTAGCCAGGGCATTCTCCTTTGGTGCTCTTTATAGCTTCAGAACAGATGATATCGGAGGTCCCACTTCTGGCCAGGAAATTTTACTGCCCTCATGCAGCGGATCTGTTTCCACCACCTCCTTTTTCCCTTGCTGAAGAGATTTTCTTCTTTTCTGTTTTTCAATAGCTGGCACTCCAGACAATAGCATATTGTTTTTTTTTCTTTTCACTGTAGACTACAACCTGTTGCAACTGGGGCTTCACATTGTCTCAGATGCTGTACCTCTGACTTCTTGTCTGCCCAGGTGCAAGGACTTGGTTCCCCCAAAGAAACTGTCTCCTACTGGCAGCAGGAGAAACTGGGCAAATCTCGTGTGCCCACTTGCAGGGAAAAGTAGCAGTTCTTTAGAAAGGCAAATAAAGCATGTCTTTATCATCCCATTAAGGTGAACAAGTCGATTTTGTGTGTGGGCTGCTTAGTTTTCATGCTTTTCCAGGCTGCTCCTCCTTCTTGCAGTCTGGGTATTGTCTTCTCCAGTTTACAACTTTATTATTGTATGTTTCGTACTAACACAAACATCTGGAGAACATCCTCAGGTATAACTGCTGGGCAGGGAAGAAAATACCTGGCGTGATTTGAAACAGGTTTTTCTTCCCTTGAAAGCACACCCCTGGGACTGGGAAACTTGGAAGGTTTGTAATGGTGTAGAGATTCTTTCACCTCCAGAGCACCACTCCACATTTGGCTGGGGTCTGTAACAGCCGGCATCCCTGGTGATTTCTTTGCTATTCACTGTTTATTTTTTTATTTTTCTTTTTCTTTGTGAGATCAGTTGGTGCTGGTGCTGGTTCACAGAAATCATTGTGGCAGCATCCCTGAGAGCATCAGTGATGATGCGACTGAGTTCCTCGCTGTAGGAGCAATCAATTTCTGCACAGACAGCGCTGAGGAGATGGAAGGGTGGGTGGGGGATGGGGAAAGGGGAAGAGGAATTAGTGTTTTGCCACTTGCTGTTTGTCCCACCTGCTTATCTTAAATTCTGGATTGCCACCATGGGATTGTGAGAACAATCTACAACAAATAGTGTAACACAGTCTTCTGAAAGCCTGTAAAAATGGTGCTAATTCTTAACTTTGTTCCAGTGTCTGTGTAACACCACTGGCTTCAGTGAAACAAAGCTGCTATGAGTCTAAGAGGATGAAACGGACTAAATTCTACTGGGAGAGATTCCTCAAGGTAGGTGAGAAAAAGTATTGCCAAGATTCATTTAAAACTTTCTGTGGGAAGAGGATGCCTTTGGAAAATCCTCCTCCTCCAAATAGGTAGTACAGAGAACAAGAGTCCTGAAGACAGTGGGCTGAATTCTCGAAGGAAAGGTGTGCACCAGCTGAAGCGCAGGTACTGCTGCATTCCTCTCTGACAGCCACCCCATTGCCTCTCTGCATGCATCAGTATTGCTCCATCTCCACACTCCTTGGCAGGCCGTGGAAGATCACGCCGCTTTCAAACGCCTGTGCTGCTTCAGACCAGAGGTACAGGATCTTGAGAAAAGTTATCATTTTACCTTGTTCCTAATTTGAACAACTTCTAGGAAAAAGATGTGAACAGCTTTTTCCTAAACTGAAAAATAATCCAAGCAGTCTCTAGAATTTGTTGTCTCTGTATTGCCAAGTTCAGCTCTGTGGGCTAGCACCAGTCCCAGCAGTAACCAGTGGCCATGAATTCAGTATTCTCTGTTGATAAATTACAATTTTATCTTTGTTTGGCTAGGGCTTTTTGTAGCCTGCCAACTCAAAACCATTGCCTAATATATCATTAGAGGGCAAATATGTTCCTGTGTGTTTCTGTGGCATGTAAGCAGATCCTACCAGAGCCTGGACATTCCAGCATCCTGCTGAGGAAGGAAAGCAGTGCCCCAAATCATTTAGGCTGTAGATTTTCTTTGCAAATCAAATATTTTTTGTTTTTCAAGGTCAGACACTTGGGGCTGTTCAGGTCACAAGACGCCAGAGGCTGTTTACTTTGGAAAACAAGGACAGCAGTGGTGGGAGGTGCTTTCAGCAACACCCAAATCTAATGTTTTAAACCAAACAGCAGTCTGGCCAAAGGGCAGCCCCACTCATCCTTACTGACACCATGACATAGAGGGAGGGCGGCCAAGAGCTGGCTGACGTACAGGAACTGAGCAACAGGAATAATATTTGGTATTCTCGCTCATGAACTCAAATACCTCAGAGCATGTGGGGGATCCTCAAATGAGAGGAATAAATATTTTGCATTGACTGCAGTCAGTGTTTGCAGTGGAAAGTGATTTCTTCAAAGCTTGAGACAGTGCCCAGTAGCGGGTTGTGTCTAAAAGCATTTTAGCCACAGAGGAGCAGCACTTTTCCTATGCCCAGGTGCTGAGTGGGATGGTAGGCTTTCCTCTGCCCTTCAGGTATTTTATTTCATCTTTCAGTTCAGTCAGCTGTTCAGGCTGTGGGGGTTTCTCCAAGCTAGGTTTCCTTCAGAGTCATTAGTGGGGGGGGAATACAAAAGGAAGAAATGAATCTTTGAGAAGTTGATACAGAGTAGCAAGAAAAAGAAGTGTGAAAGGTTCCTACTAGCAGTACAAATACATATTTAATATACAGTTTTGCTCTCCCTTCGAATCGCATCACAGGGCTGGAACTGACCAAGCAGGATGCACACCTGCGCATCTCCTTGCTGACAGAGGAGCATGGGAGCTGTCCCACCTGGGCAGCATGATCTGCACTTCTGAATCTGCCCTGGAGAAACTGCGTGTCTCCAGCCACTTCCATCCCTGTCTGGGTGGCCACACACAAGTTCATAACCTTGTTTTAGAATGTATGTGACTTTCTGTATGTGGATTTTTTTCATCCTTGCCTTTTCACCACAAACCAAAATTGTTGTAGATACCTGCTTTTACGCCGTGAAGACTTTTATTTCCTGTTGATATTTAATTAGTAGATACATTCTGCGGGTCAAGTTAGAGGGCAAAAATAAAAGTCAGTTTTAGATGATTCAGCCCATTCATAACCAGCAGGCTGGTATTTAGCAATGTTAAACTGCAATAAAAATCCACATCTATGTGGGCTCACCTAGAGTTTCACAACAGCAGTGAGGATAGGGCACACAGCTTCCTATTTCAAATGTCTTCAAAACATCCCTTCAAAGAATCTCTATTAGGTGTTAGGAGTATAGAGGCTGTGGCATCCAGTTACACAGCTCTGACTGTTTAAGAGGGTTGAATAAAATAGGGTCCGTTTTAGAAGCATACTGTGAATGGATTACTGTTTTACCCCTGAAAATACACATTTCTTCCAGCAGTATGAAAGTGAGGGGAGCACTTATACCACCAGTGTAGGAAACACACATCTCTCTTCTGCAATGACTAAACTAATGTCAGCTACCAAACTTGCTAATGGCTGAGGGAAAGCTTCTCGGTGCCTCGCGCTGGTAAAAAGTGTTTTCTGTAGAGTTGCTTCCGACTGACATGGGTGTGAATAAGGGGCAAGGAGGGTGCAGCACCAACACAGCCCAATGACCCTGGTGCCCTTAATGGCAGCGAGTGGGGATGGAAAAGCAAGCCTGCCAGCCCTGGTAGAGAACCACGTAAGCTGCCAAAACACACTCCCTGACCTTGAGCCTTACCTAGTGGACACATTTCCAATTTAACTGCGTTTTAAGCCATTGGTGTTCCAGGAAAAGGAATACAAACTCTGCCACGTTCTATAGGGAAGGAAAAAGGACAAAATGACAGAGCCAAGCCACAGGTCTGGGTGACCGACCTTGTGCCCGGTCAGCAGCCACGAGGACAGACAGGGGCTGCACCGACAGGTGTATCCCAAAGGTGGGTCACTGACGTTTGCATTCCAAATGCCCTGGGTGATGCATCATCTCAATGTGTTTGCTGTTACGCAAAGACAAATCTGAATTCTGTTCCACTCAGTTCAGGAACGAAAGAGCTCGTCCTCCCTGCAATTCGTAGGCTGGGCAGCCTAAAGTACGAGGGCTGCAAAACGGTAAGCCTGGGGCTGTTTGCAGGATGATACCTAGAGATGCCTTCAAATCAGCTGAGGGAAACACTGCTTTTCAAAGCCAGACGTTAGCTAAGAATATTTACATTCTGAGAGTAACAGGATAACTTGGGACAAAATGCTCACCTCCAGCTCACAAAGCATTTTCGTGCCTGAGATTGTATTACAGTTTAGAAAATTCACAGCAAAGTCTCCAGGTTTGTTTGAAGACGTGCATGAAGAATTATATGGTGAAACGTTTCGTTCTGGCTGTGAAAAAAGTTAATTCAAAACAACTAAAACGTCAGCCATAAAGATGTACAACATTTTTCAGGAAGCCTTGTCCACCCTGAACAAATGTTTTCATAAAAAACAGCCTGCCCATAATAATCACTGTTATTGAAAAGACATCCCAAGGTTGCTGTATGGAAATATGTTAAATACGTTCTGAAATTCAATCTAATATAATTTCAACATTAGAGCTCATTCATAATCCTGCATTAAAAGGCTATGCAATTTTCATGAAATATGTCTGTCTGTGTAATCATGAATGCTGAATATTGTCATGGCTTTCCAGGAATTTTCAACCTCAGTGCAGAGGAAAGAAAATTCTTCCAACTGGACTTTTACACCACTGAGCAGAAATAACAATAACAGCTCTAAATTTAAAATAAACATTTCTGGAAAAATGCTATCTTTTAAAAGAGGCTGCAGTCTGAATTTCAAGCTACTGGTAATACGACACAAGCTTTGAGCGTGCCTGTGGCTGCAGCCCTTTGCTTCTTGCAGTGCTGAGGACAAACAGGAACCTGCTTACTAACACCTAAAGAACCATCTGTTCAGATGAGGATGGCCTAAACCTCATATATATTTCTGTTTTGAACCCCCAGATTTGTGACTGGGTTTAGTCATTGCTCAATTTATCAAGCCAAGTCTTGCCAGTCCTTGCTAATTCTGCAGGGCAGCACAGCACCGCAAGTACGTGCAGCGTCGTGGGGTGAAGGGTAAAGCGAACATCTCCATCCCCACCATACAGCTACCGTGATGTGTGAGTACAGTAGCTGCTTGTCTCGATTTTCTCTGTGTTGTAGCTTTCTAAAAGAATCAAAGCTTAATGAAGTACTCCTTGCACACACAAGAAGGTGAGGAGTGAGAAAATTGCTCTGTCTCTCTCTAACGTTCCTATTTGCTGATGGCTTTTTGATATTTCTCCTTTTTATGAGCAACTTTCTTTATTGGTGGAAAATTGCTGGTTCCGTGGCACGATTTTAAAACGATAGGAAAAATTATACAACTGGGATCTCAATTATTTCAGCACAGCTATTTTAATCCTTCGTGTTATTTGATCCAGTACAAGCTAACATATGTCTTATTTCCAATTAGAATACAATTCTCACTATATTCATCATGTATCGATGTCTGCTTTTCCATTTGCCAGAGACACGAAAGGCTGTGATTCAAAGGGTGCCATTCAGACTGCCCTACTCGGGGACAGATGCACAGTGTCAGCAGGCTGCCCCTAGGTTTGCCTCCCGTACCCCAGGGAGCTGCTAGGCTCTTTCTTCCCTGCAGAGCTCCTCTCCAGCTCTCAGCGTATAGCAGAAGTGGTTCTGGGGTGCCTCCGCAGCCCTATGTCATCTGCATGAGCAATGCTGCAGAGCACATTTGTTTGAGACTGCTCAACTCTATGTGGCAACGAGGCCACCTCTCACAGCCCAAAGGCCCTTGCAGTGCTGTGCGCTCTGTGGCTTTTTGTAGAAATAAAGAATAAAACCTTTCTACTGAATACTTGCAAAATATCTTGAAAGGTATCTTGAAAGCCTCTGGTGTCAGTAAAGCTGATGTTGACTGCAAAGCTGAGTGTCCCTTTTGTGAGCTGAAGAAAGAAACGTGCTCAAGATTTATCCTAGTCCCACAGTACCAGGTTAGCATGATGTGAAAAATCTTTAATATTCTTTTAGCTCCAGCCATTCATACTCAGATGGTGCCACCTGGAGAGGACCATGTCACAAAAAAGACCCGAAAGCCATAGCTGGGCAAAGATTTGCCCTGTGAGCAGAAGTATGCGATGGCAGTCTGAATCTCTAGAAAAGAAGACGCAGCCAGAGGCTGGCAGCAGGCTGCTCATGGCCATGTCCTGGGCTGCAGGAGGAGAGGTTCCCTCCCTACATGGCTGCGAGGTGAGGGCGAGAAGGCAGGAGACCTCAGGTGGTGGCAGGACTCCTCTGGAGCGCCCCTGGAAGCAGATGCTGACCCACTCTTAGTTCTCTTTTTTTTTTTTCCCTAGTATGCAGGACTCCAACCATGACTCATACAGGCAGGAGCTGAGGGCAAACCTCTAGTTCTGCAATGGACTGGTGTTCTCTAGGTCAGTGGGTTAACCTGACCTAAGGAACCTTCCAGAAAAGCTACTCCAAAGCCCTCAGACCTGGTGCAACAGTGGCAAACAGAGCCATTGGTGGGGGGCAAGGCCTGAAATGAGAGGTCACCCAGGTACCTCCCTCCCTGGGTACGGTGGGCTTCCCACGCTTCCAAACAACCAGGCTGCTCTCTGCAGGTGCAGCCATCAAAGTGAGAATTAGTTAACTGTTTCCATCTCAGACTTTGCTTCTCTTTATACATTCAAAGTGTCCTGGAAGGTCACCAGGTTGCTGTATGATGTTAGATGGAGAATAAGCGGTTCACTAATTTTTATGGTACAAGAATTCACAGGGACTCAGTGAAATCTGCAAACAGGAGGCTCAGGAGGCAGCACCTTGCTGTACAACGTGGAGCTGCTCTGTGGGACTCATTGCTGCAGGATGTTACGTACATGCTATGTACACCCCGTTCTGGGGTGGGAATAAATCTGGCAGCAGGAAAGCATGCATGTGGGCAGCTCTGGAGCTGCCGTGCTCTGAGGTCACCTCACTTGCCCTGCAGCCCTTGTGCCCCTGCCACAAGGCAGGAACCCCCCAGTCTTGGGACAGGTGATCTTTTCAGACAGCCACAGAGGGCTTGAGGAGAGGGACATGATTCTGCAAGGTGCCAAGCAATGCACTTGGCAGCTCTGGCAGATGTGCTTCATCCTTTTAAAATAACGTCTGGTCTATGCAGCAAATTAGAAGGATTAAAACACATTGCACTGTGTTCAGACTGTTTTTATCAATGAATATTTTCACTGCAGGTGGCAGATGTTTGATTTAATCCAAATACGCAATGCTTTGCAAAGCTGTGTGAGGGTGTGCTCCCACAGCATGGAGGTTTTGTGATGATTTTTCAGGGCCCTCCTCAAAAACTGTTCCCTTGCTAATATTGATAGCGAGCTCTAAGAGTCAAGCTAACACTGGAAAATGTTGTAATATCCTTGTAGACAACTTCTGGCAGGGGCTTTTACAATAAGATCAAAAAGCAGGTCAATATATTTTCACATACGTATTTGAAAAGTATTATGTTGAAAATACTCTTTTTTTACTCTTCTGTTGGGGAAAAGGGCTTCAATAGCTGTAATATCACGTAGCAGTGGCATCCTGAATGCGATGATGAAGGGACAGAGAAAGTCCAGACTCTGGCACCGTGAAGCTTTTCCAGATGTGGCTCCACATTCATACAGAGAACACTTGAGATTTAACTTATGGCCGCACTGACAGGGAACAAGAAAATGATGCAGCCAAGCTACCTGTGCCCTTTTGAAAGCTGCAGGAAGCAGCCCCATCATGTCAAAGGTGGATGAATGCAGTCCTGAAAGCTGTGAATCCTTCAAAAGCCTCTGCCCAGCAGAAAGGCAGTGCCAGGGAGCTGCTGAGAAACTTGCAGCCATTCTGCAGGACAAGCGATCTCTGCTGCTCAAGACATGCTTCAGAAAGGGTGCTCAGGAATGGACACTGTGGGAAGGAGTGCTAACAAGCACTATGCTTGTACAGATCTTCTGCATTTTGTTTTTTGCAGAGAGGTGGGAGGCTGCCCTAAGGATAGCATTGCTTGGTGAGGACCCAAGTGAGGGGCCTTCAAGTTGGCCTCCTCGGGTTAGACACTGGTGGGAGAGGGAAGTCATCTCCTACAGAATTTGGTGTGTTCTGTTTGTGGGTCTGGACCCAGGCTAAGATCACACACATTTGTGAGGGAAGCAGAAGGACTTCAAAGCATGCTTCAAATAATTTCATCTCAAAAAATTAGAAAATGTGGATGCTCTTGGGCAGTGAGCTTTGTCTGCAGAACTGGGGAGGAACACACAAAGAAAGGAAAAAAAATAAAAGACACTCTAAATGAGAACAGGTGACAGACTCATACAGTTCACATAGGAGGGAACTAAGGAGAAGAATAGTTACAAACCAACTCAGGTGGGTCAGTGATTCCGACAGTAGGGAATCCTTAACTCATCATCTTTGCTGTGGTCCCCAGCAAGTAGATACTCAAAGGGTTGAAAAAGAGCAGTATCTTGACTTCTCCGTGGAGGCCAACTCAGGCACATGGGAGCCTTTCCACCTCCCTCCTTGTGACCTTTCCCCCTGCCCATTGGGTGCATTTGCACTCAGAGGTCTGCAGGGGCACTGGCTGGTCTGTGGGTCACTGGGACAGAGAGGAACACATGCGGTCAGGTCCACAGCTTTCATCACAGGAGCGTGCATCAACATGTCACTTTAAAGTAGTTCAAGTAAGAGAGATGGGGGAGCAGATGAGGAGGAGGGAGGCAGGAAACATGTCATAAATCCACGGTGAGAGGGGCTCTGAAGTAAGAGCATTAAAGACTCTGGAAAACACATAAAAATCTGCCATCAAGAGGGCACTGTCAATGCATTCTGTCAGTGCAGTTTGCTTTTTATTTCCTAGTGTGCAATATGATATAAAAAAGTTCACCTTTACTAGATGATCCATGAAAGCATGTATTTTGCATGAGATTTATTTTTCATATGCACAGACCTGGCATTTCCAGACAGGGGTGGATATCTGTCACCATCTCATAAAACAAGGGCATTCCTCTCCTAAGCTGGCGGCAGCATCATCCCTGCTGGGTGCCACTGGCACCTGCGGTCTCCTGGGGACTCTCCCCTTTACATGCTGTTCCCAACACGTGGGCCACTTCTTTTTGTTTCTACTTTTCGCTTAAGTGGAGCTGAACAGAAAAATGTAAAGTTAAATAAAAAATGATGGAGAAAGATCAGACTGAAATAATTTTCCCCCCAAAATCCCATTCGTGCAATCATCAGATATGTGAGGCTTTGCGCTTTCTCATGTTGCTATTGTAAAAAGACAGAGAAAATTTGAATCTACTCAAATGTTATGGCAAGTCTCAAATACTACAAAGACTTTCTGTAGGCATACATCCCACTGCAAGGATCTGAATTTCCCCCAACACCCAGAACATTAAGCAACTTGAGGCGTGAGCATTTAGATAGAGATTTGAGAACTGGGAACATCCTGGCTTGCCTAAAAATGACAGGAAAGGAAAAACTGCCAACGCAGCAACCACCAGCTGCACCTCATTCTGCTGTCCCTGCTCCCTTCATGGGATTTAACAAATCCAAAGTGGGGAAAAGGCCTCCAGACTCTGGCTGAAAGATTGTGATGCAAGTGAACCATCCATACTGTGTAGCCAACTCCATAAAAGATGAAAAATCATTTCTCTACAAGTGCATGAACTGAGACGTTCCAGCCTCTGAGGGGAACATCCTGCTGTCAGTACTTGTCCCACTCCTTGGCCATCCTGTAGCATAGCAAGGACATGTACCCGTAGTTTTGGTGGCATTTGATTGCACTAGGACTAAGACAGCATGGCTCCGAGTCCGCATACCGTGCCTGGAAGGTGTTACATCCTGAGCGTTATGCTGCTGGGAGGTAGGGAAAGAAGGAGCCCATCGCACTCAGTGTCCCTTCAGGGCCCAGCCCAGCACACTGCTCCCTTCCTTGGCCACTCAGCTCACCTCAGTCTTCTCCTAGCACTCCCTGGGAGCTTTTGCTGCCAAGATCACATTTTCATTTCTCCAGTTTCATTGCCAGCCTGTGCATGAACTATGAGTGATCAGGTGCAGTGCATTTCACTGCTATGGGTCTGCCTGTTGGTGAGCTCATCCAGGTTTGTTCTGTATTTCCTTTCCCTTTGTACAGACTCCTATTTTCCTGTCTTTGCTGATTTTCCTTCATCTCTAAGTTTACAATGGCTACAGAAGTGCATCTGCTGAGCGTCTTCTGGAAAACTGTGCTCCCTCTGTGGGAGAAAGACAGGAGATCTCATGTGCAGCTGGCCGCTTCCTGGTGCTGTAAGAGCTGCTAAAGGCACCGGGATTTTGTTTCTTTTTTTTTTTTGCCTGCGTTTTGTTTCTTCTGATTGTAAAAATATCAGCAGGTTGCTGCTGCACATATACTTCAGGAGGGCTTTAACAGGCTCTCATGGTTTTGGAAGTGGATGTGAGGATCAGTTCCCATGTGTTTTCTGGTCAAAATGTGTGCTAATCAGCGTACACGGATGTCCTTGCACGTGTGTGCCTGGTCCAGGGCTCCAGCACAAGACAGGCTGTGGGAAGAAAGTAAGGGTTTTACCCATGTGGCTTGAGCACCCTGCGTCCCCAGGGACGGGCTGATGAGGTGGGGGCAGAAGGGCTGGGGTCCTTTTCCCATGTGAGGCTGGGGCAGCTGTGGCCATGGGTCCCACTGAGGGTCCCATGGGGCAGGGGGTTTTTGCCAACTCCAGCCCCCAGCCCCTTGGCCCGCAGCCCGGTCCCACGAAATATAAACCAAAGAGGCATAAACAGATGATTACATGAAAAATATATCATGATTAGCCAGATAGATCCCAAATGTCTGTTCTGTAAACGGCAACAAGCAGCAAAAGTGTTCCCTGCAGCTGCAGTTTCTCATCTTATTTGTGTAAGTGTGCCATTAAGCTTAGACATGGACAAAATAATCTTTCCTTGATTCTCACTTAGGAAGCTGCTTAAAAATATATAATATCAATGCTTGATTCAATCCTTTTGCGGCTGGTATTATACTGTAAACTGGCTCTCGCTTAATAGAAAATCTTCG
The DNA here is from genome assembly GCA_013396635.1 of Penelope pileata. Lineage (NCBI taxonomy): Eukaryota > Metazoa > Chordata > Aves > Galliformes > Cracidae > Penelope > Penelope pileata. Next base: position 308,015 of record WBMW01006460.1, on the reverse strand, counting down.
CGCATCTTTTCTGCCGGGCTACTTCCTTTTCAATCTGAAGTCAGTGAAGTGGTTTGTTTTGTGAATGAAAGCTGGATGCCTTTAGCAAGATGGCAGTAACACTGACCTCTGCTCATGCACTGCATTCCTGCCCAGCGGGAGGCGAGGTCGGAGGAAGGGGCTAGTTCATTGATGGCCAGAACCTGCTGAGTTTGGGCTGCGAACCTCCCTGGAAAGGGAACTGCTCAGAGAGCTTCTTGGATGGGCCCAACGAAGCCATCCTTCTCCCCCTTTATTTTTAACCATCTGCTGGAAAGATGGGTCTGATTCATCACAGCTTGGCAGAGAAGATTTTTACTATAGAAAATGACAATAAATTGGGGGGGGTGCAAACTTTAATTTTCCTATTGCTGCTGCTTATATCAGAGAAGACTATCTGAATTTCACAGCATGAAACATTTAGCAAGGACAACGCTAAAAATCAAAACCAAACTCCTCGAGCCATTTCCCAATATAGACAGCAGGTTTTATACTGTTTGGATCCTAAAAAACATTCTGAAAGAGGGATAATCTGGAAAAGAAAAAAAATGTGTGAAGTTGATTGTCAACAGCATTTTCCAATGTCTTGTGTACAGAGGCTATTCTGATGGAGACGTGTCTGTAATTTATGGTGCTACTGGGCTCTGAAAAGACGTTGTGTAAAAATAGCAGCTTTTCATTGAATCATTTTATCTGCTGAATAAGGTGATAAAACCTGTGCTCTGAATTTTTAGAGCTGGAGGGGACTAAGAACCCAGAAGGTTCACAGAAGCTCAACTGGAAGACACTCCAGGGGTTTGTCTTCTTTGTGTCTTCTCAGTCCTTCAAAGCCAAGGACATATTTGGAATATTAGCTGTGCTTCACTGTCACTTTTATATTGTTGATAGATTCATTAACTAATTCTCTTCCTCTTCCTTATTTTTCTCCTCTCAGGCAACCAATCTGCTTCACCTGCAGATGGAGGAACAACCATACTGAAAGTGGAACAAGACATCCACAGTCTGAGCCAAACTGTGGCCAGAGGAACTGCAGACAAAGCATTTTATTTTAGCTCTCATGCTAGTGTCAGCCAAGAAGAAATCCATTAAAGTCAGTGGAATTACACCAGCACAAAGTTGGTTTCATTGAGATTAGGCTCTAACTTCGGCGTATGTTTTATTTGTAAATTGAGCAGATAGAAGTCACTGGGAGATCATCAAATCAGAAAGCAGCAATTTTCATTTTCACATCTTTTTTTTCAGAAAAACCATACTTTGTTATCCTTACTAGAGTCTACAAGGGCTGGTTGAACTACACCCACCAGCTAAGACAACACTTCTTCTCTGTAAGGTAAGCATGTTGAATGTAGCTTATCAATGTGGTTGTTTCTTTTTCTTTTAATTCACCCCCTGACCTTTTAAAATTACTTTACTCAACAAAGGACAATAGGGCCAATCCAACTCCCATTAAAGTCAGCAGGAGTTCTTTCACTGGCTTCAGCTGAAGTTGGACTGGGCCCAATAAGACCAGCTTTAAGGGTAAAAAATAGTAACTCATATAGACCTTTATCTTGCCCCCTGTGGCTTGATAACTGACCTCCCATCATGTTCGCTAGGATGGGATCGGGCCCATAAAGCTGAGTTAATCCCATAACCCAAAGCTTATAAAGTATTTGCATTTCCTTTTTCAAATCACACAGGAATATTTGAGATGTACTCATGACTTTATGAATGGGGAAATGCTTCCAGCTGAACAGATTGAATTCATCTTTGGGCTTGTTTTTGCCCTAGAGTCTTCCCTTTTTAAAATAGGAAGGTGATAGGGGCAAGTGGGGCAAAGGCAACCTCATGTACCTTCTTCACTTTTCTGCTTTCCTGCTCCATTTTCTCATATAAGCTCTAAACTGCTCCTTCACCAGCACCATACCAGGTCATCCCAGCTCTCATTCTCTGCATTGTTTGCTGTCCCATAAGAAAGTGCCATGGGTGTCCCCTGCCACCTGTCTGAAAGTCTGGAGCAGGCGCTGGGTGGGCTCAGCGCCCTCAGGTACCCCCCAGTAGGGCTGGCCTGGGGCGGTGCGATGCCTCTTGGTCCAATGGGAGGAGGTAGACTGGATTTTGCTCTATGTTACACCTTTGGCCAGGTGGACTAAGCTTTTGTTCTCCAAATAACACTTAAAATATACCTGACATACCCTAGCATGAGGAAACTTCCACCAGCTATGCAAACCCTCCATCTATTTTGTGATGTGGATTTTCCAGCAGCTCTGGATGTGGCACAAAGCTGGTGTTTTTTTCTCTGTTTTGGCTTTTCATGATGCTTTTTTCCCCTTTCTTTCTAATTACTTTGTAACAACTCCATGTGGAAGACTCGGCCTGGAACACACCAAATTGCTTCACCACCAAAAGAAGAAAGGCCGTTTGGCAGCTCTTTGAATTGCTGTTAAAATTACCACCTACCGTAGGCGGTTGCGTGTTTCATTCGGGAGACCCTTGATCACGAATTTTCTCTAGGTTAAAAATAAATCAACTCACTGGCATCTGCAGAGAACATTTTCCAACGTCAGAAACCTACCCTGCTGTCAGAGTAATTTGTAGCAGCCACCCAGGGAAAGGCGGGCACGACAGCGCAGACGCGCTGCGAGGCAGGACGCAGCCCCGCTGCAAAGAGGTGGATGCTGTTCCTCGCTCACCCTGGTGTCACAAACCCTTCTCCTTTTTCAGCAGAGTCTAAATTTACCCTCTCCTTAAATATAGATACATAATATATTAGAAAGAGCTCTCAGATATCCTCAGCTTCTCCCCACACACAGAGGAAGAGCCCCCCTTGATGCCTGACACCATCAGCAGCAGTATTCGGAGCGCTCTCCCAAATGCACTGCAGCATCAACATCAGTCACTTCAAAGAGCTCTTTCATGTACCACATATTTTTTTATCCGGAGAGCACAAGCGAAAGGCAGATCTGGCTGAAACTGGCTTTATTCGGCTCGCCACTTGTGTGGCCCCTTGGAAAGGTCTCTGAAGAGTGAACAAACTTTCCGTGCGAGCAGGTGTAAGATATAAAGCTTTTTCTGTCACCTGTTGTTAGCACTGCAAGATAATTAATGGCTTTGTATTGCTCTCAGGGGTGCAGGTCCTACTGAGGGCAGGATTCCTCCCCTGCCTGCAGCACAGAGAAGTCCTGTTTCTGGCTGGGACAGTGCATGGAGGTGGGCAGTTTCCATTCCTCTCTGCTGAGGCTCCCACTCGTGTCTCAGGAGAAAGCCTGCTGGCTGTGCCACAGCAACGCAAAGCACGACCTGCTTCACAGCCACCACCCTGACCGCGGCAGGGACGTGGGCTGCCCCACGGCATTTGCCTCTCTGAAAGTAGCCAGGACCCTCTGTGACTTCATCACTCAGGGTCAGATCTCCCAGGAGCAATGCTTTGAGGAGGAGGATGGCCACACACAGTTTCAGGAGCCTGCATGCAGGAAAGCCCAAGGAGATCTGCCTACCTGTCCTTCCAGCTCACCCTACCCAGCTATGTGGGTACTCCAGGAGTGAGAGATGTCCCTCCTCATCCTTACCAACCCCAAGTGCAAAGGCAGAAGCCAGCCCAGTTTATCACTTTTTGGGAACTTTTGATTCTGTGGGTGCCAGGCACAAGGGATGGAGCAGGCTCACAGGCATCTGCCCAACTGCACACCTGTGCCTTCAGTCTGGGCTATCAGATCCGTACTGTTGCCATATGTTCAACACCGTAGGTCTTTCTGCCCAGTTCTCACTATCTGTAGGAAACAGACATCTAATTTAGGTCCTTAATCAGTGTAAGCTTCCCCTGTCATCTAGTTCCCTGTCTGAGGGGCGCCTTGTTCTCTGTGAAACACAAAGGAAGCCCACTGGAAAGATGCGTCCTATTTGAGCAGTTAGCTGCCTGAAAACAGTTGGGATAAACCCAGCCTACATCCTCAGAAATCACTAATTAAACCTTTCCTTGGCTTCCTAATCTCCTGTAAACACAATATCTGATTAAAAATAATCATTAACTTTTGCCCCGAAGCAGGAGCATTGAGTAAAATGTTATTGGGAATCTTCTGATAAAGTCATGAGAACTGATGAGATTGCTTAGTGTTCAAGTGCCACTCATAGCAACATTTGCTCCTTGTGATTTATGAGCATGCAAATCTTCTGGCAAACCCTCTGCTATTGGATCTCAGCAGGAAAGACAAGGCAGACACTTCACTCTTCTGCCAACCAGGAGTCAGAGGAGCAGGCTCGTACCAGATTTACTGCATGTAAATCTGTGCCTTCATTGGCCAAACGAGGCAGGCAGCCAACAGCCCATTCCAGGCATCAGCCATGGCTTCATCTTGTTTCTGCAACCCAATGAGAATGGCGAGGCGTATGATAGGAGGTTATGTTCTGCACTCTTTTGATTCCTATTACAAGATTCAAAGGTGTTTTGTTTTGTTTTGTTTTGTTTTGTTTTGTTTTGTTTTGTTTACATGCTGAAAGAACAGAGACCAAGTCTCTTCATGCTCTTAATTACTTGGGTGCAACTATCCAGAAAGTTTGCTTTTCTCATTTAGAAAGCATTTGTCTGTAGCCAGTCACTTATAAAAGACTTTTGGGATAGTTTTTTTCCATTTCCCCGTTCTTTGAATATTAAGCAGCAAGTAGAAACGGATCCTCTAGAGGATATAATGTTTTCTGCTGCCATGGACCGTTGTGTACTTACCAAAAACATTGATTTCCTTTGAGCCCAGAGATATTGCCATTTTTCTGATGGATTGAATGTGGCTGCATATTTCCAAAATACACAAAGATGGGACAACCACAAATGTATAATTAATGAATTGTTCTGGCCGTATTTACTACAGAAGTTACCTGAGACCTGGCTGGAAAACATATCCATTCTGGTCTGGGCCAAATGCGTGCCAACATGTAGTATATTTTCATTAGGTTACATGATATGAATGTTTTTAAGAATCACTTGTGTTCTCTTGCCTGCCAGAAGTGTTGCCCAAATCCATTCTCTACTTAATCATGAAGGAATGCTGTTCAAAAGATTTGGGGTCAGAAGAGCTCAATAAATCAATCCAGATACACTCCTAATGAGTGGTGAATTAAACAGCATTTGTTTTAAGATCAGAGGTCCTCGTGGGAGATTTTTTTTTATTGCAAGCAGAATTGCGCACTTGCAGGTATCAAGAAGCTGGGAGTTAAGACGTGTTAAGAGGGTCCACGAAAGAATCCGGATCTTCGTTACTGAGAGCATCTGATTATGTCCAGACAGCAGTGATAAATGCATGAGGCTCATCTCCTCCACTGGAACACTCTATTAGCTGAATTGAGGAAGAAAAAAATGGAGCTTCAACTGGGAGGAAGCTATTCTTTATCTGTATGCCCAGGTATCTGGATAATATACATAGATAGTGGCACGGCCACTCGTCATCTGGTTGCTTGGAGCAGGTGCTGGGTGCCCACAGAAGAGGCTGTCCTTGGTAGCGCTGGGCTCCTTCGTCTCCCAGGGAAGGATAGCAGGAGGAGCTGGGGCCTTTTGCCACCTTGAAAGACAACATGTAAAGTCTCAGTCTAATTGCTCAAAGGGGAAAGAGTTTTGCTTGCCCACAGTATTGTGTTTATTTCTAACCTTCTAAGTTTTTGAAGAATTATATTTTTTCTGAGCATTAGGAATTAATTAATTTCATCTTTCTGACCACTCCCTAACTTCCCATTGGCCATCCATCTCTGAGCAGGGCAGAAGGCTCGCTTTGTCAATGCCTTGCTCATGAGGGTAGCAGGGAAATATAAAATATCCTCATGAAACCTAAGAAGCATCTCGTGGCTGCTTTGCACAGGAGCAAGTGAGAACCCTGAGTGAGCAGGAGAGAACCAGGTCCCACACCAATAGTGGGAAAGCCACACTTCATGCTAGGGAAAGGTAAGAAACCCCTGCGTTCAGAAGGACCCGATCACACAACTCCCTTCTACATTGTTAGGAAAGCATAGCTAATTCCCTCTAGTGTCCTGAAAACTCAGTTACGTCCTTTTCTGTTTGCACCTTATAACATTTTTGCTACACAGTGCTTATTACAATTTCATTTAATTTTGGTTTAAACAGATAGGCTGACATTTCCTTTCCTACGATAGTTTCACATTTGGGCAGGAATACCCCACAGCACAGTTGTGTAACACAGTCATTCAGGGAGGGAGAAGGAAGTGAGTTCAGAAATTTGAAATATCTTCATAAAGAACAATGACTTTGAAGCCACAGTTTCAACAGAGTGTTTAGCAAACTTTGTTTGGGGACTGAATTATTAATTTTATTAATTTTATTTTTTCAAATAAAGTAATTTAGGGCTTGTAAGTGTCAAAACTTGGCATTTTCTTTCTGCAGGATATCCTGTCATTTTCAGACAGCTTTTGTTCCAGATTGGAATAAAGCCTAAGAAGTTTTACCTTTCCTATGGAAATTAAATTCTGAAAATGTTTTGTTCTGAAACACTTAAAACATTGTTTTTCCCATTTTCTGAAAACAAATGCAGCGACCATGAGGGGGTTGTCTTCTCACATGGTTGCCAGGTCTGAAATGTCAGAGGTGACTCCACAGCATCTGTGGGACTGTTCCTGTGACACAGGGCATGTAGAAACCCCTTAGTCCCATCCTTTCTGGAGCCTCCAGAGCTGCCACATACCCAGCTGTGCAGCAGATCCTGGGAGCCATGGCTCTGACCCAGAGCTGAGCTGCTCATCAGGTGCTGCCAGGAGACACCAAGCCTGCAATACTGCCTAAAGAGCTTCAGTCTGGGGCTGATAAATGTTTCTAGAATCAAAAATATTTTCATGAAACATATTTGTTTTGACATATCCCCATTAATCGATTATCAATTCCTGACTAGTTAGGAACTGTGTTGGTTTGGTGGGTAAAGAAGCATGTTTTGGGCCTGGGACCAGGCTCATGGTGGTTTTCGTATCAGTCACCAGCCTGAGAAAGGAGATATTTCAAAGAGAGTTATCTGTGCAGGAAGTAAGAATGGGCTCCAAAAGCTCTAAGGTGATCGTATGGATGTATTAGCCCAGGGAATGCCACTGATGGAAGTGTGAATGTGCAGTTCAGGCAGGACAAGAGAAGGGATGAAGATCTAGAACACCGTCTGGGACAGCCACGTTAGCATTAAGGTTATTTATATTGGTTAGGTACCTACAACTCCTCACTGACCTCACCTGCTTTTGAAAATGGAATTTAGGTACATAAGTTATCTTGGCACCTTTAACCATTTTAGCGCAAATTAAAAAGTCTCTTCCAGAAGTTACTTTGGTGTTTTCTCATTCCCTGTTTAACAGGGAAAAATATTTATCCCCATGTATGTCAGTTCACAAGGACAGGCCATACAGTAAAAGATGTGACTTAATATACTGCAGTGGTAGATGGCTCCTTTATAGAAATCACTTGCATGTAAGAGAACAACTGTTGTATATTAAATACATCTCCTGCGTTGTGCATGCAGCACAACCTGTTGTTGAGGTAAAAATTCAAAGAGAGAGGGAAAGAATAAGCAAGCTCGTGAAACAACATGAGATAGCCACATACATACCAAGGAATACACCATGATTTTTGTTATTTCAGTGAGCAACTATGGAAATCACATTGATGTGGTGCTTGAGAAACTTGGCAAGTGGTTTTGTCAATTCTCACCTGGTGCGCCCGGGACTTTGTGTTCTTGTACTGAAGAAGAGGGTTGAAAATTCTGGGTATTGCGGAGTTAGTTACTCATAAAGCATTAACAGCTGGAGAGGTGCCAAATCATTATTTATTTTTCTGGAAAGGGTATTAAGTATTATTCAACAAGATAAGATTTTCTTTCCATGTGTCCATACCAGCTCAATATTGGAAGATGAAACACATACCTAGGGGATTACAGGCCCAGAAATCACCTTTTCCAGGAAAATGAGCGGAGTGAATCACTTCAGACAAAAATGTGTTGAAATGTTGAACAAGTGCTCTCTTGATTTAATGTTGTTGCTAATTATAAAAAAGGCTCTATGAAAACGGAAACAAGTTAAGACTGATATTGTTATATAGAACTATTATTGTCAAGGAAAACAATGAAACTGGCCACATTTTTTGACCTCAAACTAATCTGAAAAAGGAGTAGAAAATGTATCAGGAAAAAAATAGTCCTATATTATTTTCCAGTGATGGAACAGCCAGAATTGACATAACCTCATGGTTTCTGCCCAGGCCTACTATCAAATAATGGCTTAGTAGATCTCCAGATTGCAGAATTTGTCTTCAAACCTGGGGTCATCTGGGGTTTCTCTGGGCAGGTCTTGAATCTTCAGGATGGCGCAGCTTGGCCATGCCTTCAAAGTGAGACTCTTTCCAAAGCAGAAACCCTCCAGAGTCCTCTGTGGCCTAAGAGCCCTAAGCTTACAATGCTTAGTGAGCTTAGACAACCACACTGGCCTTCATTTGGTCTTTTTAAATTATTATTAGGATCCTTCACACAAGGCTTCTTTTTCCTGAATTCCATGCACTCGCAGGGAAATGCTCTATCTCCTTCCCTTTTCCCATGAGCTCCCCTCATGCAGTTTGTATGTAGACATACTCACATGCACAAGCATGAAATGGGGGCTGGGAGCCTTAAAAAGGCAAGAGCCCGGGGCTGGTGGCTGTTGACAAAAGGAGAACAGCTGAGATGGGAGAGCTCCAGACAGACCCCTTCCAGCAGTGCAAGGAGCTGAGTGCACCAGCTGGGATTCCTTTGCCAGTTACAGCTACATTTGGAGATTTTATTTTATTTTATTGTAAAAAATCTTTGTATTTTAAAGTTGAGAGAAATGCAGCATTTGTATCCTAGGAAGAGAAGCAAGCTTTAGATTCAGGGAGTGAAGAAAGAGAGGATCAGCCTCTAAGAGACACTGCCACACTTCTGCTCCTTAGATGAAAGAACTGGAATACTTTGGGGCTTCTTTGGACGACAATGTGGTGGTAGAGAAGAAGTGGTGGAGAAGAAGACTGATAGTGGCAAGTATGTGATGAGGTACTGTTAGGCTGAATCTAATAAAAGTAACAGCATAGACATCTCTGAACTTACTGCCATAAGGGTGTGAGTACTTTGCCTGGAATATGCTGCAATCTTCCCTGAATCCACACATATTTTAGGTGCAGGAGAGCAACCTTTTCCACAAGTCTTCGTCTCAGTCTTGGCAAAGATTCACCAGGTTTTCCAAGCTGATGCCTTATTGCGTTTCCCTTTGTTTCAGCTCTTCTAGTAAATCCCTTTTAGTTAAGTCCTGCTGACCCCTTGTAAGCAGAGAGGTTAGTTCTTCCTCCTACTTCATATGGAACATTCAGCTTCCCGGGACTCTGGACAGCAGGTTTATTTTGGTATTGCCTAATTTTGCCAGCAGGGAACCAAACCCAGCAATCAGACTGCCAGGAAATATTTGGCAAAAGAGTTGCCTGAATGTTGGAAGGGTATATGGGCATTTTTAACATGCAATACTGAAACCCAGGGAAATAAGCCAACAATACCACAACTATGCTAAAAAAGTGAGTATGTTTTGGTCTGTGTATGCTATGTACAGGCTTGTATTTAGAGAGGGAGAGAGAGAGAAAAATGGAGAGAGAAGCAGAGAGCAGGAACAAACTCATCTGGGAAAAACCAAACAAGGCAAGACAAGAAATGTGAAAGCCCCATTTGGTCAGTGGCACAGCAGTGATATCCCATGTGGCTTCAGCAGCAGAACAGGCCTGCTGACTTCTCATTGAAACCCCAAAATGGCACAAGTGCAGCGCCCTGTGTGCGTGTCATGAAATCATTGTCACTACCAGAACCACCCTTCCTGTGGCCAAGAAGAAGGGCTCCAGTGTGGCCAGGAGCCTTCCCAAGCACGATGTGTGCCCTCACTCAGGCAGCACCAGCCCCAGGTCCCACGTGGCTCTGATTCCCACTCCAGCACAACCAGCAGCCACCAGCCTGGAAGCCAATTAGAACGTCTGTAAAATGCCATAAAAGGCAGTTTTCTGCTGCCTGCATGGCCTAGTACTGACCACTACAGGCCCTAAGTCCAAGCATTTCTTCTTTTGCTTCAATTGCATGGCCTTCAAAGTGTCTTGTGTTTTCAGTTGAGATTGTCATCACACTTCAGTGCAATGCATGCCATGGCATGGCCATGAGCACAGCTGGGATTCTATACAAACTCAAAGATATTTGCTTTACAGACCTGTACATACAGTTCCTCACAACCTGCCAACAGCCGAATGTGTTTGGCTACCATTTCTAGCAGAGGATCAAAGAGATTTAAATGCTTCTAATTCAACCTACAAGCAACTAAGTGACAAGTAACAGCCACAAGCAATGGGGATTGCCGTGGAGCTTGTGAGAGGAAAAGGAGGTACTCTAAGAGGATGTATGAGGGGTGTGCATGTGCAAATTTGGTGGGCTGCATGAGCCCGCTGGATGGGACATAGGTATTTTGTGTGTTGGACTGGAGATGCTCTAACTGCTTGTGCTAACTCGTACAGTCATGTCCCAGCCTGCCTCCCATCCTGGAAACAAACCTCAGGCCAGGAGGCCCTGTGCTGGCTGCAGGAAAGGCCATGCCACCCAGCTTGGACGCAGCAGACTCCTGGGAAAGGGCTCTGGATCTCATGCTCACCAAGGTCCACTTGTGGCCCTCAGAGGTGTGCATGCAGGGTGGGAAGCCCCCAGAGTTGCTTCTCCTCACCGAGCATAGGTTAGGGCAGTTTGGTACATGCAATGCAGAGCTAGCTTCCCATTCCTGCCCGGCCAGCAGGATTTGGGCCCACACAGAGGAAGAATGGATTTCTTGTCATCCAGTGGGAACCACCTCTGTTTCTTACTCCATGGACCCTCTTGAGGCAATGGGAAAGAGATGGCAGGAGCCTGGAAGACCTGAGGCAGGCAAGCAAGCAGGCCTGTAGGGTGGCCATTAGGTGAAAGGGGCTGGGAGCTTTCATCTTCTCATTTTGCAGTTCTTCCTCTTCATGACTTTGTGGCAGGAGATGGAAAATCTGCCTCCTGCACAGTGAAAAGCAACAAAAAAGTAACCCAAAAGTGGTGACCGGAGCAGAACAAAAGATGTTATGATGTGGTAAAGCTTGGGAACATACCCTGCTCCAGGGAGAATGTCACATGGGGAGGTAATGATGCTGAAAGAGACTCATTTGTTGTGTTTTATTAATTGCATCATTTCACTTCTATAAAATAAAGCATGTGTAATGGCTATCATTTTGGCTGCCTTGCTAAGCCTCAACAGCCCTGTCACTGTGGGACAGAGCGGCTGGATCCTGCTCGGGGCTCCCCACTGGCCCTTCCCACAGAGGATGCAATGGGGTGAGCTCGAGGATGAGGCTTGGTGATCCTCCTGCCTCCAGGGCTGCATCAAACAACACTGCAGGAGGTACTTATCCCAAGGATAAGTGTAAGGATGGGCACCGCTGCGGGCACAGAGGCATGGAAGCAATGCCACCTGGCTCCGCTCAATACCTGGCAGCATTTGTCTGCCAGAGCCACTACCTGCTGCACAGAGCAGCTCAGCTTTGGCTTTCTTGAAAAGGTTTCATATGCTATCCCTGGTTTAGCAGAGTACACAGTGCCTGCCTTAACTTCAATTTTTCTTGGTTTTCCTTGGTTTGTGCTATGCCTGTGATGTTCTTTAAAAAGCCTTTTTCTTCTTTCAATGAATGTGTACAGTAGCAATTTACCAGATCAGAAAGGATTTATTTTCTTCTTTCTTTAATATATTTTAAAAACAAAACGTATCTCTTTTCTTTTCCAGGGTTAACATAAGAGACCCGATCTTGTAATAACCATGTTTCCTGGTAATGATGCAGAACAATGGACAGTGGTATGGAATAATTCTTTCCATACAGGAACTATAGGCTGATTTTGCTGCTGGTAGAAAATACGGGACTGTAGCAATTATCATAGCTTTAACCACTTCTCCACGGCTTGTGGACTTTTCTCTGATCCGGGATACTGCACGCGTAGCCGGGAAGTTGCAGCCAGCTGCAGTACCTGTCAGTTTGAATTCCAGCAAACAGGTCACACCAGATTTGTGCTCTCCTGGTCAATGACTCTTTTTACAGAATATCTGTAATATTCTACTCACAGACACCTCTCAAAAGCCCAAATTTACCCTCTTTGCTCAGAGAGTAGGACTTATCCATAAGCTAGGAGAGTGAGGAGGTGGTCAGTCATCCAAATATGAGCTTTATCTCTTCAGTCTGCCACCAAGCTCATGAGATCCAGCCTTATGTACTGTGCTTACTGCCTCAATAAAAACTAGGATGAAACAATCAGAAAGACATCAAATTGACACCAAGGAGCTGGTGGCTGTCCGCAGCTCAGCTCTTGGCTGGCTGGTTGGGAAGTAGTGCACCTGTAGGGGTGACAGATCCTCCTCTCCACATGCCATGGAATCAGCCAGAGCCCCCAGCCACTTCAGTGGTCCTGCACTACCTGCGCAGGCAGAGGGGACCCTGCCCCACTGCAAGAAGGGAGACTGCTGGAAAAGTGGGAGATCAGTTTACAGACAGGATGAGATGAGCCAGATTTCTCCAGACAGTTGGCTGTGTCACTCGACTGGAGTCAGCATCAATTAAAATAGAAGCAAAGCATCTTCAGAAATTGGGGCCTGAAGGTTTGGGCTCCTTCAGAAGCAGGTGGATATTTGGCACCTGGCAAGCACAGCGTTTCATAAAAACAGCATCAGGTGCTGCCCCACTGCATACATGGGCTCAAAGGGCCATTGGCAAAGGTGACACTGCCCTGGGCTGGATGCAGGGGTTGTGCTTCTGCTTTTGTTTCCTCTCCTGTTGACCACAGGCAGCTGGTCAATGAGCACATCCTCTTTCCTGTTTTGTCTTGTTGTGAGTGGCAAAGCAACAGCAAATTCAACTGTGGTTAAATCCAATTTTATCTTGTCGGTAGGGAGAGACAAAGCTTATCACACTTCATTAATGAATGTTGATCGATTAGAAGAAACTAGGTTTCTCTGTCTAGGTTTCTCTAGGTTTCACTGCAGTCTCCTGACGCGCTAACGATTTGCATGAGACCTGAGCTTTCCATTTCAGTGATAGGTTTTTCTCTTGCAGGTGTAGAAGACAGGTCTGGCACGGCCACAGGAGGAGGCTGGGGACAAGGTGTGATTCCTGTGGTGCCTGTTGCAGGGGTGATGCAGGCACTGGCTGTGTGCTGTGCGAGGAGTGTGAGCAGGGTGTGCAAGGCAAGAGTGAGAGCTGGGTGCGGCTGTGGGCATAGGGTTGTGTGAGCATGCTGGGTGTGTGTGTGAGATGTGCAAGCGCGTGAGATGTGTATGAGGGTATGGGATGTGAGAGGGTGAGGTGTCTGTGTGCAAGGGCAGGAGATGTGTGTGGGCACAGGCACATCCGTTGTGAGCACTCAAGGTGTGTGTGAGGTGCAGGGCATGTCCACGTGTGTGTGTGAGCTGCATGGGTGTGCCATGTGCGTGCTTGAGATGTGTGCATACTGACGCATCAGCTGCAGCTGAAGCTTTGTGTTAAGGTACGGACACAGAGACTAGTAAAATGACTTCTCAGTCAGTCTTCCAGAAGTAAATTAGTTTTAGCCTAGGCTATTTTAAAACAAATCCTTATTGGTTATTGGCCGGATTTGGTGCTCTCCAGTCATCATCAATTGCTGGAATAAAAAATAATAACAAAAAAACCCTTTAAAGATATGAGTCATGAGAAGATCTGGGATATATCACTAACACATAGTTGACAGTATTTCCTGCATTGATTCACAAACCACCAGGATGTCCCTGGCGAACTGAGCACAGTCCATCGTGCTCGCAGGGGGACTTACGTGTGCCGTCAGTCATTGGCAGCACAGCGGGGGAACCAACAGTGAAAGAAAAGCCTCACCAGTGGCGGTTGCAGGATGCTTGAAAACTCCTTGAACAGCTGTAATGTTGCTGCCAAGCAGATAATGCGGAAATTGAATGAGGCACTGGGATGCAGAAGGCTGCCTCGTTTGTGTGAAATCCCGGGAAGACTCCCTGTGTCCCATGGAACAGGCTTGTTTGGTAAGAGGAGAAACTGTGGACTCTTATTGGCATCTGAGATCTATAAACAGAGATTTGAGAGAGAAAATTCAAACTAGAATGGATTTCTGGAGAGAGAAAGGGGAAAAGTTGAGTTCTTTAATTGAGCGACAATAACTGTTTGTAGGGAAGAACTTGTCTCTGTGATCTACAAAAGCAAGTTTGTTTTCCTGCGGTGACACACAGTGAGCACACAGTATGCCAGACATTACCTGATAAACAGTGAAAGTAATGTGTCATTGAAATTACACCTTTTTATGTTTGTTTTTAGATTTTACAGGCTGAGGGAAGTGGGCTTGTTCAGCCTGGAAAAGAGAAGGCTCTGGGGAGACCTCATTGTAGCCTTCCAGTACCCATAAGGGGCCTACAGAAAAGCTGAGGAGGGGCTCTTTGTCAGGGATTGTAGTGACAGGACAAAGGGTAATGGCTTTAAAGCAAAAGATGGTAGATCTAGAAGAAATTCTTCACTATGAGGGTGGCGAGACACTAGCACAGGCTGCCCAGAGAAGCTGTGGATGTTCCATTTCTGGAATTGTTTAAGGCCAGGCTGGATGGGGCTTTGGGCAACTTGGTCATGTGGGAGGTGTCCCTGCCCATGGCATAGAGGTTGGAACTGAGTAGTCTTTAAGGTCTTTTCCAACCCAAAAGATTCTGTGATCCTATGATTCTTTTAGCAGAACAAAACTTGTGATGAGGGAAGCTTGGCTTTGTCCATGGCAAACTGCTTGCTAGTCCAATAGCATCAGCCTCTATGCATCCTTGAGGTACTATAGTGCTTGTCAAGAGCTTTTGTCCTTCAGTCTCTGGAATTAACAGCCCAGCCATCCTCCAGGGTGCACTTGGCTCCCATCATATGAATGGAACACACTGGAGGACACGCACTGGAAAGCAGAACCTTTCTCATGATAGCCTTTCTATTCAAGAAAGTGGGATTTAATCTTTTGTGTAACACAAAGAAATACTGGAGAAAAGCTCCATCATTTTATTCCTAGCAGATACAATAAATGAAATTAGTTAATAAGTTTAAAGTGTAAGACTTAGCCCACGTGGTTCCTTCAAGTTCTGTCAGTACTGCAGAGTAATATCAATGCACACCGCAGGTCTTGCTGTGAATATATTGTGCAGTTCCTCTCCAAGGCTGTCATCATCCTCTTTAGTAAGGAACCTGCATAGATCTTTGCTGATGAGGAGCTTAAAACACTTGATTTTCCACCTAAATAGAAGCCAAGCCTTTAACACTGAGAAAGCAAATATGGCCACATCAGTACCAACTGTGCCCCATATGGAACCCCAACTGTCTGACTCTGCTGTAAACAGAATCTTATTCATGGGAATGTTCATGGGAAAGTTAGCAGGAAAGTTCACTCAGCTCCACCTTTTAAATGAAGACAGACAGCCGATACGAAAATGGCTTTTGTTTTCAATTTCATTCCATATGGTTGTGGAGTGGCTGCGGGATCAAGTTATTTGTATCCAAAAGGGAACATTCTTCCTCTAGATATGAAACATCCAAGTATTTTCAAAACTTAAATTTTAAGAGAAGTGAATAATTCTACTTTTACTACCTTTTCAGCTGCCCTGGAAATACAGACCATCCTGCCCTAATGAGTTCCATTTCAGGAGTCTTTTTGTTTTGAAAAGGAGATGCAGAAGTTCAACCCATAGCCTTTCCAGATAAAGAAAGAAGCATGCCTTTATGCACAGAAACATAAAATTCTGTCAATAATTTGCATGTGCAGACTTTGCTTGCATAATTACATGCCTGTGGCATCATTTGTGCATTTTGCTGTTGGCTGTTCAGTACCTAGCTACCACCCAAATCCATTTATCTTTGCACTGTATTGTTATTTTTAAACTCGTGCTAAATGGAATCCTATAAATACGACTGTTAAAAATTGTATTATATTAAAACAACATTTTCACTCTGAAGTACAGTGCAGTCAGTTCTGAGATGAAACACTTGGTTCTGTAGAGATAGTGAAAAAACTCCTGTCTGAGTTGAACTAGATAAAGATATATCAGTAAATTGAACGCAACATCCAACAAAGAAACCCTGACAGGAAAATTTACACAATTCTATGAAGTTTGCTATATAATGGGAAGGAAAAAGAGTTCTCAATTTAGCATGGAGGGGGAAGACTCTTCACTTTAGAGTCACCCTCTGCCCAGACCGTGCTCCCAGCCTCCAGATTCTCCCACTGCTTCACCTCCTTGCTTTGCCATGCCCACCTTTCTGTTTTCCCCCATTGCCTCTCCCCCCAGGACAGGAGGGAGCTTTCTAAACTCTCCTATCTACCTTGGAAGCTGGTCTTGAACTTCCTTGTGACACATGAAAGAAAGCTGTTGAGCATGACAGTGATGCTGAGGGTCCTGGGCATCCTGTGAGGTGCAGGAGGACGAGAGGTGAGCTGAGGGCCATGAGATGCTGTGAAGCTGCTCCCTGCTGTTGGGGACCTGTGGAGAGGCTATGTGGGGTGTTTGGGTGAGGCATGGGGAGGCTGGAAAGCTCCCAGGTTATCCCATGCCATGATGCCTCACTTCCTGCATACAGAGGCAAAAAAAGGAGTGAGGGGCATGTAAGGCGATGATGGGCACTGTGGTGAAAAGAGAGATATTTGGAGGCGTTGTGTCATGAGCAGGGGAAGCTAGACCTGGAGGATATATTAGAAATTGACTTTTGTGGGAGAAACGTTGAGTATTAGGAGTCAGCTGCAACATGATCCGATGAAGCCAGTGGTGATTGATGCAGAAGGGAGGCCGAGGCAGTGCCTGAAGTCAGCGCCATCTCCAGGACTTTCCTGTTCTCACCCTTGGTCATCTCTACATCATGTGAAAATGTGGAAGAACCGTATCTGCTCATCTATCACACGGCCAGGGTCCAGCCTGGCCAGACTTCTGGGTGGCTGTAGGCATGGGGCCAGCGAGGCGTCAGCCCTTCAGCAGCGGCAGGGCCCTGTGAGGAGATGTCCGTGGCTGTGCTGGTTCCGAGGCCAGACTCGTGCCAGCTCCACTCCCCTGGCTAAGTGCAGAGCTCCAAGGAGTTCTGTGTGGCTTTCCCTGGAAAGGTCCTTCGGCTGGTCCCAGTGCCTCGCTCAAGCAGATAATCGTGTCTGGAAAGACAGCTGCTATCTCTCGTGCTCGTCTGGACGCTGGGGCTCCCTTCCTGTCTGGCCGGAGCACAGCCTTGCTCTTCCGAGCCACGCTCAGCACTGTCTGCTCTCAGCCACCGAGAGTCAAATGCTGATCCTTGTCCCACAGGCCCCTCACACAAAACTGCAGCCACCTCTGCTCTCTTTGCTTTTTTCTCCTTTTTCTCTCTCTCTCTATATTTTTAAAGCAAAGGAGCATAAATTCACTTGTAATATACATCAAGTGAGGAACATCTGTGTTACAACATGCACACTTTATGTGAGAGATGGAAATACCTTTGATATGAGGTAAAAGAGAAGATCAGCATTCTCCTCCCAGCGCCATCTCCTCACACAGCAGTGCCGAGGGCTGGCCCATGTGGACCCTGGGCACTTGTCCTCTGAGGACGTTTTTGTCAGCAACCTAGCACCCATATGCCAAGTCCAGAAATCACTTCAACCAGTTTGGTGTGTACACCAATTGAAAAGTTAGAGGCCTTTCTCTTTTCTGAAGGACTACAGTACTTTGACAAAGTTCACTTTGAAAGTGTCTTACAAGGGCCAGTGTTAGCTCTACCAGCTCCAAGTGTTTCCAGTGGGATCCTTAGACTGCCTGCAACCACAAGATCTACATCAGAAGCCTCCAGCGAGCAGCCTGAACGCAGAGCCTAAGGAGATTTGTTTTGTACAACCTTAAAATGTAGGTGCCTGGCCAGTGGGAAGCTGTTTGAGCTCCCTGCATACAAACATTGATGAGAAAAGACCGCTCTGAGCGGCTCCTTGATGTGCTCCAGGGGATGGCGAAATGCTGGCTGCGACCGAAGTCAGTAGGTTAGCCACGGCCTTCAGCAGGAGCAGGATGTCAGCAAAGCACTGGAAGTGGCTTCTCACAGTGCATGTTTCCTGTGGCACATGGGAGACAAGCAGCAAAGGACAGGCAGATGAGAGTCATGCACACTGCTGAAATACTCACGGCCGAATGCAAGCATGCACTCAGAGATATTGTCATCTGCTCCATTTGGCAGTGCTTGCAGCCACTGTCAGCACTCCTTCCTCCTTGTTATTACTTGCTTTGAGACTTTATTCTTGTAATGCTGCCCTGTACAGGAATCGCCCTAATCCGTTTCAGGCGGGCAATGGGTACTAGCACCCTCTCCCATCCCTCGGCTGTGCTAGTTGCTGAGGATTACAAATGAGGGCCATCTGTAGTCCCTACTATTTGTGGAGATGAAAAGGAGCTTAACTTAATGTACTTTGGCAGAGTAGTAGGGAAACATCAATCACAGGGTGACATGTTAGTTCATATGCACCAATGGGCTGATGTTTGTAGCTGAACACATTAAGTGGATCTGTTTCTTTAAAGACAAGTCCATCACTTACAGACAGGCATTCGGAGCTCTAGCACACAGGACACTTTTAAGAGATACTTGATAAAGAGCTTGAAAATGTGAGTAGTGACATGAAGCTAAACTCTGGCTCATTTTCTTCAGATTCCCTATTAATATGAGCCTCATAAAGTTGAAATTGGGGTCACTTGGACAGATATTTTAGCTAAAACAGATGGAGTTTTGGTGGCTGCTCCTAAAGAAGCAACTTTTACCATAAGTTACCACACTCTGTCTCTGGGATAAATATATTCTTCCATACTACATCATTTGGAATTGCGTGGTAATTGCTGGACCAATGCTGGTTTCTTAATGGCAGCCATTCTAATCATTTCCATTAAAAACTATTCTGAGATAGCTCATTGCAGTGAAATCCTCACAGATGCCAGAATCAGTTTCTTAATTTATTACAAGAGTATAAAAATTGAGCAGCCTCTGAATTACTGTTTTCCCCATGTAACAAAATATTCTGCATGAAGAGGGATTATTACACCACCTGAACTTCCCTTGCATGTAGAGCACAGCTGTGTGAACAATTCACAATGAATAATTTATTGGATGAAGTTCAGCACTCTTTTGACTTGTAAACTGTTCAGGAGCAGTTCGGGACTTCCTTCTTATTGATTGTTTTACAAAAGGATTACAACATTTCTGCAGTAATTCCATCTTCAAACGATTCATGGAAAATTCATTCCCATTACTTCAGTTCAAAATTCACATCATGTTAGGTCAGCAGCATGTGCTAGGGGAGGTGAATTCTGTTCCTTGAATTGATGACATGTCAAATTATAGATTAATTCCTTTTTTCTAATATTGGATGTATGATTTCTACAGAATCAAAACACAGGTTTGATGAGAATTATAGCTTATATAGTTGACATACATAGGAACTAATCAGCCAAGGAGCCAAGCTGCTTGTTGTTATCACTGCTTTTTGCCACCCTGTTGGCCTGCAGACCAGGCAGGACCAGGGCCCCCCTCCAGCAGACACAAAGAGGAGGTGGTGGGAAGCCCATTTCCCAAAGAGCTCACGGCAGAAACCAGGACCACCGGTGAGGAGGTGAAGAGGGAATGACAGCAGGAAACATCATGTTAGGACCATGCTATTGTGTTTTTCAAAGGTGGTAACATAAGAGGGGGGTAAGTTACAAAGAGAGGAAAAAAAAGAAGAAAAGGTGCATTGGAGGCGGAGGCACGGAGTAGGAGGACCAGATGTGGAGTGAAGGTAAAGAGGTCACAACGAACAGGGAAGGGTGATTTCTCTCTTTCTGCCTAACTGTCAGCCATTACTTGCCAAATTTGAGCATGTCATGGGAACTGCCTCTTCAAAAGTTGT
Source organism: Penelope pileata (assembly GCA_013396635.1). Taxonomy (NCBI): domain Eukaryota; kingdom Metazoa; phylum Chordata; class Aves; order Galliformes; family Cracidae; genus Penelope; species Penelope pileata. Next base: position 288,087 of record WBMW01006460.1, on the reverse strand, counting down.
TTTCACCTGGAGGTCAGGAAAGGGAAAACCCAACAGCTCTGAGACTGCCAGGAGCAGCCCGGGCAGGTGCTGTGGGAAGTGCCCCACAGCTCTGCTAATGCATCTCAGGCAGCATCCAGGGAGCTGCTGCCTTCTTTACTCCCGCAGTTCCTCAAGCAAGGTATGCTATTTGCGTTGAGTAGTGCCAAGATCTGCAACAAGAAAAAGACGTAGGTTAGACCAGAGAACTCACACACACTTTGGTTTAAAGCAGGACTGAAAAGAGTCTCATTTGTGGTTGAAACACAGTCAGCTCTCAACCACCTGGTAGCAGTGCATCCAGGTCACGGGTTAGCTGTGCCCTGATAGAAATGTTCCCAGCCATCTTTATTTTTTTTTTTCCCTTGATGTTCATCCTTCATCCTAACTTCATTTTTCAAAGCTGAATATACAAAACGCTCTTACAGCCCAATTTACACATGTTCTGTATTAGTTTGTTGAGAATAACACTAAAAGTTGACTGGACATGGAAAAAATGCAGATGACTTCAGTGGACAGTACCAGTGACTTTTTCCTCGGTGCATATGGAGGCAAAGGCCAGATATAAACCACAACTGATTTCTATTAACTGGCTGAAAACCAGTGCAAGCACTTATTAGCCTTCCACAGGCACAACTGTCAGCTAAGAAATCACTTCCCGTTCAGGCAGGCTTACAGCACTGTGACTTCTGAGCCCACCGTAGGAGGATGATGGGATGCACTCACAGCTCATTTCTCTGTGGTTTTCTTCCCGAAGTCCCATCACAGCGGGCACGAAGTACAAAGCAGGCAGTCGCAAACCTGCATCTGGCGGCCCCCAGGGAGGTGGTGATGGTGAACTTTGAAGCTACTAAAGGCAATCGACCGCGGGGGAACCTCGCCAGCAGCAGCGGTCACAGTCGTCACGTTGATCTCCCCAGGACACTGAGTCAGGATGAGTGGCACAGCAGGAGTCAAAAGGGCAGATCCAGATCCCCCTCCTCACATCCAGGCTCACACGTGGAGCCCTAGTAAGGGCTAAGGGTGGGTGGCACGGGTGACTACCGAGGGCCAACCCAAAAGCCAGCATTGGAAAGCCAGCCAAAACCAGCAGGCTGTGGGAAGGCTTTGGAAAAGGAGGCAGATCTTTAGCTGACAGTCTGCTTGCAAGGCAAAACCCAACTGTTTTAAATTGACCGAATCACAGTGTTTAACAGAAAGTGAATGTGGATCTTAGTAAGACATTGGGCACAGATTTTGGTCTTCATAGCAAGGATACAATTTCTAGGTGTAAAAATGCAAGGTCAATCAGAAATCTACTAAAAAAGTCAAATCTGATGAAAGGAAGAAGCTGCTGTAGGTCTTGGTAACACAGACAAGTAGTAAAAATGTAGCAGTAGAACATGTCTTTTAATAGCCCATCAAAATATTAGCATTCCTGCCTTTTACAAAGGAATGTTTTATTGTTTCTGGAGAAGATTTTGAAGCCCTCTCCAAGTTGGGCTGAGATTTAATAACGGAGCTAATGCTGCTTCTCGGATCCCAGTGTGGCCACTGCAGTGAGGAGCTGCTGGTCGTGAAAGGAGAAGGTTGTCTGACTGCTGCGTGAAGGTCTGACCATGCACTATGCACTTTCTGACTAGTTCATAGATATCCCCCACCCAAAAAAGCAGCCCCTGCTTTGTCCCACCGTCAGTCTTGCAGGGCCGTCCTTCATAGCATTGCAGTAATGAAGAATACGACTGACACTATGTGGCCTCCCAAAAACACAGAGTAATGCTGTGCAACCCACCTTCCACTGCCCCCATCCTCCTGCTCACCCCTGTGCGGCTCAGCTCTCGGCTGGGACTGGGCAGGGACCCATGGGCGGCCAGCTCTGGTTCCCGCTGCCCTGCTTTCCCTGTCCTCTGACTGTGAGAGCAAGTGTGCAGTGCTGGGTGACACCCCAGCCCTTTTCATTATGCCGGGAACTGTATCAGCCCCAGGATCTGAGTTGTAAGGTTGGAGTTATTTGTAGGGTCTCTTTCAGTTCATTAATTCTGATCAATTCTACAATGAAGAAATCTACAAATGTGAGTAAGATTTACAGGAGCTGGGATAGCTGCTGTATTTTGCTCCAGAACAGACATGAGAAATACAACCAAACAACCTCAACTATTGCCCTCATGTCTCAACTATTAGTCTTAATCTCTTCTGCTGAGTTTTGAAATGATGTGATTTACCCAACGCATGCCAGAGGCTGTCAATTGCCTGCAGTTTGGCTGATGAACGATACCTGAATCACATCCCTCCCGATGTGTTCAGACTCTCAATGATAGAGTCTTTCAGCCCAATGGAACAGATTCAGTGCCTGATCCAGCAACATTTTTCTGGACAATCTGTCATGAGTGAGATAGGATTTTGAGAAGATCAAAAACAAGAGAAGAAGGAAAACGGTGAAAAGAGTAAAACAGCGTGAGAAGGAAAGACAACCGTTGAGAAAACTAGACAATATATTTAAGTCAGAAGAAAATCTTGGCACAAGGACAAGTGGACATTAATGGGTCATGAAAAATGTAGTCTGGAAAGAGGAAGAAGGAAAATTAGAACAGCAGAGAGATGAAGTTCTGAATAGTCTTTTGTAGGAATAACACGGGCAAATAATCTATCCAGATTTAGGAGGGAATTCATGAAGAGGATGACTTACTGCGATTGCCTGTGGTTCTGGGAGACCAGGCTGGTGAGCCAGGAGTCCCTTTTCAGGAGTCTAATGCTTTATGAATTGAGCTTGATGGCAAGAAGGAAATAAGACAAGAAAGAGTCGGAAGAAGGGCATTGTTCTCACAATCATAAGGAAACGTTTGGGCATCTTGAGGGCTGTCTGATTTTCACTGTATGTTTAAAATGCAGTGATCAAAGTAGTTAACGAATGAATTCAGTTCTCTTTTCAGATGTTGATTTCTTTATCTGTAGAAGGTGCCATATCATACACCCCATCATCCATGTGTGCAGAGGAACATGCAGGCTGGCAAAGCTCATGGCATCAAAGGCCTAACACCCTGCACCTCCCTCCCCAGTTAATTCACATCTGGAATGAAATCCCAGCTTAGGGACAGCCTGCAAGGAGAGTCCAAAGCAGAGCCCTGTAAGCACTGAGAAACCCAGGACTGTGACACAGAGCACATCACGTTGCAGCAGATGTTCCCCAGCAAGGTCCATGCGGCAGCTTTTGCTGCAGCCTGGTGCATATCGTGGTGTTGCCTGTCTGCAGGAGCATCACCCCAGCTGTGGGAGGAACTGAACATCAATTTTATCCATGCAAATCTCAGACCTCTACAGAAATGCTTGTTACTGCTTATTTCCTCGCTTTCAAAATACACTGCCCAATTGCACACACTTGTCGCCTCTCCATTCCCATCCTTGTCTTCACATATGTCCTGCTTCTTGGCAGAAAAAACTGCACTTAAAGATTGGAAGAAATAAGCGTTTCTAGGTGGGAGGCTGCCTAACATACTTGAAATTTACTTCTCATCATTTTTTTCTTAATGGAAACAAGAAGACAGCTTCCCTAGACACTGGGAAAAATCAGACTTGTCAGTTTGACTTCATTGGAGGGAGAAAGCCTCTGAAACTTCTTTAAGGAATCAAATAGGGAACACTTGGAAAAGCAGAGCTTGATTAAAGACAGGTAACATCAATTCAGGGAAAGGAGATCATGCCTAACTAATTTGTTGGAATTCTTTGAGGAAATTACTGCCCTGGTAAGGAAGGGGAAAGGATATTATAGACTTCGTTTTTCAGAAAGCATTTGACAACATTCTCCACTGTTGGTTAAAATGTCTGAGGTCTGAAGTCATGGAATAGAAGGACAATGAGCATATTGGACTAAAAACTGGCAAAAGAGGAGGAAAGAAAGGGTCACTATGAATGGGAGCCTTTCAGTTTGAAGAGGGGGATGTAGAGGGATCAGGGAAGAAACCACATTTTGAGTTTGAAAACAAGATTTCCCAAGGTTACTGAAGACACTCCTGAACCTTGGGAAATACAATTAATAATGAGGAGCTGTGCAGACAGATGAAGAAAGGAATGGTTTGTGTTACCACGATATCTTGGAGAACAGATAGAAAGGGGAAGGCTTTCCTGAATGCTCTGCTAAAACATATCCGTCACAGTCTGAGTGATAATATGTGTTAAATTCCACAGATGCAGGGAAAGACACAGAATTCCACAATGCAAAAACTAAAGGTGGCCCACCTTTCCCACCACCTTTCCCACCTTCTTGCTAGTGGTTACTCCCATGCACTTATTTTTTGCTTTTTTTTTTTTTAACAATGAACACATGCAACTGTAATGCAATTATAATTTCTTAGGGTCCTCTTGTGATTTTGCTCAGGTTAGTTTTATCTCTTTAAATAGCACAGGAACTATAGTTCTGCTTTGAGCCTTTGCTTTGGAAAAAAATACTGCTGCTGCTTCACACGAAGGGCTTGTCTACAATCAGGTAAACTGAAGCTCGTTTTGAAACACATTTTAACCAGTAGATGTGGTAGATGCAATAGGTTCTTGCGTTTGACTGCTGGGCTTGGTCCCTTGAGCATGTTTTCCCTCGACCATTTGAAAGCCATTCTTTCACGTAACACTGCCCTTGCTACCGGGATATTATGAGCAGGAGCACTTCACTCTCCTGATTACACTGTGCTTGGAAAGGAAACAATAAGTTAAGTGCTGTGATTACAAGATAGGTTTAATGTGCATGGCAGAAGGTGCATTCTGTCAGGGACAGTGTTAGCTAGGACACTTTGTCATGCAGAGAATTTATGTCAGTGATAGAGCCTCATGAGCATTCACTTTTCTCCACAGGTTGATGTAGTGTGTGCCCTTGGAACTGGCATGTCCTTCTCTTTTTCCTCTTTCCACTGTGAAATACAAAAGACGTTCCTGAATTTTGCTTTTCTTTTCTTTTTTTCTGGACTTAACCAAACAGAAAGGAACAGGATATGGAGCAAGGGCCATCGTATCAGGAAAATGCATAATTTCATCAGCATGTCTCGCTGCCTGTCTCCTTGGGTAGGTCATCTTCCTGTTGACTGCTGCCCTTTCTTGACTGTCTGTCTGGGGATATTTATATACCTCTAGCATGGAATTTGCCACTAAAAGAAATTTAATGTATTTCCCTGCTCTACCCCTCCTTCCCTGGCTCTGTTTCTCACTTTCTTGAAGCATTAAGCAACCTCGACATCCAGTTCTCACTCTAGTTGCTGGTGGTGACTTCTGAAAAATTTGTATTTTTTGCATTTACTCATTTCCAGAAATACTCCTTCCTTTCTTCCCTGTTTCGAGGCATTGTAGACTTCAGCAAGCTTCCAGCTGGCTAAACACCAAACAATACAGCTTTCCTCAGTGACTCAGAGCACAAATAGCAGCAGTCAGAGATGTGACCCTTTTGGACCTCATGCATCACAATACAGCATATTTTACAGTGCTGTGGATCTCTCAATGTTACAGCCAGAAAAATACGTAATGTAGGAAATAAATTACTATCTATGATTTAATAATATCTGCAAGCAGAAATAACAGTGGTACGTATTTTATTTTAACTCAGCATCTTTTGCTGATAGGACAAAGGCTGGACTAGAGAAATTCTGAACATTAAGCCTGTAACCTTTGGATCACCATCTCGTCTCAACCTTTCCTCTATATATTCATTTTCTTCCGATGCTTTTTGGCAGACTTTGCAGTATTTTTCACTCATGATATTGCAGCTCAAAGCATCATATGGAGCGGGGAGGGGGGAAACCCTTTCAAAGACAATTCTAATCTACTCTAAGCAGATCTCCCTAAGCTAGTCCTTATTAATTTCTGGTTTGTCAAAAGGTCTCTTCTTCGTGCCCTCGGGCTGATTATTAATAGACATGATAACAAATTTATAATCCTACTCTCATTATTTTTTCTTTCAGGCAAGGGAAGGGGAGAGGGTTGTGTATTTTTGAACATTACCCGCTGTCTCTCCTCTTATCAGGTTAATTGGGCTGTGGTAATGTCTGACTGGATATCCTGCCTGGAGGTGATTTAAAAATGGCAAATGTAATGAGGTTTTTTTTTTTTACTTAATGCTGGAATGTCAGCCTTCCCGTATAAATCATGACAGTTGCTCCTGCCTCAGTGACAAGTATTCCTTCAACATGTGTTCTAGGCTAAATACCAACAGAGCTATCAAGAACAAGGACTATGACTTTACAACAAAGAAAATAATCTATGAGCCTTATCGCTTTGGCCCTGTAAAAACCCACTGGTAGTGGGCCAGGTTTAAAGATGTCACCATCATAGTTGCTACTTCCACTTGGCTCTGCAGAGCTCTGCCTGGCATCTTTTCAAAACAAATCTTGGAAAGCGCAGATAAATGCTTTCTCTCTGGAGCCCTCTAGGTCCTCCTAACTACACAGTGGCTGCCAACTGCTGCTAACAGGGATTTTGCTCTTTACTTATTTCCTTTTTTGAGCTCAGTTTAAGTACAATTTTCCTCGCCCAGAGGGACCTGCCTCTGCCCATCCCAGCCCCAGCTGGTGGGAGGTGGCACAGGGAAGAGGAGGCTTTGGGGCAGGGGCAGAAAACATCACTCCCATGGCTCAGGGTGCGGTGTGAGGGGTAGTGCCTATGGTGTTGACAACCCATAAAACTCAAAGTCCTTGAGCTTAAGCAACTTGATTAGCAGTGAACATGGCAAGACTAAATAAGAAAGAAGTAGTAGTGATTGAAGAGGTAGAAAGGCCGCTTTTGTAATGAGGGTGTCATGAGGAAGGGAAGAGGTTTAAGCCTGGGGGAAGTAATTTCCCTCCCATTTGAGGGACAGACAGCAGAAGGACTGTCTGCCCTTGGGGCAGCAGCCCTGAAAGGAGGTCCTGTACAGGGCAGACCTGGCAGGCAGTGGCTGAGCGCAGGCACCTCCACGGCCCTGAGTGGTGGTCCACAGCACTTTAGCTTTGCTGGCATGACCTCTTCTTCGGCAGCAGCGCTCCATACTTCTTTGATTTGTAGGTAAAGACCTGCTTTTATTTACCCTACAGAAAGTCAATCCAGGAGAAAAATATTGCAGTGACTTAAAGGTCTGCAGGAGATCATCTACGTGGATTTTGCTGAGAGCGGTGAAGGAGACTGCATTGTGCTGGATCAAGCAGGACAGCTCTTGGCATTGTCAGAGCACCTCATGGCATCTTGTGGATGTTTTGCTTGTATTCAGTAAATTATGGTTAATACTGTTTGAATAAATACACGGAAATTTGGAGTCAACCATTATAGATAGATACAGAGCACTCCCTATTCATCAAGGAATCTGAGAGCACTTTGTTACAATTTCAGAGAATCAAAGTTTCACAGTTTTTCCCAACTATACCCTGTGGAACTATATCCCATAAGCTGATGGAGCAGAAAGATGGATGCACCTTTGTGGTGCTGGGGCTAGAATAACGTATCCAGTGACTCGGCAGCTGGGGCTGCCACTAGAGTTCCCTTGTTCTCCTGTCTGTGGGCTTTTGGGTGGTAACCAGCCCTGGTGGAAGACACCCTCTGATGTGCCCAGGGGGTGCAGAGCATGCTGGAGAGCACCAGCCTAAGCCTGGAAAAGGGATCTGGGGAGAGAAAGAAAGACTAACAAAATGGCAGGAGCTGCTGTGTTTCATGAGTTGCTTTAAATAAAGGATCCATTTTAATCCTACTGGCCTCTTGCCTGCCTTCTTCATTCAAAATAAAACACGATCTCCAGAAAAAGGTTTCACATAGCCCAGCCAAGTTTCTGGTGGAGCACAGACCCACACATCCATAATTCATGAGCAAGGAAGAGTGTGGATACTTTGTGGGAACCAGACCCTCCATGAACAAGATGATTTTCATTTGCTGATTATGTTGTGTAAACAATATGCTTTTAGGATTCCAAGGAAGAGAACTGTGCATCTAGCAAATTCAAACTGTTGATTAGCGTGCTGGAAAGAAACTAAGCTAACCTGAAGCCTTCGAATTAACAATAATATATTAAAAGGAAGAGTATTTTGTCCTTCCAATTTTACTTTACCAAGTTTTGGTTTCTGTTTTTTACCTGTTGAACAACCTAAATGTCATCCATACCACAAAATACTTGCACTTTTCGCTATCGTGGGCTGGATTTGTAATGCCATGGCAAGGTTTGAGCAGTTGAAGCCGTTCAGAAAGTTTACATTTAGAAACAACAGTAAGTAAATTGAAATGTCTTGCCCATTTATGCTTGACAAAAAGGTATAGTGAAAAGGACATGGTGGATAGCCGTTTTTTTTTTTATCATGCTTATGGGTTTTGATTTCTGATGCTAAAATCTTACCCCTAAGATACTTCCACATAAAATATAGATATGTTATCACATCACCTGTGCTAAGCACTGTAACTAAGTTCCAAGTATATTTATCAATAGAGCTGTATTTACTTCTTCAGAGATCTAGGTATTACGTACACAAAAGCACTTGAACACAAAAATGCCTAAACTCATTTAGCACTTAAATCTCAAACCATCTTTCTCAAAGCCCATTTCTCAGCTCTCAGCCACATCTAAAGATGGTAATGTCTATGACCACTGAAATTCTGCCTTTCACCTCTTTCCTGCCATTCTCAGCAGTGCCTCTGATACACATGACCCAAGGAGGGGACATTTCCCCACAGCCCTTTTCCCAGAAGATGGGTGGCTGTACCCTGGCCACATCAACTCGTCCTCGCAGCTTGTCCTACAGGTCCTGCTCCAGGACCTTGGCAATACTGGTGCCATGCAGATGTCCTCATGATGTTAGGTGACTATTGTGCAGTGAATCAGAAGAAGACATAGCTGCAAGGCAGCAAGCTCCTATGACATTTCAGAAGCAGAATATTTGCATGTTGTGGTTCTTAATACCCATATCACGACTGATAAGAAATAAATATAGGAGCAGCTTCATTATATATTTCAGGATATCATCTGTGCTTCTCCTAAAACAGCCAGGTCTTTCTATAGTGGTGATTTTATTAGGGATTTGGGAACACCCTTAGATCTCTCTAGCTGTACACCAGTACATGGATTTGCAATGAAAAACACTGATGTCTCACCTGAACCTGCCTCGTTGAATAGGGACACAAAACCCACTGGTTGGCTCACATCCGTAGGCAGCATTTGGCTATAAAAAAATCATCTACTTCTTGCATAAGAAACCCTGACAGGCTGTCAGTATTGCCTATAGACAGACCGTCAGAGCAGTGCTCAGAGCCTGGAGTGTGGTTTCATGGTCGTTTTCCTCCAGCCTAAGCTGCTGAGCTGCCCTGCGGCTGCAAGTGCTGCCAGAGGGGTGGCCCAGGAGCACAGAGTGGGCTGTGATGCCTCTGAAGCAGCATGGCCCTGCGCTGCTGTGGGGGGCTGAGAACCTCCATCCTCAGCACTCAACACTTTGCTTTCCAGAAACTGCATCCAGACAGAGAAATCAGACACCACACCTTATGTTCTTGATAGAGAGAAGCCAAAAATGTTTTGGGTGCTACAAGGTTTGATGTGAATAACCACAGCACATAGCTTAATGGGATAGAAAGACACCATGACAGGTTGCAAATTTTGTTGGACTTCTACATGTTCAACTTCCCTGATAGCCACCCGCCCTTGGAGATACTGTGAAGAATTTTGTTTAGATTTTAGCTATACTCACAAGTGTTTTCCTAGGGATCTTAACCCAGACCAGACCAAGGCTCCACCTGCAGCACGGTCCTAGAGGGGACTGTACATGGAAGGCCACTGCAAAGGCAGGAGCACGGCCACGGAGGTGACATGTCCTGGTCTGCGGAGGATGTGGTGACCCGCGCTCATTGCTGCAGGGACCCTGCTTCCTACAGCAAGAGATCTATGCTTTTATCTGCGGCATTGAAGGCTTCCCTCCCTCTCTGGTGGTAAGACATAAGGTGAGCAATCAAAGCTACAGGAACAAAGAGAACCGGAGCACTTGGGAAAATCCACTTACAGTGGGACCCTCCCTCCCAGTGCCAGCGTTTTTAGAGACAGAAATACAGAGAAGAATTAAATGAGAACAAACACAGCCATGTATGAAAGGTGGATTATTTATACAGCGGGCTTTAGGAGCTGTGTGGCTGGGAGTTAAGGAGATTACAACCACATGAGAAGGCTAATCTACTCCTGTAAGAGCCAACTGTCGTTTATTCAAACAGAATAAGAAAATTAGCTTCAGCTCTCTCCAGTCTGAAGTCATTGCATTCACCAGCAAACTCCTGAGCAAGGGAGATAAATTGAAACAGAAAAGAGAGAAAGGGAAAAAACCCTATGCCTTACACATACACACACATCAAGCGGAGGCAGAAATGGTGATGTAAATGATGCTTGATGCCTGCAGTACCCTCTTACACTCTGACTAACGGGAAAATGAGAAGAGAGAGGAATAAGGTGCCCAATTCGTTTTCCTAACTTCAGGGGAAGGACTGCCCCACCTGAGGGAACAAGAAATTCAGTTTTAAGACTTCGCAGGGGTTTGTTCTGCTGCTTCTAACCCCACTCGTCTGGGTGTTTAAGTTGCTCCTGGACTGGACACTAAATCTTATATGGAAAAGGCAAATCTCAGGTTTTCAGGCAGTAGACAAGAAGTGTCTGAATTTTCACAAGATAGAGATATAGGTTGTACTAGAAATGTGTGTGTGTTGGCACCAGCACAAAAAGTGCCCATGCAAATGACAGAATTGTATGGATTGACCTGTTCTGCACTCAGAAGTGTGAAATTTCCAGCTTTCCGCAGTGAAAGTGTGTTTGTAAGCACATGGCAGAGCCCTGGGATCCAGAGCCGCACGCAACACGGTGTATGGGGTCATCAGGAGAAAGCTGGCCCACAGCCCCAATGCCTTGCCTGACCGAGAGCTGACTTGGCCCTGGTGAAGCTCAGGATGCTGGGAGCATCCCGGCCCCTCCGCTCCCCTGGCGCTCACTACATTGCAGAAGGGAGCACTGAGGCCAGGGGTCAGCCAGGAGGACAGGCTGGAGGCAGACAGGATACCTGGATCTAACCACTCTGAAGTCTTATTTCAGCCCTAGCTTCTCCAGCTCTTACTTTTACAGGTCAAATACCCAAAGTCCCTGCTCAATATTGACTCCTTCCTTGGCAAAACTGTGATCAAATTAGTGCAAGTTTTCACCATGAAGAAAATTAAGTGCTGGGCCTCAGCTACCTGAGGATATCTGTATGCTGGTGCTGGGCATGAAGGGGACAAAAGGTTCACCAGTGGCCTAGGTGGTTTGACCATGAGGGTGAAGATGCCTTGATGCCAAGGTCTACCTGTCCAGCACAGATCTCCTCTGTCACCATGCAGGTGGTGGCTCTGGGGGCAGCCCCCTTCCCAAAGTCGCTCACTGACCTTGCCCTGCTCCATGGCACCACATGCCATGGCAGCCCCACATCTGGGTCTGCTCCCAGCCTGCAAACCCCACAGAGGCCTCGTGGCACAGTGGGCATGTCCTGTGTCACCTGAAACTGGGAGAAGAAACACAGAGGCTCTCCTCTCTCATGATTGGTGAAGCAAAGAGGAGCCACTCTGAAGCTGAAATGCTGTGTGCAACTGAAATCTGTGTTTTTTTTCAGCCCAGGAACCAATGGTTTCTAGGAAGTGTGTGAAAAGCAATGAAGAAAAGCGTGTTCATCCACATCATGCAACCATCTACACGTGTTACTTTTCTGAAGGGATGTGCACCTCTGCTGGAAAATGCCTGGGGATTGGCAAACTGCAATAAGCTAAATTAAATCTCCACCTTCATTAGCATGAGGCTGTGCTGCTCAGGGCTGGGTATAAGAAGTGCTTTGTGCATTGAGGCGTGCTCAGGGTCAGTCAACAGATCCCAACATTTGCAGTATTGTGGCAACCAGTGTATCAATTGCATCAACCTGCACGGCACTCTGCTGGGTCCCAATGCACAAACCTCACACAAATATTTCAACATGTTTGGAGCCAAACTCTGGTCAATATATGAAGTCATTTCACCATAGCGTTTAGCCCAATAGGAAAAAATTTCCTACAAACTTACTTTTGGAGGTTAAAAATAGCATTTTTGTATGTGTATGTGAGGTTAGTAAAAACAGAAATGAGAAAGACAGAAGTGAGGGCATGTGACTTCAGCATTTCTGAGCCACCTGGAGCTGATTCCTGGCTGTGGGGGTGACACTCCTTTTCTTGGGACAAGCACCCTTTGTTTGGAGGGACCATACTGGGGATGGGGAGCAGAGGGCTTGTCCCGCCAGCCTCCAGGTGCACCCCTCTTCTGTCCATGGGCACAAAGCACAAAACCAAGAGACCCTTTGCAGAGATGATGTAGTGGGAGTCCCTAAGGAGAAGTTAAAGAGAGGAAAGGACTACAGGGGCAGAAGCGTGGTGACAACAGTGCATTCTCATGTGCAGGCTTGCTGGGGCAGAAGGAGAAGCAGATGCCTCCAACTTAACCTTACCCACAGCACCTGGGGGTGGTCGGGACCATCCCATGGCTGCACTGCCAGCAAATATCTTCATGTGGGAATAGCACAGAGGACTCCAGGCCATAAATTTCCTGAAGGAAGATCACGCTAATTGGCAGCCCATGGTTTGATGTTGTGCCTCCCCTGTGGCACTCTGCTTTCACTTACTGCGAGCAGCATGTGATGTGGATTGTCATCTAACGCTGGTTCAGGGTTTTGTAGCCATGCAGTACCAGATGCTGCCCACGGGCCCTCACATCTGGCAGAGGTACAGAGGCAAGGTCTAAGCGGGCCACTCTCCCACAGATGCACTCAAGCTCTTGCAGGGTGCAAAACCACTCCTAAGGACAAGATTGCCTTACGAGCCCCCTCTTGATCCTATCTATAATTCCCCAGCCCTCAGTATGACAGTATGACAATTGCTCTGTTTGCTTGTGGAGAAAATAATACGGGGGTAATATTGCTGTTCCAACACTTGCCTTTAATGCAATGGCTGTCTGTGTGTGTGACTGCATCCCCAAGAGTTCCTCTGATCTCAGTGGTCTGCAAATGTTTAAGTTAACAATGAAAATAAAATATTTTCCTTATCAAAAGCTTGCCTTTCTCATAAACTGCTCTGGTGTGTCAAAGGCAGACACAGAAATCCTCGCTTTCTCTGGTTTCTGTCTGTTTTTCACCCTACTCTTTCTTCCAGCCCCCTTTCCCCCACTCTCCCTCTCTCTGGCTGCCTGTCCTTGCCTCAGCCTCTCGCCTCAACTCCAGCCTCACACTTCCTCAGAGAAAGAGAGAGGTTTGGGGAAAAGGTAACTCCTGCACCAAGCTGATCCATGGTCAGCCTCCACTGTGCCATAGTTGTGCAGGCCTTCCTATGCATGGACCATGGGTTTTCTCCAAGCCTGTGGATAGCAGGGCTGTCCAACCCCATCTATGGCTATGGGCTGAGGACAAAATGAATGAGCAGGGTCCCCGTGCCAACCCCTGCTATCACCACTCAGAAGTATGGTGCTGGCTCTGTGGCAAAAATCTTTCTGGAAAAGTAAGAGAAGGCTGAAAAGGTACCATTTTTAACGATGAGCTGTGGGTTTTCATTTGTCTTCCTGAGTCCGTGTTTTGAATGTCTAACTATTGTACCCCACAGAAAAATGGGAAGATTCTATGTCCTCATCCAGAAGAACTGTTAGATACACTTAGATTTCTAGGCTCCAGCTAATGTGAGCAGTAGTTAAGTTACCAGTGTGTAACCACAATGTATTTCAGTACATGGAGTTACACTGCTGTATAAGCTATAAGTGCATTCACTCATCCAACTGGATGAAAGGAAGAACTAAGAGACTGCTGTTGGCTTTCAACAACAGTGGATAAAGGCGCTGTTGAGATGCAGCTTGGACAAGAACTAGTGGGATAACAAGTTACTTCTGCTGAGTGTGGCCACTGCGCAGAGGGTGGAAGGATTTGTGTCTCACCTAGAGGGCTAGCAGGTGTGTGAATTTTAATTTTGTGGTTTAAATGCAAGGGAAAGTCAGCTACACTAGCAGCAATAAGACCCTCCAGGGCTCCTCACCATCCCAAAGGTGCCCCCACCTTCTCCTCCATTTGCCACAGTAGAAAGGGACTTGTCCTGGCCAGACCTGCTCCTCAGAATGTCAAAATGTAGTAGTATTTGCATTCTTGATAAGTTTCTTTCTGCAGACTGTGAAGTCTGAGATCCTCAGAGAGGAAAGATCGATTTAAGATTTCAAATGATCCGCTAACTTGAACGTCTCCTACGTCTTTTGAATGGAAGAATTCAATATTTTGAATAGAAGAATATTATCAGCTACATCTCCCTAGCTCCATTCTTACAAATACATACTTCAACAAAAAGACAAAAAGTAGACTTTAAATTCACCAGCTGTTACCCTTATTTTCCCTGGTATCCAAAAGGCATAGCAAACAAGTGAGATTTGTGTGCACTTTGAAGATCAAGAGATGGGTAAACATTTGGAAAGAGCCAGAGTGAGGTAAAGGTTGAATTCCAGTTTTGTGAAGTGACATATGAGCTGAGTTCCACTAATTTCCAGCGAGACAGGACTCAGAAATTTTAACATCTTCAATAAGACTGAAGCTGTTCTGAAGAGGCACAATGGAGATAAGACTCTAGAGCTTCTCTACCTCCTTTCTCTTTCTCAGTCCTCTTATGATTCTGGGGACCCTCCAGAATGGGGCAAAGCTGAATGAGAAGATAGCACATTTACTTGGAATGCCTCTCTGAGGACAAACCAAGGGGCCACGTACTGGCTACGTATTATCTCTTTTCCCCTAGCTCTTGGCTGGCATGCCATGCACTAACATACTAGCTTCCTTCCACCTTTCTCCCTAATGCATATTTTATGTGAAACTTACTATCTCTTTCTCATTATGCACTGGGGCTCCCTTTTCCTGAGGAATTTCTGAGGAAATTTGAGGTAACATTGGTGAATTCCCTTAGCACTTCTCTTCTGTGTGGAAACTCTTGGTGTCTCAGGCAGGTCAAGGTTCCTGAGGGCTCCTTGCTTCTGATTATTTATTTCTGGTCTCGTCAGAGAGCCTGAAGCTTCCTTTCCTCCCTTACAATGGCAATGGGGGTAGCTAATCTTTGGGGAAATACTTAACATACTTCTTTGGTTCCTTGGGCTGTTAAGTTGGTTTAGTATCTGTTGGTCAATAATACAACCTTAGCCTCACTATTGAGTCCAGCTAGATTGCAAGCATGGTGCTGCTGTGCCAGTGTCCTTCTAACCTTCCTCAAATATCTCTTTTCTGCTGCAGGCTGTCAGCAGTAGAGGGCATCTCTGCTTCTGCTCATTCAAACTTTAAGAAGTACATGAAATTGATTGAACCATAAACAGATTGATTGATGTTGATTTTTTATGGGCTTTGAAGCTTGGCCAGCATACGTCTCCTGTTTATTGCAGGGAAAACCAGGTGACAGAAAAAACATGAGAGAAATGAGTCAATACCACAGAACAGTGATGCTTCGTCATCAGTGAAGCTCTTCCTCAGAAAGGCAAAATAGCTTAAAGGCAGGCTGCAAAATGCATGTGGGTGCATTGCTGTGCGCTTTTTGAGCATTGCCCGTTTGCAAACAGAAGTCTTATGGGCAGACAGGAAAACTGGAACTGGAGCCTCTTTTGGTGGAAATTGCCATCACTCCAAGAAAGATCTGTTGGTTTGCACCACCTGAGGAAGACGAGGTCCTGGAGAAACTGCAGACATGCCTTCTAAAGGGGGAAGACTGTATCTTGGGATTTAATTTGTACCTGGAATTTCCCTAAATTCCACTCACGTGCAACAAATAACTCAGAGCTCATTATTTCTTTAATCAGACACTAAAGTCCCTGTTTCTTTAAAGCTCTGCAGAGATAATCAGAACTAGCCATCATATATAATACAAATAAAGGCATTCCTCCCTTAATAGTAGGAACAGATCTAAGCCAGTTGTTCTCCAACTGAACTCAGCTGGACTAAGATGGGTTCTCTGTACTGGTAGTGCATTTTATTCTGTCACTAAGGGGATAACGGGAAGAGATGCTCTGTTTTACAAGGCAATAATTGTATTTGCAAGGGAATAAACCAGGAAAAAGAAGTTTGACTCATTTGTCTCAGCAAGGGGAGTGGATTATTCTTGGGGAAGGTGAAGTATTCATTCCGAGGAAGCAATAACATTTATATTATCAATAAAAACTGAAGTCATTCCTTCCTATCATGTCATCCTGAGCTTGATGTCTTCTACTCTCATATACATCTCTCTAGGCTTAACCTGCACGTGTTTCCACTCATTAATAAAAATGGGAAGGGAAGTCTCTCCATGGCTGGTTTAGCCAAATATGCATAGTCTTTCCTTTCTTTTTCCATTGCACTTGTAGCTGTCTAAAGCCAAGCTGAGTTGTCAGCTTGGTATCCATCTTGTTTATGTGCTCCCTTTAAATACTAAAATGCCACAATCAGGACTCCTCAGAGCCTTCTCTTCTCCAGGCTGAATAAGCCCATCTCCCTCAGCATTTCTTCATAGCAGAGGTGCTCCAGTCCTCTGATCATCTTTGCAGCCATCCTCTGAACCTCCTCCAAAAGCTCCACGTCTTTCCTGTGTTGGGAGACCCAGGTCTGGGTGCAGTACTCCAAATGGGGCCTTAAAAGGGCGGAGAAGAGGTGGACAATCACCTCCCTCTCCCTGCTGGCCATCCCTGTTTTGATGCATCCCAGGATACAGTTGATCTTCTGGGCTGCAAGTGCACACTGCCGGCTCACGTCCAGCTTTTCATCCACCAGAATCCCCATGCCTGGGATTGTCTTGACCAGGGTGCAACATTTCGCATTTGGCAACACCTTCTTGAACCTCATTTGGTTCATGTGGGCCCACTTTTCAACCCTGTCCAGGTCCCGTTGGATGGCATCCCTTCCTTCTATCAACTGCACCACTCAGCTTGGTGTCATCAGCAAACTTTATGAGGATGCACTCAGTCCCATCCTCTATGTCATTAATAAAGATATTGAAGAGCACCAGTCTCAAGACAGACCCAACAAGGACACCCACTGGTCTCAACACATACAAGTGGTAGGAACACTGCTTGTCACTGGCCTTCACCTAGACATAGAGCTGTCAACCACAAACTCCTGGCTGCCACCATCTGTCCAATTTCTTATCCACTTAATAGCACACCGTATCTCTTAGACATAAGGACATCACCTAGGACCACGTCAAAGGCCTTGCAGAAGTACAGGTAGACAACATCAGTTGTCCTTCCTTTATCCACTGATGCCGTCACTCCATCTTAGAAGGCCACCAGTTTGGTTGGACATGATGACCCCATGGTGAAGATGTGCTGGCTGTCTCAGATCATCTCCTTGCCTTGGATGTGCCTTAACACAGTTGCCAGGAGGATCTGTTCCGTGATATTCTCAGGCTCAGAGGTGAGGTTCACTCGTCTGTAGTTTCCTGGAAACCCTAATTATGCCATCATCCACAATATCTGAAAATGGCTGCAAGTAGGTCTGCTGCCAGCATGGCTCAAGTAATGCATGGGAAGCAGAGACAGTAGAGAAATTTTCTGCCTGTTGGGTCTGTGGAAGGTGATTTGTATCACACTTTGGTGCATATATTTTTGCGGCTCTCTTCTCTTGCAGATTTTGATTGGCACCATGCACTTATTCTTCACACACAGATAGTTACGTTATCATAACTCAAAGAGCCTTGAAAGAAAGCTGCTGTAAATCAGAATCTTTATTACCTTGAGGTCTGCAGTGGAAAGGGGAAACCCATGCACATGACCCTGGTACCTCTTTTACCAGCTTCATGGAGATCCTCTCCAGAGCCCACTACAAGGAAGAGATACAGATGGGGCACTTTGTTTATGGAGCCTGATCATAGGGCTTAATGGTAGGGAGGTTTTTCTGCATCCTCTGCACAAGATTACACTGGTAAGGTGTTTTTAGCTCACTTGAGCCCCATATTAATCAAGTCACCCTGCCAGGTAGTTACTGGAAATGAGTTTCTCTAAGAAATCAGTTGCAGTGAAATGCAGTAGATGTTATTTGCAATGAGATGCTATATGTTTGAGAGCATGCCTTTATGGTTGTGGCAGATGTATAGCATTAACTTCATGTCGACACAGCCTTGCTCATCCCTGCTTTGTTATTTCCTTTCTAGTACATTCACATGCAGGAAAGGGAAGACAAATTGGAGGTACAGTCAAAGGCAGATGAAATGGTTATTATAAACATATTCTACATTCAAAACAATTCAGCTACAGACCATAATGCCAGTAAACGAGATTTTACAAATATACAAAGCTGAGGTGATTTTTTTTTTCCAAAAGAACCTGCACGCATCTTCCAGAGCTACAAAGCAGTGCCCTTAACTTCCAGAGCTTTCATTGTAATGTGTTTCTTTATTCTTTAAATCTTTAAAACATAAATGTGGCAAAAGACACTTAGACAAAAACTTCCAGGCTAGTATTTAGTTGAATAGATGCTGACTTCTGTAAGTTGCCCATCCACATCTACACTTGGTAACTGGATTGCTTTTATAGCCAATGAAATCAAAGAGACATGCCTGTAGTATAATTTGTCTCCTCCTAAAGCACAGACCTAACACAGATCAAGTAACTCACACCCTACCCATTTCTTTCCTCTGACTATAAAGTGGATCTAAAGCTGTGTCTACACCGGGCATCATGTGGAGCAGCAGGAGCAGCTCTGTAGAGCAAAACAGCTGCTGCCAACAACCTGACATTCACACTATATGCATTTAAAGCTTTTGTTTTTGACTAGCTCATCTGCTCCTGTGAACTGAATGCCCATTAGCAGTCGGAGCATATTAGATGCTCCTCTGGAGATCATTTCCTGGCTTACTGTTCATCCAAAAGTAATTCATTGTGCACACTCTGCGAGGACTCCACAATGCAAGCAAAGAGAAAAATGGTGGCAATGAGGAGATTT
Organism: Penelope pileata; assembly: GCA_013396635.1. Lineage (NCBI taxonomy): Eukaryota > Metazoa > Chordata > Aves > Galliformes > Cracidae > Penelope > Penelope pileata. The sequence continues at coordinate 269,176 of WBMW01006460.1, read as the reverse complement.
CCTTCAGAAGTACTACGCAGATTCAGCTTAAGACACTGATGTAGCTGCACCCTGAAGTACTTACATGTTAGTTCAGCAATCAGTAATGCAGACATTTACAATAAGGTGACACGGATTTCATCCTACCTGTCTCTAGCACATTGCAAAACACCTCAATAGCCCCTCCATAGAGAAATACAGTGATCAACCAAAGCTCATCTCCAGCGTCAAATGTCTTCTGTAGTTCTTCTGAAAAGCGGAACCTGACAACAACCTCTGAAAGTCAGCGTCCCTACACTTATTGTGTTCTGGAGAGAGAGAGAGAGCCCTGAAGAAAATAGGACTTGCTCCAGAGCATAACATCACCAGCTCTCCTGCATTTCAAACAGATCAATACGAAATAAGCCCAGACACCTGGATCCTAGTAGTGCAAAACGGAATGGTGGCAATGTGTGCCTTTGTAAAGATTGGTAAATATATTTTGCACACCTAGTGGGTTACTTAAAGCTCAGATTTTCATATGTAATTTGCACTTCTGCACAGAAATGGGGTTTACTTACCTGGTGTGCTCAGCTCTCCCAACTAGACATAGACGTTCTTAGACATTGGCAAGGCCAATGCTATATACAGAGCAAAGAAACTCTACTTACAATTCAGTTCCTCTGTATATTTCTGAAAATATGACTCCTTTTATGTCAAGCATTGATTCTCCATATATTTATATTTCCAATTCAACAGTATTGCAGAGCTGCCTGTGGCATGCATGTGGAACAGCACAATGCACGTACGGCTGTACTTTTGTCCCTTTAAGGGGACATGAGCAGCAAGAAAGCTATATTAGGTTGTTCATTACATTGCATATCATCTGTTCTGTATATGTACACATAGAGGGTACCAGCAGCTCACCATTCAGCAACAGCCTGGCACACAACTACTGCTTGATTCTTACTGCCTATTTATAGGAAGCCTTTCTGTAAAGGCTTCCCAGTATGCTTTGCTCATGCTTTCGCAAAACTGACCCTCAAAATTTGACACAGACATGAAGCTGTAGTCCTAAAGTGACAATTTGGTTTTGGCTGCTGCTGCTTCTCCCTCTTTTCCAACCAGATGGTAATTGCACTTAATATATGCTGTTTCTCCTAGATCTCCTGTTGTTACTTCTCAGGAGCCAGCACTTTTGTATAGAGGCAAATTGTCTGCATCCTTTGCATAGAGTATCAGTGGCTCACCATCCAAGGAATGACAGATATTTTCTTATTGAAAGAAATCTGTGGAGATCGTACTGAGAGAACTTGTCTTTTCGAGGTGCTCTTGAATGGCCACAGCTGCACTGGCATGAGGGAATTAGCCAGAGCCATTTAAAGAATGCAGTCAGCTTCTCCTTCATTTTCTGGCCCAGTAGATGTGGGTAGATAGAGTTCTAACTTGAAATAACTTCAGCTCCTCCCCATATATTTTGTGGGAGGTTGTTCAGTGGGGAGCCCCAAGGCAGCTGTAGACACAAGCCATGCCAGAGTGCAGGGAAGGTGATACCCCTGCCTGTCCAGCTGACTGCCAGCAGGAAGCGTTCTGCCTTTTTAATCTTTCTTCCCTTAAATGCCAGCCTTGGATTTCAGGAGCACAGCCTCCTCAACCACAAAGGCTCCCTGTTGCTTCAGCAGGATGACAACCTGTAGGAAATCAGACGTGGGGGAACCTCAGCAAATATTCTTTCCTTCAGGGCCTCTGGTTGCAGTTTTTTTCCATCGCCAGGGTACTCCCCATCTTTACCACCCTCTGGGGAAATGCTGGGCACCTGCTCGTTCCATCAGCTCCCCAGGGAGCTGCAGGTACTCAACACCTCTTCATGGTGACTCATGGGTATCAGTGGGTGTTGAGGGAACTTAGCACCTCACAGTTGGTGCTTAGGGGACCAGACCCTGGGAGAGCCTCTGAGAAAAGCCACGACAAGCTGAAGGGCTCATGTACTTCTGTGAAAGAAACTAAAATTGAGCTTTTCCAAAAAATACATGTGCAACTGAGACTCCAGGGATGCTGAAGCATTAAGGAGCTTGTAGTACTTCTTGCAATTCACACCATTCTGTTGACATAAAAAAGGTCTCTCACGTATGAATTTTAAGAGACCTGACTGTGCTCTTCAGAAGTAGAAAACACACAATACCATAAGTAAACACATAAATCAGTTAGAGAACCTAGAGATTAAGGGTGAGGTTCATAAAGCTTTATGTCCCATATATGGAAAGTGCCAAAAGTTGCTCTTAATGACTTTGGAAAAGGTATGTGCTTTTTCTGTAGCCCTAGCTCTCTTTCCTCTTGTTAGCAAATGGTTTCACTCCACACTCGAAAAACTCACAAGCCAAAAAAGGGGGAAAAAAAGGTGAATGGAATTTAACCAAAAAAATAATAAAAGTCATTCGTGGTTCAAGTACTCGGCCTAAGCTATATTTATTCAGTTGACATTTTTTCCAAAAAGACCAATGCATAAATTAATGTGCACATGGGCAGGTCTGAATTATACCCTGGCCATTTAGAGTATGCAAGGTTTTATGTGACTTTTTACTCTCTTGTTCAATAAAACAATAAGTAGTTATGCAGCAGCCAGAGGAGCCAGTGATTCATTTACTTCCACGGGATGCCAAGAACCTTCTTAAGGAAATACACTCACCAATATGTAATGAAAACCTTTTGTATTTCTGTGATGCTTCAAGGATTAATAGAGCTTCCAAAGACAAGAGATGAATGAGATATAGTAGCAAGCACAGCAGAGGCCAGGGTTGGCCCAGGGGTGACCACATGCAACTCAGCCTTCTCTGAAGCTTCACAGCAAGTGCTTTGCTCACACTGCGGTAAATACAATCAAATGCTGCTCTCTACCAGATGATTCATCCTGCACTGGCTGTTCGGTCCTGCTCATTTGATTTGTTTTGTTAATGTCGCAGGAACCATAAAGCAAAGGCCTGCAAATCAACTCTGATATGTTTAATAAAAGGCCCTCTGTGCGTGCTTGTCATGCTTTCTGACAGACATAAAGTTTCCTTTTGGGTGGCTTTAGTAGGTGGAGAAGGGACACTTGCATTCTGAACTGAAATCAAGTGTATCTCCAGGCCACTAAATATATTCTTTATCTGCAAAGGAAACAAGGAATCATCCTTGCTGATGGGTGGTCAGAAAAATCACAGCCTGGTGAGAATTTCTGCAGAGGATGTCAGAATGCGAGAGGAGCATCCCTGTGCCACTGGATAAACCCATGCTGAATGTGCTTGTCAAATAGTGTACCCATCTCAACAGCAACATACCAGAAAAGGGAATATCACAAAGAAACACAACACACCAACAAGCAGCTATGGAACAGCAAGCATATCAAGAAAGATTAAAAACACTGAGAGTCCTTGACTAGAAAACAATGCAGCTAGCTGAAAGGAGACATGATAGACTGAAAAAAGGGGAGGAGGCAAATTATTATTTGTTTCTCCCTACAGACAAAACCCAGAAGGCCTTCAGAGAAATGCTTGGACAGAACAAGATATAAGTCAAACAAGTTGTGTCACATAATGCATAATTACACTGTGGAGTTTGCTGCTATAATATGTTCTGGAAACAAGGTATACATGAGTTAATAACAAGATAAGTTACTAACAAGCAAGGAGTGCCCAGATGAAACCTGCAGATCAGGATGTTCCTCTTCCATTGCCTGAAACTGCAGAGGTTTAATTCATGTGATGTCGTGAAGTATCTTTTGTTGCCCATTGACAGAGCAGAGGTTCAGCATTCCTCCTACTCTTAAGCAACAAATGCATGGCAGGAGAGGAAGAATTTTCACAGCTCAGTATTCTGAGTTTTTTTTTAGAACAGAGAAGCGGTCTAATAACTGATACCCAGTCAGACAAAGAAATCTTCGTAATTCAGTAAAGAATTCATGAAAACCCCTAGCTGTTTGTCTGCACAGATATCAAAATAGGGTAGAGTAAATTAGTATGAGATTTCTGATGTTGCCAAAGTATTTTCTCTGACTAATCGTGGATCTTGGTTGCTGCTGAGGATGCTGAGGAACGGGGTAGCATTACACCAGACAAAATCGGAAATGTGTTTGTTTTTAGAGATTAAAGGGAAAATGAGTACAGCTCAGCATCAAGATCCAATCTGCACACCCTGAAGAGCAAGAAAAGCAAACATTGCTTCTCATGGAAAATGGGAGTCAGAAGGATCTCTACCTGCTTACTGTCCTGTGTACATCTGTGGGCAACACTCACTTGTACCTGGTCTGGTTTATCCAAGACCACAAAAGTACCTGGGTATGAGAGCTGGAGCCAAGGGTTTCCTGGCCCCTTGTCCAGCATGCAGGACAGCAGCTTGCCAGTCTCCTCCTTTCTTTCAGAAATGTTCATTCCTAGTGGAATGAACCCAAACTTAGGAATTTTTTAATGTTTTTGGACTCACATAGCTCCAAATGGACCTGGAAAATAAACCAGCCCTCAGATGACAAATCAAAGATGAATTTAGGTAACAAAACCAACAAAGTCGCCTCCAATCATACATGCAAAAACTAAGTTATTGTACATTAAATTCTAGATGTCAGAAAGTAACTGTCGCAATCCAAGCGTGCTGCATTCCCCTTGGAGAGCTGAGTGATAAATCTATGTCTTTTGTAAGAGATGAAGAATTATCATGCCCCAGAGATTCACTGGCTCTGTTCTCATGAAAGCCAAACAGGGAGCCAGTGACCCTGGAAAAAGTCTTGTACTGGTCATTAACAAACAGACAGTAACATACCTGTAAGACTTGTTTAGTGCTTACTGATAAATGCTAATATATATTGCTAGTGAATTCTCTGAAAGGAATCCAGACCTTGAATGGACTGTTTCCTGTAGAGACAGTCTGACTGGGATTTTCATTCATATACCTTTGAGGTTATTCCAACACGTCTGACAGTGCTATACACACCAGAGCTTCATTCTTCCCTCACTTACACTATGTATATCAGAAGTAACTTCCAGACACAAAGAATTCTCACCAAGGAAGCGTTGATATGTTGGTATGAAAAAACATTTTTTGTCAAAATTAAGGCTTTTTTTTTTGCCCTGTTTTCACCAGTTTCATATTATTTCTAATGGAAAATGCATTTGTTTAAAAATGTTCCTGCTTTTCATGCTTACGGTAAAATATTTTGAAATTAGAATTTTGTCTAGAAGCCAAAAAAATAAACAAAAATCTATTTAAGTAATTGAACAATGTTCAGATTTCTTTCTCAAACTGTTGGCAAGGCATCTTGAAATCTCTGAAAATACTATTTTCTTACTGTTTGGGTTGTTTTTTCAAATTTTATTCTCAAGTCTGTAAGCTCAAAATGGTATTAGGCAAACAACGATCTTATTTCAAATGAGATTCAGATTTATCACTCAAATTAAGTATTCTGAAATTAAATATTGGATAGACTCAAATGTGTTAACATGAGAATTTATAAATAGCTGCAAGTAGCATTGTGGTTTCACCACTTATTTTTAGATTTACACACAACTTACCTTTCACTTCACAACATTATAGCAGTGCCCATCATGCCCATTGGTGATTGAGCAATTTCACAAGGACGGGAGAGGCAAGTGGAGTTATGTTTTCAAAGGTTGCTGTCCTTCGATAAAAGCAATATTTGACCTGTTTTTTTGTGATGAGCAGAGATGAAAACCAACAGTTTTACTAGTGAAAGAATTACCAGATCCACTGGAGAAATCTTCAGATGATCCCAGGGAGTTGCTGGCATTTGGTGTTGGAGTGCAGTCCTTAAGGGATTTTAATATAACTTAGATTCCCTACCTGATGACTGGTACCCTGCAAATTTAATGCAAGCTTTGCACTCATATTATTGCAGAAAGCATTTATAGGGCTGTCCATCAGGCTATGGTATGGAGGCCACTGGTTCTGAGATCTTCATGGAAATATCCCTTCATTTATGACAAGGCAAGTATTCTTCCTTGCTCTTAACACTGTTGTTGTTGTCTTTCAGTAAGGCCTTTCGGCGTAACAGATCCATCTTATTTTAGTAACTTCTGTATTAGCGCTAGTCACAGCACTGAGTAATTCAGGCCAGAAAGGATGTCAGCAGGTCACCTAGTCCAACCTTCCACTCAGATCTGGGTCAACGCTGAATTCTGACCTGGTCACTCAGGTCTGTGTCCAGTTAGGGCTTGAAAACTTCAAATTACAGGGATTTTGCAGCTTCTTAGACAACCTCCTCCAGTGCTTGCCTCTGCTCGCAAATGGATGTAGCTTACTCATCTAGACAGGAAAGCGGGTCATCAATAATCATAAGGGAAACTTTTGACACGTGAATCCTGTTGCTTCTCAGTTTCAGTTAAGCCATTGGAGTTCAAGAGGGATGTGGAACAGAAGCATTTGGATTACAGCCTGGAGAGGAAATGGCTGAAGAGCATCTTGGAATTTGATCATCTATTGGATCTTTCAGGTATCCGGGGGGAAAGTCATGTCTGAATGTGGGACATACAAGTATCCTCAGCACTATGTGCTGCAGCTTATCACCTTCTATAGCCACTTTCCATAAAGTGTTGTGAATAATTTATTCATTTTGGTAAAGGTGAATAGGCTTTTAGCAAGCTTTTTCTTCTCTTTTGACTAGGAACTTGGAGTTCCCATAGGCCATTGCTCTGCGAATGGGTTCAGGTCAGCTTCTGGTGGGGCCACCTCCAACTTTCTTGTACTGTGAGAACAACCAAGTGTAATTCTCTCCTCCCTAGCACAGTCAATTAAGGCAAGCGCAAAGATACAGACATTATTAACACATTATCTCTTGAAGGCTAAACACTGGCTGTTTTAAAATGCATGGACATTTCACCCAGTCCTCAAGAAATCACCTCTTCTTGTGGAGCTGCAGCCCATCTTTTTGAGAGAGGTAATGATTCTTCCACCTAGAGGAATGTTGGTTTAGATGTTGCTCCATCATTTGCCCTTTCTTTGGAGTCAATATCATGCATAAGAAGCTGTAAATTGCTGCCTGCTTATGTAAGATCAAAATCTCCAAGCTATTTTCTTGCACTGGACCTCTTGGCAGATAGTGATGTATCTGGTTGTGGATGGTTGCTTCAATAGCCAGTGATATTGCTGTTTTACTCAAAGCTGCTGTCTGGTGGTTCCTGTCCTTTCAGAGTGCTGGAATTCAGTCCTAGTGATGGCTCCTTGGACTCATCACTGAGGACTGAAATATGGGTCAGCCTTTCTGTCTGTGTTTTTTAAAGTACAGCCAGCTGGGGAGATCATTATAAAATATAAGGTAGAGTATATTGACAATACTCATCTTGTATTTCACATGAACACTGTAAGTTCAGCCTAAGTTATGGAGGAATGTCTGAACGTTATTGCTTTTTGGCTGCATTGGGGGTATCTTGTCCTCAGCTTTGGAAAGACAGAAATATCGTTGCTGGACATGCTGCCTTCTTGGCTAGAAGGGACTTATCTGGGAGACTGTGAATCAGGCTAAAAATACTGGCGTCATTTTTAATATCTCCTTGACTTGGAAAGCCTTGTGTTGGCTGTAGAGTTAAAACATGACTTCCAGCTATGTGCTTTGCATAAGCAATTCCCCTACTTATCTCATGACAGCCTGGAGAAGCCTGACCCTGAGACTGGATCTTTTGCCTCTTCCTCTTGCTGGATTATAACTTATTTACTGTACTTGTGATCTTGAAGTCCTGTGACAATATTCAGGATAATACTGTGCTTTCTACATTGTGTACCTTTCAAGACACAGTGAATCTTATGTGAGCCTTTATGCTGTGCAGATCTCCAGAGTAAAAGCAGCCTGTTTATACTGAGGCTGGTGAACCAACTTGTCCACCACCTGGTAGTTTTTGCAGCCACAAGCCATTTGGCATTTCGGTAATCTTCCAAACTCCCAACAGAATAGGATTTCCACTTTCTGAAATCTAGTTTATTTTGTCTCCCCCACACATCAGGAAAGGCTTAAAATGTTATTTATTTTAATTTCCCTACAGTGATAAAATTATGAGCAATATTGCTGTTTAATCATTTATTCCTGTTGTTTTTATCTATGTATCTTCTTTGACTTTTGTTTTTTTTTTCCTCCAGATTGGAGCATCTATTAATTACTACAGAATTGCTGTGGGAACAATTAGTGAGTCTCTTCCTTGGTATTGAAGGGGATAAGTTCACAGCACTTTTTGATACTGTTACTTCAACGCTGTGTTTGTTGGAAATTCACTCCCATGCATTAAGTCTAGCTTTGTCTTGCACCTATTCAGGGGGCTTTATTTGCCTCAGTGATTTCTCAGGGTATACTTATTCTTGCCTGACTGAACACATCTTTAAAGACATTTTTGTGCACTTGCACTTGGGAGTTTTACTATAGCTGTGGTATTGCACCTTCTTTTCTCCCTTTTATGGAACTTCTTTCTACAGTGCTTTCTTTAATCATTCGCTAACACCTGCATCATCTCCTGACAACAGGCATATGCCCACTGTCAGATCTTCTCCAGCCTGAGCAGTATCTACCTGCTTTTTCCCTATAGGTCACAGCCCCTGACCTTTTTATCAACTGTATGGCTGGATCTTAGGCTGCTCCAGTTAATCACCAGCTTTTCTAAACCAAGGGGCCCAGAACAAAACAGACGACATGAGTTACGCTCTTGGAATCAGTGGGACTGCTAGTGTGGCTAAGTGCTCACCAACACGAGCCAGGGTCTCAAGCCTGAGTCCTGAGCTGGGAGAAGGGGAATGCTTTATGTCACTGATTTACTCTGGTTCCCTCGGAATGTGTTCAAAGCTATCAATTTTTTTTTTTTTTTGCACAAAGCATTCTGTCATGCACTCATGATTAATTTACATAATGTCACTACCTGGTTACTTCATTGCTGCCTTCTAGCTGAGCTTCTCTGATTTGGTACCCTAGTTCTGCTGGTACTATTTCCCCCTAGGCTAAGTGATATTGCCCATATTGGCAATCCTGAAAGAAAATTCAAGTTTTGTTTTTCCTCAGAAGACTTCTCTGCCCGAGTAGGTCAGTTTTATATACTCAAAGGTATTTTCTGAGGAAGGCAGTGGAGAATAACAAGGAGTGGGGGCTAAAGAAAAATTGCCCACAGGTGCTTAGGAAGTTGCACATTGTTCACAGCGGTTGGAAATTACCCCCCTCACCACCAAGTGTTTCACTAGGGCTCTGCCATGGTGAGCACACAGCCTTGCTACCTGCAAGAATCACCATTCATGTTGGGCCAAGCCAGCTCCTCAGGAAGGCAATCATAGTTTTGTTGATGATTTTAGCATGAATGGAAGCAAGCCTTTCTCTACCCAAACTGTTTTCCTCTCCAAGTGCCATATTCTCCCTGGAATATTTTGCAGTAAGTATAATAAAAAGCTCACTGTTGCTACTAGCAGCACTGCTCTGAGAGGGAAGTGGTGTTAGTTGCGTTTACTCTGGCCTAAACAGTTGTGCTCCATTGTATTACTACTCTCCATGACTTGTAGGTACACATACTATTTCTTGACTCCTTAAGCCTAAGCACCAGGGGGAAGTGCATTAGCCAAATGTGATCCACAGATGTCCACAAGTCACCCAGTGGATCCCTTCCGCTCCCCTGGTGACCCCCAGAGCCACCAGAGCAGAGCCAACCCTTAGGCATCTGCCATCCACCCCACCGCACCACTGCAGCAGGTCAGAAGTGGCCATCAGACAGCTGGCGGGCAGCCAGCACCGTGCTTGGTTGAGCAATATTTGGGAGCTCTTGTATGTTGTTTATTGCAATTACCGCTGGGCAAACCCTGAAGAGCTGGGTTTGTTTGAGCTACTACAATCAAAGCAGTAGGGTTCAGTTTTCAGAGGTTAGCGCTTGAGCAACTTCTATATATTTACTTGGAGGCTCAAGATCTATTAAAAGGAACCATTCTGCTCTTTTGTCTCCTGTAAGCTGTATCGCATTTGGCAGGAATGGAAGTACAATGGTTTCTTTGTATGTAATATATTGCCTAAAAAAAGGTATGTGATTGGAATGAGAGAGGCGCTGGCTGCAGTTACTGCCCGACTGGAAAGGGATGTATTTTCTCTGATGCAGAACAATTGTGCAAGCTGAAGAAATGGTACAAATCAATTGACTTATTGCACATAAAAGTAAAGTATGTACTCACAACTCTACTTGTGACAGATAACATCCTAGTAAAAAGATAGCACTTTACAAATCCAATGCACTTGCCATTAACTATTGTGGCTTTCTTTTTTTTTTTTTTTTTCCCTCCACATTTCTTATTTAATACTGAATAGTGAAAATCAAAATCCGCCCCACTTTTTTACAAATAGCCTTGTAAGAGTTCTCAGTGCTTGGGGCTCACAAAGTGATACACATTCGTTTAAAAATATTTTTTTCAATTCACCTGTGAAATAAAGAAATAGTGGGTTTTAAAAGTATAAAACAACATTTCTCATGAAATGTACATTTAACAGCACATCCCAGTAATCTTGACTAATAAAATCTGATTGAGAACCATATGGACGAGAAAACCTAATTTCTTTTCTTTAGTTTCATGCTGCATTTCCTCATACAATTGTGGGACACAGGATACTGGGACTGGGATAATAGGTGTAGTCTCTCAAAATTTAGGGATTCTGTTTATAAAGGAGGGTGAGAGTATGGGCTGGAATCTAGATCATCACACTGTTATAAAAGGACTGTTTGCTCATGTTAAAAAACCTACCGATTGATTATTAACAAAAAATGAGTTCTAAATATGAAGGTTCCAGCACATGATTGATTGTGTCATTCGTAAAATCAATTTGTCTACAGCAGATGTAAGCTATAGGTCACCAGTTTTGTTCTGATAGACTTATAAAACCGTACAGCAGTTGAGCCAAGACCTAAACATAGAATATATCTCTATAAAATGAAGTTCAAATAATATGGAGAAATATTACAAATGCATCAATTAAAATTGGAATCTCTTTGAAATGATGATGTTGATGCAGGGATCCAATGTAATGTATGATTTCAGTTTTAACTCATTTCTTTCATTCAGCTTTCATTTCCCTGAAACTTAATTTCTCAAGGACACAAACTTTGAAGTATACCTGTAGTATCTTTGATTATCTTTGGGGATATTTCTAGTAAGTTTCAAGATGGGAAGCAGAAAAATCAATTGATTTTGATCAAAATAAGAATCATATCTCCTTGAATATATATTTCTTTTTCAGATGGAGTGTCTACATCATGGATGAATACTCATTAAAACTTACTATTTCAGAGTTGATGAGTCCGTAAAACTTCTTTTCTCAGTTTGGATGTTTGGATTCCTCTTTCACTCTTCATATCTTCTTGGAAGTTTTACTCACCTTCAAAACCCCAGTCATTTCACCCCCAACTTTCTCCTGGGTTTGTTCCTAGAATAATGCGTGCCTTTGAGCTGGTGCATAGATTGAATTAAATAGTTATTTTCCATGCTTTCTCTACTCAATGTTTCAGACTTTCTAAATTCCAACTTCACCAGTTCCTTTGCATTTCCCCATATGAGTTGTGGTAATAATCCTTGCTGAGCTCTTGTTTCATATTTTCAACATCACATTGCATACTTTAGAGTCGGCAAGGTCCTAGCTTGCCCATGGTAACAGGTATTTGTGAGTTGTGGTTCTTCTTGCTGATTTCAGATTGCCAACCAAAAGCAGCATAGCACGATCCACAGTAGCAGGCAGTATTCAGAATTGGAGATTACTCTAATTGCAGATATAATTACCTCTGACAGTGTACAGGCTGTCTTGCGGCAAATTCTGATGGTTTTTTTTTTCTGTTTTAAGTTTTTAGGGACATTGATTACTGGACAATACTGGTGGTATGTGGACAATCGGACTAGATGATCTTAGAGGTATTTTTCAACCTTAATGATTCTATGAAACTTTTCACAAGCATTCATCTCACATATACATTGTAGATACATTTGCTCTTTATTGGAAAAGTCAGATTCTATTACCCAAAGCAGCATGCCACTTTCCTAGAAACTTCCTAGAAATATGCTTTACTACTTCAGCAGCACAACAGAACCTGTGGATTTGATTTGACTCTTTCTCAACCATTTAAAAAACCCAGGATCGTATTCTGACTTCAGAAAAGTAGTTGAAAAACTTGCGGTCATATTCTTCATATTTTTGCCTTGTTCTGAATAGTGGCTTTATGGGACAAGTTCTTGTTGGCAAGATAATATATTGTACTTAGCATTTTTATTAGAATCTTCCTGTTTTCTTCCTTCTTCTGAGAGTTCTGAAAACGAAGTATGTCACCACCATTCCTTGCGGTCTTTTGAAGAATATCAACTGCTCCGTGATGACATGGGGAAACATGGTGCTGTTCAGACTTGTCCCAAGTCTTTTTCCAATTAGTGAGCCCAGACTGCACGAAAGCTTCCTCAGTGCATTTCACTAAAAGTAGTTTGCAAAACAGTAGCAACAAAGTACATTAACTCCATTAGCACTGGAAAAACAGGTCCACTGGAAAACACAAAACTGGGATAAGCATAAAGAAGGGCTTGTTTTTCTGAAGTCATGCACAGGGAGAGCCCTAAGTCACAGTTGAGAAGGTACTCAATAGTGTCAGGCAATTAGCATTTGGTTGTTGTCGTAGATGACACTGGAGACATGTCAGTTCTACAACCAGCTAAATTTGATCCATTTGTTATTGAAGGCATAGTCACCTCCTTTTAATCAGACATGGCTCAAGTGATTCCAATTTTGCACTTCTAACATAAATGCTTTGGGATTTTTCGTTTCAGTCACTGATCACTTAGTAAGAATGGCATGGGATTAAGGAATTAGATCCATACAATACCAAAACATGTAGCCAGCCCCTGGCTTTTGTATAGTCTCTTGTTCTGCTTAAAAAGGTCTACAATGCAGCAGATGGGAGAAAGGAAACAGCCTTCACCTGATCTGTTCATTGCCCAGAAAACAATTGCCTTTATGTTTTGCTTATATAACCCCTCCTTTCCTGCCTCAGCCAGGGATCCTGACAAGGAAAACAAGACAAATAAGATGCCAGTTGGCAGCCCCTTGACCCCTAGGGCTAATTGCACTAGGGTCAGAGATTCCATGATGTCAGGCCTCTCTCCTCCTTTTGTACAAGGAGCTCATGGAAAACCCACAGGAAGTGGAGAAGAGCAGCACCACAGAGAAGGCTCTGCAAGCCATCTCAGTGGGTGGGCAGCTGGGATCTGCACCCATCTCATATGCATGGTGAGGTCAGGTTGCTCCTCTGTCACATGCAGAGTCTTGCCCACTACATGTGGAGCAGACCATGCTCCTCCAAATGACAGTCCCCTTGCCCAGTAATGCTGGGGCCATGCTAGGAAGGAGCCATGGCCCTTCAGTCTGCCTGACATCAGCCACATGATGGGAGGGATGTAGACATGACCAGGAAGCAGACAAGATCAGATTGGTCCTTTTCTTGTCCATCACTGCTCTCCCTCCTTCCCCACCAGAGCCTAGAGCATCTCTCCACAGTCATACACCCACAGAGAAAAGTGTGAGGAGTTCTCCAGCCAGAAGTGAGAAAGATGGCCAGTAGCTTTTGGGAGAAGTGGTGGGAAGCGTATGTACCTGTGCATACATACAAACACATGTGAGCATTGGTTAATTTCAAACTCCTCAATATCAACCACCACTAAAAGCTGAGTAAATTGCTGACTTGTTAGGAACTGTAATTACAGAAGCGTGAAGTCCACAAAATAGTTTGTGTTCAGCCTCTGCTTAAATTAGAGACCTTTTATTCTAAACTGAAACTGATTCCAGTTACAATCTTAGGTGAATACAATAACTGACTAAGGCCTTGTCTTCATGTCCTACTAGACTGAGCATTGCTATGATCCAGCTTGATCATAGACCAAAAGAGCTGCAGAAAGCAGCAGTACCTGGTCTATGAAACAACTGACAGAAAACCCAGATAAACTTGTGTTCCCTTTCAACAGAAAGGGAATAGAAATGTAGAAAAAAAGCAGCAGAAAACAGTCATTCAGGATGAAGTCTGATTTGTCACGGTAGGTGAAAATATGTGGAGGATAAAAGAATATCATCTTGTATGTGGACTTTTTTTGAAACGGGAGCTGAGGGTTGCATATCTGGTCACAGCACAAAATGCCAGAGGCAGCAGGTGCAGGTTGCTGCAACATCTCATCCAGACCCCAGCCCTCAAGAAGGAGCATAGATTGTGGGTGTGAGGGAGTTGTGGTATGATCTGGCTGTTCTGGTGTACTGGATCTGGCCTGTGTGTCCCCACCTGGCCACTTCTGGGATACAGGACCTTTGGAGGTCCATGTAAGCTCTCTGAATTTTCAATCAATCATCCAGTGTGACTCAAGGTAGACCTAGCAGAATGCCTATGATGAAGATAAGCAAAATGGTGTGAAGAGAATATAAAGCTTCATATTGTTATCTGATATTGCTCAGAGGAAAGGAGGACAAACTCCCTCATACTCAAAAAGAGAGTATAAATATCTGTCTTGGTGCATTAATGCTTGCATCACAGTTACAGTGGTACCAGTGTCTCAGAAACAGTACAAAGGTAAGTGATTTCCTGAAGTATACCAGGGAACCGAGGACTTCTGCCATTTCATTTTTCCTTTTAATAATGGCAGTAATCACGCAATCTTATTTGTTAGAGCAGTTCTTAGAGTAAAACAAATCTTAAACCAAAATTATTTTTCAACAGTTACTAGGTGTTCGTTGTTAGCAATTAGTAGATGCTTTTATTAAACACTGTAACAGGGAAACCTACCGTGTAAGTAAATGATAACAGACAACTTATCTGGGCATAACATTACAGGCTGCAAGTAAAAACAGAGGCTTCCATAGACATTTGAGTCTTACTGAAGGGGGATTGCCTTTTCTGTTCTTTTTTTTTTTTTTTTTAAACTATTGTTAAATAAAAGGCCATTGTCACATTAGAAGCACCAAGCAGGTCATTTAATTTACTTCAAAGGGGATTTCTACAATGTCTTAGAGTGCCTGCTTATCATATTTCCTTGTGCAAGATTAAGCATGAGATTGAAACACGGTGCTGTAAGTTACCTGACTGTAAAATGCTGTAAGTGGATATCTGTTGAGAGCAAATGGCAAGGTCATGGCAGGGAAAACTATTAACAAGAGGTTGTGAGGAGTACATGGCAGATAGCTTTACATTTTTCACCCTTGCTTCTTGACTTTCCTTCTGGAAATCTGCTCTTTGGTCCCTGTGGCATGTCAGTGACACCACCTCACACTCCCGTACACTTTCCCTCCCTGCCAGGAGGTAAGTCATATCATCGATGGGTAACTAACTCACGCTGCTTCTGAACCAGCTTCCCGAGAGGCCTGGCTGGTTATTTCAGTCACCAAGGAAGCACAGCATTCAAAAACGTGCTTGAAGAAGCTGGACAACACCCCTTCGTCCCCAGCAGCAGAGAAGCCAGAGGGATTTTGGTCAAAAACTACAAAGAGCATTTATTACCCTTCCATGGGTTTGCTGTCCACAGTGTAAAAATTATTGGTAATATATAGACTTCCATGAGCTATAGATCAAACACGTACTGTGCATGTATACATATATGTATATATATACATTTTGTATATGTACATGTACAAAAACAATAATGTGTTAATGGTACAAGTAAATCTAGTGCAATTCTTTGAGACCACAAGTACATGAAACAGCCATGATCAAATCTTATAATGTTTCATTTTTTAATTCATACCAACGCAAAAAGAAGATTTATATGTAAAAATGCAATCTGGAAAGAAGTGTCTCATTCTTACGTTCAGGGATGAGGATGCTAGTACGGAAGCAAAACTTGACTTTCACAGTAGATAACTGTGTATCTTTGGGCAAGCTGCATGGTAGGTCCCTTCACCTTTTTGTGCCTGATGTCTCCTGCAGCCTTTGGTTTGTCTGTTAAGCACAAGTCTTTCCCAGCAGAGGTTCTATGCTCCCACTGTATTGTGTGATTCATGATGATGGTTTCGGTGTTTCATCATATAAACAGAGTAATTTGATCCAAAGTAGCCCAGCAGGATATCTATTGAAAAATGCCTCTTTGGTTCACATAGGTATAAACTTGATGTATGAGAGAAAAACTCAGGATTAGCTTATATTTCTGGTATGAAAATGAAGTACCCACACCAATATCTTCATACAAAAGGGCTACACTAAGAGCAAAGGGGATCTGAATGGCATGGTACAGAGAAGTCCCAGGTCAGGAAATGCAGAGACAACCCCATGGGTGCATTAGTGCCGAGGGCATGTTGGAGAGATAGGAGGTAACAGAGGAAGGCAAAGAGAAGGGGGCCACAGCTGCAAGGATTTTGGCAGCTTCTCTGCAGTACATGGGGCCCATGGTGCCATTTAAATTATGCCAGCTTAACTCTGCAGTCCTCAGAGCAGCCCAGTAGCAAAAGGCGGTGAAAGCAACATTTCAAAAAGGGTTTTGCAGGCTGTGCATTGCACTGCTTCAAAGATGGGACTTAATATTCTTCATTCAAAAAACAATTTAAGAAAATAAGACATCAAAAAGCCTATGGTTTAACAAATATATGATGTAGTTCTCTTTTATTTCTTCTTGGTTTGCTGCAGTGAAGCCCTTGGAGTACTCTCAAGCACAGTTTGACACAGGTAGGCAGAAAAATGGAACCAGACAATAAAAAGGACAAAGCCACTACACAGTTGAAAACACCCCTGAACTTACTCTCCAAGCACACAAAGCCACCCACTTTCTCATTTGCATCATCGCACTTGTGTTATGGAAAGACTTTGAAATCACATGGAGTCTGATCCTGAAATCCTGAAAAGAATCTTGGCTGCCCAGCTCTGTCCAATTTGGTATCTCCATGGGGAGGTGATGTCTGGAAGCTGGAGCACGCCCTGGTTCTTCCAGAGGCAAAGGGACGACGTATCTCATGCTGGCTTGTAGTTTCAGACACTCCCATCGCACTGAGCTGGGTTTGAAGTTCAGCCCATTTCTTAGGAGCGAAAAAACAACACTTCTCAGGAAAAACAACACATTTCTCCAGGAACTGTGCTCCTTATCAGGCACTGTTTTATGAAGTGAGTAAAATCTCACTGAAATACTGTCTTTCTTTTCAGAAAGGTGTGAGAAGTCTTTTATGTCCTTCATCTATACAGGAGATGGAAGCTGCAGGAGCTGTTGTCCCCACACAGGCATGAGCCCTGGCCTACAGACAGCCCACGGTCTGAGCCCTGTGATCCAGAACACATCCCCAGACATTGGGATAGTAAACATGAGGTCTAAAGCCACAGCTGATACCTGGGTCCTGAGCACCCACACCAAGGCCTGGCTGTTGCACTGGGTCTGGCCGTGGTGCTTAGAAGCAGGCCTTCACCTCTGCATGGGTAAGGTTGCCTGCATGGTACCTGACTCCATCCACAGATCCCTGCAGAGCCCATGCGAGCTGGCAGCTCACGTCACTGAGAGGTGATGTTGCAGGGTCAGCCCTGTCACACTCAGGCAGGGCCTCATGGGGCACGGGAGAGGCGCCTGGAGCCTGTCCCACTCTCAGGACCCCAGGTGACACAGTCCATGAAGCACGACTCTGCAGCCATGAGAGGACGATTCCTTACATCTGTGCAACCCCCTGAAGCATATCGGAGCTTGCATAGATGTAACTGAGGCACAGTTTGGTCCTCATAATCTTTATTGCTGATGATGACGGTGATGATGATGTGTGAGAAGGAAATAGCCCAAGCTCGACCTTCGCGTCCCAGGGGGAATTTGCAGAGCTGGCAGTTATAAAACCCCTCGGCTTTTCACTTGTGAACTGAGCAAATTTGTTCTGGGAATCATTAATACATAATGCCATTTTGAAGCTAGTTTTTGGAGTAGAATTGCACATTCAACTATCCAAATCCTTCTGTCATCCCCACACAATTTTGCAACAGGGCTGGGACTGAAAGAAGTCAATTGTACTTCAGAAATTATAGGCAGGCAGTTTAAATAAAGTATCTGCTCTTTGGTGCTTTCCATTCATAATGTGATTCCGCTCTGTTAAAATTCATTAGGTGACCTAGATCCTGAGAACCCATTCCTGCAAATTGCTGAATGCTTCCTGGGAAGTGTTGCAAGCTTTTGACTCTATGTAATGGGACATGAAAGAGGTCAGCACTGTCCAACAACTGTCCCTTACGTCTCTTCAAAATGCCGTGAGTCTGCTCCCTTTCCTCGAGGTGATGTAGCGACAGCCCTAACAGTTATGAAAGAGAAAAAAGAAAATTGAAAATACCAGATTCAGAGTTAAAGCTGAATGAATTCATGACCTCTTGCATAAGCCCACAGTGAGCTCATGCTCCAAATAAGTGCTGGACATGAATTGGAAAAGCACTGCAATCCCAGCCAGGTGTAACAACTTAGAGACCAGTCTCAAAGCTTTTACTGATGTGCCTAATCTTAGCACATCTTTACTATCTAAGCTTTTTCCATCCACTTCCATCTTACTTTCTTTCCAGATGAAGACCTAAGATGAGATAGGAGAGGTCCACAGTTCATCCAAATACATCATTCAAATTGGAATTTCACACAGCATTTGCACTTTTTGCACATTAGCTGTACAAGCACTGAAAGGCTTTGATATGCTTGGAGTGCAAGCCGTCCATTCTTGTGCTAACTCTCCTTCATTAGAGCTATGCAGACACATCCGCTCAGTCCACAGAAAGGAAATCATGTGACTTTTTAATTTACGAAAGTTATTGTACTCAGCCTAAAATTAAATGGAGGGAAAAAGCCTGGACTCATGCTTTGCTACAGATGAATGGTTAGAATCAAAAAATGTCTGGAAATGCAGAAGTGGAGTTTCCAACAGTAATCTTTAGCTTAGCTGCTTGTCCTCTGTATTTTGGAATCTCTACTATTTAAAAAAAAATAAAATAAATAATTACATGCTTTGGCCATTTTGTTCTCCGAGAAAAATGGGAATGAAAAGCTGTCCCTGTGTTGCTGAGTTAGCATTCTTCTTGAAAGTTTAAAGCCAGTGCAGGGTGCACATGACTTTTGCCAACGCTGCCTCGTGCCACTCCTGCCATCGCTTCCTTCACAGCTGAAGCTACATCTGCTGTAGTCCTCCATCACTATGTAGGGCACAACACTTTATTTCATTCTGTGCCTTTTACATGGGAGTTCGCGTTGCTCACTTTGCTTGGGAGTTGAATTTGCCCCTTAGCTACAGGCCATTTTAAGAAGGTACCTAAGAGTGTGTCTCTCTTCAAGCACATTAGCAGGTCTGCTTGGCTCTCCCATTGCTGAGTCATAACTTTCCTGCAGGCTGGTAGCTCACATCTACCCACACATCTACATGCCTGGAGCTGTAACTACTTCTACTTGCACAGCTTGATAAATCTGAAGAAGAAACTAATTACAATCAGTCCATGGAAAGACGTCACGTGGTCGCTCAACTTCAAGATCAGTATTTCAGTTTTGTTGTAACTGTGTTCAGAAAATCACTTGCCTCAGGAAAAATGTTGCTTCTTTTTCTCCACTGTTGCCATAAGGGAAAAAAAAAAGCAAAAGTGAACATTCACCAGTTTTAAAAAGTAATTGGTACCGGGCAGTGACTGAGAATGGACAGTTTCAATCCAAAAGAAGGTTACAGGCACATGAAACAAGCAAGTTGTGATGGAAAATGTTTATGAATCTTAACTGAAGTAGTTACTGCCGGAACACTTTGTGAGGCATTATAGTTTGAAAGATCAAAGAGCAATAAAGAATAGAAAATATATTGCTATCCTTTAAAATGGGCTTGTAGGATTTAAACCTTAACATTTAATGCAGGTCTCTGGGAAAAGAAAAAAAAATAAAATAGCGCACATAATATAATTAACATAATAAATGGAAGCTCTTTCTTTTCATCATTTCTATAACTACTTTAAATATCTGCTAGAAGTGATTATATCAGCACAGGCTGGACTGTATTAAAATAATGAAGAGTGAAGTTTTCACTGTGTTCCCATTTAATCATCACCTCACAACTTTACATTTTAATGTCTGACCTTAGGATATCCTCTTCCACTATCACATTAAGAATGTTGAAAGGAAACAGGAAGGGCCACAAGGGCTGTAGTTTCCTCAGAAGAACAGTGGCTATCAGCCTAATGGACTCTGAATTTCTCAGACAAAGAGCAGCAGCGGCTCAGCCCACAGTCAGTTATCAAATGTTCACACAATACAAGCCTTTCCTCTAATTAACAGAGTTGCCTTCAATGAGGACACTACCTTTTTGCTTTATGTTACTGAAGAAAAAAATTGTTGCATGGTGTGACATTCTATAAATGGCCCAATAAAATGAAGAAGACAAAACAAGGTCCACTCAGTTGCTTTAAAAAAGTAAGACAGAATACCTGCCAAAGCGTTAGGAACTGCATTTGACCCACTGCACCTTCATGATGGTTCAAAACCTAGATTTGAAGCAAACTCCTGAAGTCATTAAGCAAGTATATGGCAGGTTCCTGAACAGCATTGCTGGAAGGAGAAGCTAAACGTCACTGACTAGTGGACAGGTGAAGCAGTAGAGAGGAAGAACCAGAATGACTCGTCTTCTATCATGGAATTTGTAACATTTCTAGAAAAGCAGGGAGAAAGGAATTGTAGTGGATGAAAACAGGAGATTAATTATTAAACAGGTTCCCTTCAGCAAATAGGTTGATGTTAAAGCTCTGTGTTCTTGTAAGGGGTGAACTGGGAGAGGAGTGGGGCTGTCCGTCATTGTATACACCATATAGGGCCAAATGGCTGGGAAATCTTGGATATTTTCTTAAAGCAGTTCCAAATGTGAGAAGTGTGTTTGTTTCATACCAACCTAGTTGAAACCTAGTATTTAATATCACCTACAACAAATCAGTTTCATCTGCTTTTCTCAATGAGAAATAGCAAAGGATCCATCCTGGAAAAAAAAATACAAGGAGCAATTTCACTTTCAGCAGACCCTGAACTTGGCTGCCTATAAAAAGTGCAGTGTAAATGATACTGGATGGTCATGAACTTTTGCAGACAGGAGGAGCTACAACATGAACTAAGGACCACAGTTCTTGAGTTTTGTCATTTTTAAATTAACTTTTCTTTGGTAGTATCAGGATGTTTGTACTACATTCAAGGGACTCCCTCTGGTGTATAACTTAACACATGAAATCTCTTGCCTTATTCTTTACCAAAGAGCCTGTGTAGCCTGGTGCACAGAGGAG
Source organism: Penelope pileata (assembly GCA_013396635.1). Classification (NCBI taxonomy): domain Eukaryota; kingdom Metazoa; phylum Chordata; class Aves; order Galliformes; family Cracidae; genus Penelope; species Penelope pileata. The sequence goes on along the minus strand of WBMW01006460.1, from coordinate 247,991 downwards.
CTACTTTTATGACAGTGCAGAAGGTGTGGGACACGTGTGTTTCTACTACAAACAGAAAAAAATGTGACCCTGGATCAGATCAGATCGTGGTGGGGATGGGAATCAGGGACACACCAGGTGCTTCCCTGCATGATGTCTGTCCATTAGTCAAAAATGGCAGCAGTCACTTCAGGGGTGCCTTTGTGGCCGCACAAAGAAAGGTCTGAGCATCCCTAGCCTCTCTCCTTTAAACAGGACCCCTCTCTGAAAGTGTTAAAATTTCAGCCTTGAAAACAGGGTACTGAGGAGCTAACTGGTTCTTTCCTCATTACTTTTCTTCACAAAATTCTTTTTTCTGCCCATCTCACACTCTCACATTTCCCTAGGAAAGAAAAAAAAAGGATACACCATAAAAAATCTCAATCTTCTCCCTTTTCTTTCTTCTTTTCTTTCTTCCTTTCTTTCATACTTTCTTTTACTTCTCTCTCTGTCTCTCTCTCTGGTCCTCTTTCTCTTTCCTGTTCCTGTTCACTTTGCCTTCCTCTTTCCCTCTTTCCCACCTTTTTTTTTTCCTGAAAGTGAGTGGTATGGAAATTCTTAGATGTATTTAAGAGAATAAATAGAGCAAAGGATTCCCTTATTTTCCAGATAGCAGTCCAATGCTCCTTCAGTCTGCACAATTTTCATGCTCAGAAAGGCAAGGCTTCCATAAAAGATTACTGGAAACAATGTACCAGAGAGAAGATCTCCTTTAGGCGTTTTCTCCTTTGATACAGCATTTCATAAAGCTATGTTCTTTGCATATCATACAGATGAAAGGGAAGTACAGAGTTATTTTAAAAGCATCCACCAATTAAAAATGAAAGTCCACTTTCTTCTGCCTAATCTTCTTCTTCTATAAATAAAGTAAGAGCAGAGCAGCTACAGGATTGAAATTTCCCTTCATTTCACATGTTGGCATAGAATATCAGAAAACTGCTATTATGCATGCTTTGTGTTATGCCAAAGGTTAACCTCATTTTCCCTCCTTCACACACCACAGATGATACCCATAACAAAAGATGTGCTGTAGGGACATCTGTGAAGAAATTAGGTTTATTTTATATTTCTGATATGGGTTTGATATTAAGTTAGTTTTTATCTCAGACATTTTAGCTGACTTAAAGGTAGCTCTTTCCTTTACCACACACACTTTAAGGAGCAATTTGTCTCCTCTACCTTAGAAGCACCACATTATGTCAGCCAAAATCTCCTTTTGTGGTGTCCTGTCTCTTGCCAATGACTGCAGATGGTGCAAACTTAGGGACAAAATTATTTTTGGTGGCTAAAGTGAAATAAGTCTTAACCCTTTGCATCTTTCCCAGTTTCAACATCTAAACCATAAAAAATCCTTCTTCCAACACCAACGTCCCACTGAGTGACAAAATCTATCATGCACCTGCAAGCATATCAGTCTGAACTCTGCCAGCTCAGAACTGTTTTTCTCAAAGGAACTAAGGTACAATATAAAGACCATGGCCTCAGGACGGCTCTTGGCATCTTAACTCCTACAAAGGACACCAGATGGAGTTCCACCACTCATGGCAAATCAGAAGTTCTAAGTCTTTCCTAAGAAGCAACTGGCCTCCATTTCAAGAAGCACAAGTAGTTTTTACAGTGCCCCTAACATATTATTTCACTCCCTGTTTTCTCAAAAGGCCTATCCAATTTTGATTGAAGCGGTTCAGTCCAACACTGGAAACGTGCATTCCAAAAAGCTGATGTTTTAACATAGTTCTAAGTATCTGAAAATGAATTTGGGGGATGAAAGCACTTGCGTAATTTCATCTAGGGAAACCAGTATGCAGTCTGGTAGAAAATGTAGAAAAATGAATGGCATAATATTTTATGCTAGACTTTTAATGGCTCTGTACGCGTTCCCACTTGTCTGGTATAAATGCAGCACGAATACCATACACTTTACTGTTGGTTGTTAGAGATAATCATGAAGGGAGAGCTCATTCATAATTTTACTTTATTTTAGTGCTTCCTAAGTTTGAAGTCATTCTTAATTCATTAGAAGGAAAACATTCACTTCAGATTTATGATCCCATGACCCTTCTCTCATTCACAGAAGAATTCACATTAAAATCACGCACACTCTGTTGTTGCATGACTGACGTTCCTTTAACAGGGTGGTAACGTCCTGGTGAGGTTCGCTGCTGAACATAATGACAAAATTTCCAGAAAAGCCAGGAGAATAACTCAGTTAAAGACCGGTGATGTCGCCCAGCAAGGATGAGTGCCTATGGTCTCAGAGAGGGAACATTTAATTCCTGGCTCGAACTCCAGTGACTGAGTTCCTTTGTGACAGCTTTGGCCATTTTGCTTCATTTCTGTTTCTGAGCAGTCTCTTGTGGTAGCACAGGGTCTACCAATATAACAACACAGGGAATTTTCACCACTGATTTTGATTTTCCATCTTTTTTTTTTTCTTTTTTTTTTTTTTTTTTTTTTTTTTTTTTTTTTTTTTTTGAGCAGGGACCAACTGTTTCGTCACAGTGAGGAAGCCCTGGGTTCTGATTTGAGGCTGCTGCTGCATAAAGAAGTACTATACAGTAACTGCAGCACCAGTGGGACTCCAGCTGCTCTTATCGCTGACAGGACTGTAACTGCTTGCAATGGCAGGAAAATGTTGCAAATGTTTCCTACTATAACCAACGCAACCCCACTTTGCCACCTACAAAATAATGCTCTCCTCTTCCACAGGGGCATTTGGAGGATTATTCCTCGGTGTCTCTCTGTTCATTACTTTGAAAATGTAAAGCACTATGTAAGTGTTATTATTGAAGGGCTGACATCTGTGAAATACAGCGTGTATTTCAAATTCTAATTTTAAACCAAGGAAAATCAAGTAAGCAAGAACTGGCCATGTGTTAAAAACACTTGAAGCCCTCTTTTTGTAACTGTTTATCTACATTTTAAAGCCTATGTTTACATTGTAGTAACAGCTGTGTTTAAAGGGGCCGTGACAGAGCAGACTAATTTGTAAAGCTAAACTTGATTTTGAAGGAAAAAAAGCTAATGTTTGAAAAAACACTTCAAGAGAAGACAAAAATGATTAAAATAGACATAACCATTTGTTTAAACTATGACTTTCTCAAGAAAAACCAGTCTAATGTAAACTGGCCTATGCATGGTCTAAGCAGCTGTTCTGTGTAGCTGCTACACAAACCCCTTGTTTCAGGGAAGGGTAAAAATTAAGACAAAACAGGTCATTCTCAATGAAGGAGCCAAACCAAGGACTGGATTACAAATGAAATGTGTACACACAGGTGAGATTTGCCCTAAATAACCCCTCAGAAGGAGGTATGCCAACTTTTTTTTGACTTACTTGCCTCCAACTGGGTTTTAGCCATGTGCATCGTAACAGTTGAGTGTAATTATTTTTGTCCACACCTTCAGCAAACACAGAGACAGCACTGGCTGAGTTTAAATAAAATTACTCTATCGCCTATTGTAGGAGATATTGTTGTGTTTTGTTTTGTTTTGTTTTTTTCCCATAAGATGTTGAAATGCCGCTGGGGTTAAATTAGATCTGTATATTTCATGGGAACTACCAAGAGACCCCTGGTCAAGGCAGGGGGAAATACAGATTAATCATTTGTACCATCATCATGGTTTTTTTGAGAAAAAACGCTTTGTTAAGAGGAAGATGTTGTCACATGCCCAAGCACTAGTCACACAGCATTAAATCTGTCTTTGAAATCTCATTTGAGAACTCTTTCACAAAAAATGTTCTCTCTTTATTTGATTCATGTGAGGCTTTGTAAGCTGTGTTATCTTAGCAGAGGACAGCTGAACAGTGTGAATCAGGGTGATATCATGGTGGTGATATGACTCAAGTGGGTCCTAAGTCAACCTCAGAACCTTCTGAAAATCAGAAATAAAAGCTGGAAGCAGAGAGCAAAGTGCACAACAAACCAATGCAGGAATAAAAAGCAGAAAAACAAGGGTTCGTGCTATCCCGTTCCACTGAGGAACGGAGAATTTTTTGCATCTGGATCCTGACTCAGCCGGACAGGATGGACACAAACATCAAAGTATCCACAGTCTTACTCACTTTAAGGTTTTGGTCTTGCTCACAAGTTTTTGTCAGCTCCAATTAAAAGGAACTGAAGTCTCCTAAGTGAGATTCTCCTGCAGTAGGTTTGGTAGCCAGTATCTGCTCTGCATAGCAGCTGGCAGATCCTGTGAGCATCTCTGACCCTCAGGATTTTCTGTCCAACCAGAAGACAGTCACAGAGCAGGCCTCTGTGATTCTACTGCTTGAGGTTCTTGTGGAAAGAAAAGTAGTTACATCCCTCGCATCGGTGGGGTTTTCTCCCTAAAGGACATTGCCAAACAGATGCTACTGTCTAATGCTACCTACTTATAAGCATCCTCTCCCAGGATCCAACTGAAAGCATGAACCTTTTCTTTGCACATAAATTTCTCCAGGTACAGGGAAATGGACTCAGGCACAAGCGGGCCACATGCTGAATCTCCTGTCTTTTTTTTCAAGAGTCAGCTCAGAAGAAAAGAGTAAACTTTCTGAATATACTACTTTTTTTCCTGAACTCACTTTTCCAGTGGGAAACCAGGGGATCCCTCTTGGAGTAATAAGGAAATGTTTCTCTGCTGCCCCATTAGGCTTCACCCGCAACTCTGGAGATCTCCACTGGATGGAGATGGCCATTTCTTGCCACTGTGTAGCTCTGCTTCATCAGAGCCTGCTCTGTGCTGACCAGTAATCCCAGGTGTCAAAAATACAACTTCACTGTCCACTTGGCTGAGCCCCCTGGCAACTCCCACCTCCTCAGCAGGAGCTAGGTCATCCTCTTGGTGGAGAGACTTTCCAACAGCTATGACAATTCACATCCAAGAGTAACAAGAATGAGAAGGAAGTTCTCAGGGGATGGCTGGATGTCAAGCTCACTGTGAACACAAAACTGGTATGGCCATACTTCTGTAGGACTTTTCAGGGGTATTTGCATCTGAGTGCTTGACTCTTTCCTTCCAGCAGCCTTTTTTCTTTTTTTTACCTATGTTTGCACCACCACTCACTGGAACTTTACTCCCAGGGAGGTAAAAAGCAGGAGAGGAAAAGCGGCACATGTTCAAAATAATGCTGGCAGCCTGATAAAGAGGTAAGATCACTGAGCAATCATGAATCACTTAGAAGCATTTTTCAGCTGTGCTAGTGTCCAGATACACTCATTTCCTGTGTTTTAATTTTAGTAATGAAGAAATCAACACTAAGACATCAGTGCTTGCCTCAGACACTTTTCCTCAGAGCTGGCTGCTGTCCTCAGCATCTTCAGTGGCTCCCATCCCACAAGAGTGCTCTTTTCAGTCAAAGGGGTTCAGCTACACTATTTTTTGTTTGTTTGTTTTTAGTTTTCATTGTGAACAGAATTTGCTGACTGAAAAGATGCGTCTTGTAGGTCAGCTCACCTGGCCTGTTAAACACTCCTGTAGGCACAACTGTGCGCAGAGCTCTGATCCAGCAGCGTCCTCTGCCAGCGAGGCTGGCTGACTGCTCTACTTTCCCATCTTTGGTGGTACATCTTGATAAAAAGCTATGTTATTGTTTTTCACATACCCTGGAGCTAACTGTGGCACTGCAGATGTATTGGAAAATGGCAGCTGGAACAGATTGCGCTGTCAAAACAACACAGAGGAGCACAGTGTAAGTGTAAAGTTTATATCTGCAGGCAGGTTCTATTTTTTCATGACATGTTTCCACAGAACTTTGCAGAATGAGCTCTGCTCCTCCAAGTATCTAGGAAGTGCTACAGAGTAAATAATGCAAACAGTCTATGGGCATGCGGAAATGAGGAACATTTTCCCCATCCAAAGAGCCTGTTGTAGCTCAGCACAATCTGCTTCTGAAGGAGATTGAGGCTATTTTTAAGACAAAATGGTGTTTTTTTTGGTCTTGCGTTCCAGCTAAAGACACTGGAATGGAAAGGTGATAGATTATTTTCTCAGTCAATGGACATCCCGCTGCAAAGCCTCCAGCACGTTCATTCTTTGTATAGAATACCAAGGGAAATGTTTTCTAAATTCCAGTTGTATTTATTTGTTGCTGGATCAAGAAGAAAAATGTGTTGTATTATTAACTAATTCTCTGGATTCTTATTTTCCCACGGCATAGAACTGACCCGTTTAACTTACACCATTTATTTTAAAGTTCTAATAATTTATAAAGATGGACCTGCAGTCGGAGGGTACCCATAACAGTCCCTCATTCCAGTGCATATTTGGGAGGGCAAGTGCTGAAAAAAATACTTTTGAAAATACATATATAGCTGAATGGATAGCTGACTGTAACTCAGTAATTTGAGTTCACTAGTGACACTTTGATCTACAGTGCCAAACCCTCCTTCTGGATATAGTAACATGTTTATATTTATTTCGCTGGCTGACTGAGTTTATATATACAAACGTACCATATTTTTTTGTGGGATAGATGAACCTATATAAATACCTGGCTTGCATAATTTCACTTTTTTACATTAATTTTTAATACTGTAAAGAGTCTTCTCAGCATGAGAAGTGATCTCATTTGACTTTAGATCTGACCCCAAATAGGAAATGGAATACTTGTGGCCTGATACTTAATGCAGTGTGTCTCATTTTCCAGGTGCATACATCTGGTCTTTAATGGCCATTTTATCAGGACTGCATCATTTCATCTTGGCCCTTTCAGCACAAATGTTTGATTGTAATGAGATCTGACCGTGGGATGTGTCATATGTAGTATTGAATATATAGAACGGCCTGGCTTTGCTATTTCTATCTTCAAGGCATCCCGTGTGCTGTTAGGGATGACAGTTTTTTCATGGCAAAACATTGCTGACAAGATATTGTGCAATGAGATTTGCATGACCAAATATCCTGTGAGTAGTCCAGTGGTTAGGATAGGAAACTGAGAGTCAGGATAGCCTGGCTCTGTTCCCACTTCACATACTGACTCACTGCGTGACCTTGGGGCAAATCGCTTAGGCTGGATTTTCCAAAGGGACTGAGATGCACGGCTCCCAGGGAAAGCCAGGGCTGGGTGCCTGGCTTCTTTCCAGCTCTTGGAAAGTCTCATGTCTCATTCATTCTGCAACTCAGTGTACCCATGTTAGTCCAGGGGCAAGGTTTATAAAACTCTGGATTTTCAGGCAGAACTGTTTGTTAAGGAAATGATGCTAATGATGGCATAAATATTCAGTCTTTATCAACATGTGCTGTTTGGTAGGTACAAGCAGATGAACAAATGATCTTCTCTGCTCCTTGAGTAACATAAGCACAGTTTCTTTCTCTTCCATTAAGAGGAGGAATTAAAAAAGACTTAGGGGTTGTCCATTTTCTTGTTAAACCTATGTTTTCAAATGTAGTTTGCCTACAGATCAGCAGTCACAGGACATCCCTGGTGGCAACAGCTCTTGGTGCTGTGATAGATCGTCCTTATGGGCCTGAACAGGCACAGCTTCTTCTCTTTCCCATCACTTGATTCAGCCTAGAATCACATGCTATTTTGTTCTTCTCCACCTCGTTAAAACATGACTAAAAATGTACTCAGACCCTTGCATCCTCGACTCTCCTCCCTCCAACCCATGGAAACACCAACCTCATACCCTCGCTGTTCTCCCAAACATCTCAGTCTGCACCTTCCTATCCCCTCCCATCTCTGCCCTCTTCTTTTATCACCCTGCCTTACTTTCATGTCCTAGCAGGTGCTGGCACTGGCGGAGCTTTTACAGCAGCCACTGAGGTAATAAGGTATTGCTGATTTGCTGCTGGATGCACAACGGCCAGAGCGTGAATATGCTCATGCCAGAACTTACAAAATTATCTCCACCTACTCTGCTGGAAGCTGTCTGCAGACCTCGCTTCAAAGAAGCTTGCACATCACCAGGGAGCCATGATGTGCGGAGATCCCTGCTAAGCCGTTGGGTCTGAGTGATAGCACTGCTGCAGAACAGATTTTCTTCTTCTTAAAAAGCAAACAAAATGTCATAATGTGGGACCAACCACTGTTTCAGTTTGAAGACAGCAAAGGAGAAAAGGTAACTCCCCAGATCAAAGTGGAACCTTGTGTTTTAAAATTTCTGTCCAAAAAGAGCACTGTGTTTGAGGTGGCCACTTTTTGATACCGTTGATATTTCTAAATTTCTACTGAAAAATGTGAAAATGTTCTCAACAATGACCGCTCTCTAATTAAATGCTGTGGCTGTAATTAAACCTTAAAATAATTGACCATCTTTGGTTGAAAATGTACGATGGGCTCAGCTGGTTCTGCAGTGAGTTTGTTTTTTTTTCTTTCTTTCTTTTTTTTTTAATTTGGGAAAATAATAAAAAAGAAAACAACTAACTGGGGCCCAAATTTTCTGTAAAAGCAGTGCAGTTATTCCAATTTACACCAGCACAAGAATAAATAGACAAGTTGGGTTCTCGTCTACCTATGGCATCTGGTGATGCATTAGATACCTATGATGTCTCCCCTGGTCTCCTTTCTTCCATTCTGGAAGGGCATGGGTCTGATTTACCTCCTTTGCCATAGCTGCCAGTGCCATACAGATGTGTGGGTACCTAGGTAGGTCTGAGGTCACCAGACACCACATTCGTGTCTACAGCCACTCAAACCCCTAGGGTGAGTTGGCTCTCTTGGAGTCTTGCCTGGCGAGATCAACGCGGACAGGTGTTGAGGTCTGCTCACCAGCAGCTGGGAGATTGAATGTGCTTGCATGCAACACGCTGTTCAGCCTTTGTGAGAGGTGTAAAGGGAAAGGAAAACATCAAGGTGAACAGCAAAACAAACAAAAACAAGGAAGCATGGCTCAGCACTCAATGCCCTTCAAACAAAGCCAGGCAGGAGTGCAGAAAGGGAGGGAGAACAGTAGGGAGGGGAAACTGGCACTGAAATAACTTTTAGCTCACATACAGTGAATTTCCTTTTATCACTAGTAGCCTGGGTCATGGAGACTCAGAGGAAACTATCCCATTCCAAATGTTTGATACTGCATATATTTGGCTGCCTGCTAATTCCAGATGTGAGTGAATCCAGTTTGCATGTAGGTCACTCCGAAAGTAATGCCTCCTATTTATTTCCATGGAAACTACAACAAAGAGCACAATAACACCATTTGATAGAGCAAATTCTCAGCTACACATCACTATTTCTCAGCACAGTCACCACAATGAGCTGTGTGTTTTTGCCAGGGATGAACAAGAGCTGCATGCTGTGCTCGTAACAATCTGCACGAGCAGAGGTGACCACTGTCGCTGTCGCCACTGCTGAAATGCACCACCACTGCCTCTCTGTGCTCACAGCCACTGTTTGGTCTCCATCAGCATTCAGCAAGTGCCAGTGAATGTCAGTGGGTGCCATTTTTTCCACATAGAGGAATTCAGTTCCACCCCTTTGCTCCATCCACACTCCCATGTCAGTCGCCATTGTGTCAGAGGGCCCCTCTGCTGCCATCTGTCACACGGCAACAACATGGAATGGATATTGGTGAGAAGGTTCAAGCTCTATTGCCATCCTACCAATATTCGTCCCTGACATCATGGGCCAACAGCATAGAATAGGAGGCATTACTTTCGGAGCAGCCCTGACTATTGCCTGATAACACAGTTAGGCCCCTGTCTTGCTCTCCCTTCCAAGCACAGTGCACAACTCCAGCATCTTTCTGTTGCCTCAGTTCCTGACCTGCTCACTACTGAAGTGCCTTCTAGTACATCGCTGCCCTCAAGACCAATGGCAGCAGCACAAAGCACCCCCCTGCCTTCCAGCACCCCTCAGCAGTTCCTCCAGTGACCCCCCTGCAGCCAGCTAGGCCTGCTTTAGTGCAAGCTTGCAGAAAAAGTGCAGCAAATTCGCCTTAGATCAAAGATGATGTGGTCTCATCTCAAAGGTTATTTATCTTCAATCTCTGCTTTATCTGGTTACCCTGCCCAGCAGCTTTACAAGGCTCGTGAACTCATGACCACAGAGGAGGAGAAGCTCACTTGCCCCTCACCCCCCTCGTTAGCGCTGCTGGCATCGCATGCAGCCCAGCAGCTCACTCCTTCGGCTTTGAAGAAGACTCAGCTCAGCTCATATGAGGGAGGTGACCAGGCCGATAAATTATTAGTGCAGCAGCTGTGAGGCAGAGAAGTTGAGAGAACAGTTGTGAGTACAAAGAAAGAAGGGGGAGACTGGGTATACTCTCCAGATAAGATTAATCCAGAATTCTACAAACTCTACAAATCTCTCGATGCAGTGAACTCAACTCCTCCAGCGAAGATTTGATTGAGAGGGAAGCATTCATTCTACTGGAAGATATGCACATATCTGTTTGCAGCTACTACACTTGCTTGTTTGCGAAGGTTTCTTCTGGGCTCCTCCAGAAACCACTTTTGGTGTCTACAAGTTAAAAAAAGTCATTGTCACAAGTTGTGACAGTCTTTGGAAAGCAGCTTTTAAGTGAGCATTTTTTGACAGAGATAAAACCACCCACACTTGGAATGGGGAAATTTAATTACATTCGAGGCCTTGCAAACCTTTCAGTACAGTGTTATGCTGTTGACAACTTTTATGAATGCCTTCTTCCTGAAAATTTTATCTCATATTTTACAGGCTTTTCGCTTTCCATATTTGTTTAAATCTGCTGTGTTTATTAAAGAAAAGATGAGGTTATGGCTGCTTTTTAATATTTGTGCTATAGTCATAAGGGGAGAATTTCAGCATAGCAGGTTCTCTCCATACGCTATTTTTGTCCGTTGGTGTGTATTTATTTTACGTGTCTGTTTATACAGCCAAAATATAGGAAATCCATATGTCACAGCATGCCTTATTTGTGCACATATAAACATATGTAGGATCAAATGTAACATCTCCCTTTCCTGATACATATGTACTCCCACACTCGGAAACAGACGTTTTCTCTCAATTCATTTCGGCCTCACTGCAGCCATTCTTAAACAAAACCTGAACCCGAGTGGGTAGGACCTGCAGGTCCAAACCTGCCATGAAGGGGGAATTTGAAGCGGGGTTCTCCAAGCGACCTTCTTTGGTCACCACTAACACTCCCCGCCATTTCCACACTACTGCTTCCCCTCCGCGGAGACACCTGTTGAAACGCCGACCCAATTTGCAGCCATGGCGAAATGAGGGAGCACCATTTCAGCTCTTTAGGCCCAAGGGGACGTGAGCAGAGCGAGGCCAGTGGCTCATATGCACGTAGGCCAGGCCATGGCCAGACCTCGGCCCGCAGTGCCAACAGCCCCATAGGCGACGTACTGCGGGCCCTCGGGGCCAGCGGGGCGGGAGGAGAAGGCCCGTGAGCCGCGCCCCGGCGGGGAGCAGCCCCCAGGCCCAGCCGTGGCCGGGCGGCCGCTAGGGGGGGACAGGGCTCAGACTGCGGAGCCAGGCGGGGTGCGGCGGGCGGGGG
>WBMW01006460.1:219862-236489 GCA_013396635.1 Penelope pileata | reverse complement strand
CCAGCCCGGGCTGAGGGCTCGCCTCAGGCTCCCCACGGCCGGGCCCGGCGGTGGGCGCGGAGCTGCGCCGGGGCGGCATCCCTTTTCTCCAAGAAAAAGTGTTTTTATTGAGTCCTGTTCCACGTTAGCGTTAAGACACTAACAGCACTGTAAAATGAAGTCCCTACGTATCACTCAGCCAAGCAGTCTAAACAACCACGTTGGAAGCTTTCCAGCATTGCCCACTCAGTGACCACAGAACTTATTTGGAGAGCAGTCATTAGCAGTGGCAGCCGTGTAATCCTGCCTTGCTGCCCGCCCGTGCCTCAGGAACTCCTGGAGAGGCACACTCGCATCCTGGTGGCTGTGCAATGTGCAATGTGCTAAGAGGTTAAGTGCACGTTTAACATGTGATTATTGCACCCGGAGAACCCATGACACCAGACAGTATGGGTTTTTATGGTTTCAAGGGGTCACAGCTATATCTTGGTGCCAGGAGATTTCTACCGCTCTTAAGAAGATACACACAGTCAATTAATAAGCATTAAGTTTATAAGTAGGCAGTTATTAACAAGATTCTTCCATGTGTCTTTTCCTTGGGAACCCAACGAAACACTTTGGGCACCCTCCAGAAACACTGCATTCCAAGGTGAGATAGCAATGCTTTGGATATCGGATGAGAGAGGAATCTGATGCCCCATCCTTCCCAAAACATACCGGGTACTGTTTGTCAAATAACAGACCAGCTAACTCATTAAATATATTGTTTAAAACAGCGCAGGGAGTAAATGTATTTATTGCTCTACACACAGGACTTGGTCAGATTGCAAGAGAAGAATCACAGCAGCAAAGACCTAGGCCTGTGCCTTTGTTTTCTTACCAATACATGAGGATAATCCTTCAGTGCTCCTCTTCCCAACAGATTTGTTGTACGACAGAATGTATTAATTTGAAAAGCGCATTTGTTTCTTTGGAAAGCAATACACAAGCATGATGTAATATATTCTAAAAAATCCTCTGTAAAACAATATACTTGATGTACCTAATTTGAGCGGACAAGTTTTACATAGGATGTCGTATTTAATCAGCGTATATCAACTATTCTGAAATGTAAAGTGGCATAAACAGCAACTTGCTCCTAACCGGTATCATACAGACATTGGACGCAATGGTATGTACAGATTTCATTGGCTTCGCAATACATTTAGTGATGTTAAGAACATAGAAACGACAAATTTCAGGGTGAAAATATGGTGTGTCTGATGGGTCTGTTCATGCCAATCCTTTTGTTTTTGGAAACTATCCTTCATCTTTGTGCTATTTTCAAGGCACAGTGTAACCTCAGTGATTATTCTTGGTCAGGTATTTAGACCTGAAAATTGCGGTACCATTGCCTTCTGTTCTTTTTGTCTGCAGGATAAATGGGGGTGCATTTGAGTGTGTGGAGGTGTGCACATGTCCCTGTGTATGTGAACAAACAAGTGGTGCAGAGACTGAGTCTGAAGCGTGTAGTGAGGGGATGGACATGTTCAATAGGGCTTTACCTTTCCCTGCGGTTGTCACTGGGCTTCTGATCTTTCTTATCTTAGGCAGGATGAATTCATTGGCTGAGGCTGTCTAGTTCCCAAAAAATGAGTCCCTTTATGTATACCTTCCTACTTCCACTCACACAGTTTGGAATGAATTCTTCCCCAAAGAAATGCTGAGAATCATATGACATACAGAAAAGCTGGAGGCACCCCTCATTGAAAACAACATGCATCTGAAATCCTTGATTTCTGCATCCTTCCTATAAAATATATTTTTTTATGTTACGCAGCCTGACTTCAGAACAGTAGCTACTGTAATTCAATGATCTGAACTCGCAGCAGACTCACTTCATCCTGTATGAAGTAGAAATGCAGAGACCTCCCTGTTTCCTGCTGCAAATATCGCATCTAGTGTTTCTCTACCCTCGCTAACCTTATGTCTAGACTTGCACAGCAGAAAATCCCCTTTTTGAATGTATTGGACACCACTTGGTATGGCTGCTGCAAAATCAAATTTTCACAAAATTGCTTGCTGTAATCAATATCTTGACACTCCACTGCGCATGCTACGGGATTGTCACAAAGTCTCTGATTTCATCATCCCACAATGAATGTGGTTGCAGCAAGTAATCTTAATACCCAATAAAATTATTTTACAGACATGAAAAAGCTCTCTTCCCTCTGGAGTTGAGGAATTTGTGGGTAGGGCTTTGCAGACTTGCAATATTTAAATGAAGCTTACAGACAAAACAACAAGATATGTTAAGTACTTTTAATAACGTGGTCAGAAACCACATGGCTCCTCTTAAAGGCAATCATGAAGTTAAACAGCAAAATAAGGTGCTTGATTACATGTAGAGTCATGGTGGGATTCCTTATTATATATAATTACTTGTAACACACCTGAATACTTTTAACACAGAATCTCATAACTTTAAACAGTTGCAATTTCTCCAAACAACAATATAGATTAGCCAGCAGATTAGTGTGTTTACTCAGCTTTAAAACAAAGCTTTCTCTGAAGCCAGTGGAGTGATGACTCCTTTTATACCATCCTTTTTTTTAATGAAATTATAGGGCTGTGATCGAGAGCAGCATGATTTTGCCTGCAAAAAGAACATTGCTATTTGGACCATCTCATTGTGTAAATATTAACGGTGTTTTTCGTGTTCGCCCTTTTGTTTTTCTTTCTTTCTCAGGATCTTTTCCTCCATGCTTGGTACAACAATTGCTGAAAAGTTAAATGACTCTAATGAAACCGAACCCAGGTTCAAAACCATTCCTGGCAAACTAATTACAGTTGTGACTTCCTGGCAGTTTGCAAGGAGTTGTTGCACACTGCTAGGATCCTCCCTCTGCACGTACACCCAGCAGCCTGCCTGAGAACATGGCAGCAGAGCTGTCCCATCGACCTGCTTCTCCCTCATGAGGCCAAGGTCTGCCCTTCTGATGCCCTGCTCTGTAAACTGCATTTTAAAATTAGTTCCCTCACGTCAGAGGAGGTGGAAGTATCCTTGCAAAATCCATGAGAAGGTGTACGATAGAAATAAAATAAATTCTCTTTGGGAAAATAACACATATTGTCCTCTCAGTGACTTCTCTGCTGGAGTTTTGCTGGTATGGGTGTACTCGGAAAGTCTCCATAGTGTAGACCAACAGCATCCCAGCTTCTTGTCAGGGCTTCCCATGACCAGCACAGGTACCTGTACTGGGGACCAGATCCCACAGCCCCCTCCAGTCCTGATGGGACTCCCCAAATACAAATGCTTCTTGGTTGTTCATCCTCCCAGCGTTCCTGGGACACACAGAGCTCGGCAGCCTTACTCGTGCCATGCTGTTCGAGATGGGAGAGGAGGATCTGCCTAAGACCTGCCATGAGCCCATGGCGAAGCGCGGAGCAGATCAGCTCAGTTTCTGCTTGCTCTTGCAGACCTTTCTTTTTTTTGGCACCCCCCCAAACTCATCCTGCGGTTCGTGAACCTTAACAAACCTTTCAATGAAGCTTGTCTGGGTTTTGGATTGGTAAAGAAATTTGAAACCAGGCAAGGTTTTGTGTTGGTGTGTGCTGCGCTGTGAAAATTTCACATGCCTGTTTTTCACCCCACTTGTTCAGCCATAATACCACGGCACAGCAGGCCAGAAAAGTGCAGGTTTTACTGAACAGCACAGTTTATAAGTAGAAGGTGTTGAGAGTGGCGGGTATGGAAAATGGGTTTTCAAGAGTTTATGAACGTTACCACTTCCTTTGGGAATCCACATTCCTTGCAAAATCTATTCCTATTCCCACCCATACAATCCCTTTGTTTTTACTGCAGTGGTACTGTGTATCTAAGAATTTGGCACTACATATTTGTTAACAGACTCTTCATGCATAGTTTGAATTACTCATAAAATCCTGTTTTCTGCAACCTTTTCGAAGAAATACAGAGCAGCTAGGTTAACTGAAATCTAAAGAAAGCAATCTTAAATCTTTCATAGAATTCAAAACAAGAAAGGATGAAGGGCTCAAACAATAGTAGTTTTAAAGTCTGTGTTAGTGCTCTCTCAAAACCAGCTTGCAAGTCAGCCATGAAAACGTGCAGCCTGAAACATGTTTTCTGCTTGCACTGAGACAACCAGCCTGCTAATGTTCACCCCAAATGTAGACATGCACTTTAAAAAGAGCACAACCTGTGCAAGCTCTTGCTCAACACAGTAGTCCTTATTTATTCCCCTGGGGCTTTTCACTGCCTCCACTGCAGTCCGTGGAGTATTAGATTAACGGGAGCGGAGTGAGACCCTGACTCAAGATCAGGCTCTATGCTGCTATGTGTGCTGGGGAGCAGGAGGCTACAAGAAGCTCGTTTACTTTCCCTTCATAGCCTGTTTGTGTTGTGTTTTAAGGAGCAATGTTTCCCGTCAAATTGCCGTGTAAAATTTTATTGTGTCTACCAAAGCTGTGCTAAAATGGAAGGCAAGCAATCTGCTTTAGTCAGCGTGTTGCTGTATTTTTCATTTTCTCAGTAGAGCTAAGGTGGTAGGCAGACATCCGCTTTCGGATCCAATTGTGCTGACCAAAGAATCCCCCATCTCTGCTGCTTCACACTTCTCCCCATCTGCTCCACACTCCTGGCTCTGCCAGCGGAAGGGCTTGTGGGAGAGTTTAGGTAACCCACTGCAGGCAGGGGCTGCTAGGAGGGCTAAATCCACTCTCAGCAGCCATCTGACACAAAGGAGACTCTTTGTATCTAGCTGATCATCTTTTTTTTTTTTTTTCTTTTTATTCAGCCATACTGATTTCAAGAAAAAATAAAGAAAGGAAAAAATAAAAGTCCTTGCTTACATTTGAATCCAGTGCTACATCATCGTTATACACAGGTAGGTAGGTAGGCAGGCAGGCAGACAGATAGATGGATAGATAGATAACTTTTTTTGTCCTCTAAAGGCACAATCTAAAAATATAAGCTACTGCACATGTACACAGGCAATCGTGTTTCCTCAGACTGTGGACTTTTCTGTATCAGAATATCCCAGACAAAGGCTAGGGCACACAAACCTCTCTGTGTAAGAAGCTTGTCCATTTTCTCCAGCTCTGTCTTTCAATTTACTGAAGAGCTCATTTTCTACAGCTTCTCTAAAATATGGTAAGTGCAACAGGGAGAAATGTCTTACCATGAAAGAAGGTCAAAGTAATTGCTGGAGATGCATTCAGCTTAGGTGTGCTGTGATGGGTCTGGCACAAAACCCATTGATCTGTCCACTCCTTCTGACCTCTTTTCATTCCTCATGACATATGTCCTGCATGGTTAGCACATTTTATTTCAAGTTTCCTGTTCGTTTGCCTTATCTCCTTCCTTGCACAAACTCAATAGTTATGAGAAGATATTTACCATCCGTACCTTGCTTATCCAAGGAGAGCACATCAGGTGCAGCTTTCACAGACATACAGCATGACAGAGTATAGTAGCAAGTTTACTTTTCTAAATATTGTTTGCTGATAATTTTACTCTTTTGCGATCTTTCTTTGACAGCCTGCTTTTGACAGGCACTTTCCAGGCAGTTCATTAACATCTAGAAAATGAAAAACGCAATCAACAGCGCTGGTACATCGCAGCAGGTCAACAATTTTTTTTTTCTTAAAACTTAGCAATTTTCTGACTCCAAACTTTTCTAAGGATATCTGTGCTGCTGATATCAATTTAGCTCCAAGCATTCAGTCAGCACAAAACCCCCATGCTTGCCAGTGAAAAGGCATCTGAAACATTTTCTGTAAAGGATAATTAATGCTAATTTACTACAATGCCTGTTCAGAAATGGTGGCATTAACAACAATAAATTTTAGGCGCATTTCTTTTTTCTTATGAAAAGAAAGGCCACATGTAAATTGACCCATCACACACAGAGATTATGATGTTCAGTTCTGCATTTTTGTTTCAATTACAATTTTGAATTGATTTCTGTGAATCACAACATCCCTTAAGCTGACTGACTGCAATGGACGGGGACATAGAGGGTTGTCTAAACTCCTACAAGTGTGCTGAAAGTTTCTTTTGTCTAACACACCAGCTAACTTCTCAATTAGATAAAGAACTAAGAAAACTACTCTGGTGGATAAGATGGCAATCAAATGTGGAAATCTTCACTGTATAGAGCACCCTGGGGTTTGTTAAATATCTGCAGATCTGCTTGTTGTAAGTGACAATGTTTATTCTTGCAAGTGAGTTCCGAGATAGCCTGGCTTCCTTGGGGTTTAATCTCAGTCTTTTTTTGTTCCTCTGATTAGTTGAAAACTGTAGCAGGTCACCCAGGCTCTTTGAAGAATGAAGGGTCTCATTCCAGGGTGAGGCCCAGCGAATTTGTGAATGAATGAAAAGTTAATTGAGGAAAAGGGTAGAGCATACTTCAGTCATAGTTAATTTAAGCAAAGATGATAAGTTAGTAAATAGAAACACCAGTGTATTCTTTCAAGTAGAATTTCTGCTCTTATGGATATCTTAGGTGCTGCTGCTCTGGCCATTCTAGAGACTGGTGCTTGTTGCAGACACTTTATTATCTAATCTCCTGCCCAAGGAGAGATTCTGTGGTGTTGAGTAATTACAAATAGATTGAGCTCAGCTGAAAAGTGCCTTCACAAAAATATAAGAGAAGCTTATGCCCTGTAAACTCAGTGAATTCTTATTTTATCTTAAAGAAGAATTATTATTAAACTAACAAACACTGTGGAAAATAACATGAATGCTGTGTGCCACGATTTTTTAGGAAGGTGAATTAAACTGTTGAATCATGTTCTGGATTTTTATTGCACTTGAAATATCTTTTGTAAGCACTGCAGGATTGTGGTAAAATAAAAATGCAATAGCGGCTCGGTAAAAGGCATCTATTCAGTTTTAAACTGTTACATTAAAGCTAAAAACAAAACGCAGAAAACTCGTATGGGAGCAAATGAAAGGCACTCTTTCTTCATGTGTAGAGAAGTGGAAGAGAAAGCCATGTTTTGCTAGAGGAAAGCTACTTAAGGAAAATGTGTAACTGTGAGCTGTGCAGTGAAGGGAGAGCAGTGAAAAAGCAAGGGCCACAGGCAGCAGCTTTTAAAGCCTCTGCAGCAACATTTTGTAATGAGTCAAAGAAACCACAGCAAGCAGCTGGAGAGATGGAATCAAATATTTCTTCAATTTTAAATACACTTTGGGCTCGCATGGGACTTGCCACCACATATCTCAGAACACCCTGCAAACGTCTCCTCCAGCCCTCTGAGGTATGTATTATCCACACTTGGAAGATAAGGAAAATGGAGCAGGAAAAGGTTAAAGAATTTGCCATGCATAACTCCAGAAGACTGCAGAACAGTTAAAATATAGTCTGAATAAAGACAGCACCATTGGGTGCTGGGGAGAGTGGCAATGACCCAATACACTGGCTTCTGGGAAACTGCCCCCAGCTCTGGGGTGCAGGCTATGGCTGCAAGTTAAGCTGGGCTACCTGGGTTAAAATTGCCCTGCTGGGAAAAGAGAACTCCAGGCTGGAATTCAGCAGGGCTGGGATCCTGCTCCCAGGTGCTGCCATGGCCTGCAGGGCCCTCAGGGAGGGCGCAGCCTCTCCCTGCGCGTCACCAGCTTGTCTGTCCAGAGCATGGACTGTGGCACAGGTCCTCATGGAGCATTTGAAACTGAGAAAAACAAGAGATCTCATGTCCTTGGGCATGTAGACATAGAACTGAAACTCTAGGGTTTCCCCTAATTCAATTTCAGGTCTAGATGAAACACACTGATTTTTATTTAAGGATCTTAAAAAGCAAGAAATAAAAGACTTCCTTTCCTAGATGTCCAATGTACAAGTTTTGCAGGTTTGTAATGAAGCCCTACAAGGGCCCACGTCTCTTTCTCCCTTTCTGTCTGTAGCTGATTCCAACACAGCCTTTTGGTTTCCGCTGTGGAGAGCAGGTCCTGCTGATGTGGGTCACTATCCATTGCCCTCCGCTGCTTCATGGTCCAGTGTGCATGTGCACAAACGCATCCGTAACAAACCTTTCTTTAGCAGCTCCCCCAGGCTAAATAACACTAGAGTTGCTACTGCTGTTCGTAAAGGAGGAGCCACCTCAGCCATTGCAGATCAGAAACCTAACACATGACTGCATTAAAGGTGCCAAGTACAAATCCACTGCTTATCCACACACACCAGCTGGATGATGCGTAATAAAAAACTAATTTAATTAATCTGTAATCACAAATAATAACAACTGGAAAGAGATTTAAAGACGTCTGCACTGGCAGAATTTGTTCCAGGTATGAGGAAACAGGCCTGAGGCCCCAGCCCCGCTGGGCAGCTACACAAGACATGCAAGGCTCGGGCCTGTGCCATGGTCTCTGCTTGGCTCTGCCCTATGTCCAAGGCCCTGTCTGCAGCTGCACATTACCACAAATAAAAAATCCTTCAACCCTCCCACGCACCTTATTTACTGATTCAACTAATTTAATTTTTGAGCTGGATACAATCTGGATGCAGAAGAAATTGTCTGTGTTGTCAGGGTGTTGAAAACCCACTACCTTGCTGACCTGTAGCTCCTCTGACACAGATTTGTCTCACAAAAATAGAAACAAGCGTTGCGCTCTTTCTGCCGATACCAAGACATCATTATCAGCAAAACAGACAGCAACTGATTAAATGAGAAGCTAAAGTTTAGTTGCAGGGGCAACTTCTAGCAGCCTTAGGTCATGTTCAGTTTAGGTAATCATGGTCATCCCTACACATAACCACAACTAACTAGCATGATTTTAATCTTTTTCTTTTTTTTTTTTAGCATGGATACAAAGTACAAAGGTTTGTTTAAAAATATTGTTGATTAAAACATAGGAGTGAGCCTACTTCAAAAACCTTCTCTAAATTGCATACATAGGTCCAGATCCAGAAAAATAAATAAATAAATAAAAGCCAACAGGCTGAGGTTCAGCTCTTTCTCCATAGGTCTTGTGCTAGCAAACTCCAGCCCAGGCAAGCCACCAGAGATGGACTTTGGCCCACTCACTGCTGGGTGGGCAGAGTCCTGGCTTACCAAGCAGGGCCAGCTCTGCTGTTGTCCACTCTCCACTCAATCCAAAACACACAATGTTCCTAGAGATGGGGGTCAGGACGTGGCTCTCTGCCTACGTGGCAGGGACCTTCTGAGGAGCAGCCGCTTTGATTTCCCTCTTGCCCGTGTGGCTGGGACTCCACTCACTCCCACAGAGGTCGGTGTGGGGTGACATTGCCACAGCCAGGGCCCATGTGGCTTTCCGTCCCAGCCTCCTTCCCAGCCCAGTGGCTCCAAACAAGAAGTTCAGGAAAGTCAAATCCTGGGAGCAAAGTACAAAGCACGCGGAGAAAAGACACGGAGAAAAGACATGCCCGTGTCTGCCACTGCCTTTTGCTCTTCTCTTGAATGGAGGGAATCTCGGGGCCTTTGTTGTTTTACCCTCTGTCCTTATCCTTCTTTAAAGGTGTAATCCTTATTTCCATAGCTTCTCCGCTATCCAATGTGTCAGTGTTTTATTCTCTCTATAACCATATAAAGTGTCCTTTATTTATTGTAGCTTAAGACACTCAACTTTTAATTTGAAAGAACTCATTTCCCTCCAATTTTGTTTCTCTTCCGATCTGCCTCCACCCAGCCCATCCCCCAGCACCACATTTTTCCCCTGGCAAATTCCCCCCAGTGGCAATGAGCGCTGCTGATCCCAGGCCCGGACCCTCGCCGGGCTGCGGTGAGCGTGAAGCGGGGCAGTGGGGCTGTGGGGCACGCAAGGGAGGGAAGAATCGAGCCCTGTGTGCAGGGCTCAAGCTGGGACCCCGTGAGGCAGCGAGCTAAATTTAAACTCTGACCTTTTCCCTCTCTCTGCTGTGATACACAACAGGCACTTACTGAACCCAAGCTGGTGAAATAACAGCCTTTTTTTTTTTTTTTTTTTTTTTTTTTACTTTTTTTGGTTTGGTTTTGTTTTTACAAACGATGAAGCCATTGCCAAATGAAAAGTCTATCTTTTTGATCTTTTGTAATGCCGGCAAATCCCTCCATGTTGCTAAGTTTAGCTGTAGGTGAGAAAAATATTTACAGGGTTCTATTTAAAACTAAAAAATATAAAAACAAAAATCAGTCTCCTTCCACCCCCAGAAATAATACACCACACCTTCCACCAACAATTCTCCAAAGGTTTTCTTCTTCTAGGTATAGAATGTGGTAACTCCCTCCGGGGAATACACTTTTAATTATAGCTACCACTTATATTTTGGTTTTAATTAAGGATTCAGTGCTTTAGAAAATTATATTTCAAATGAGTTAAGTTCTCTAATTATTTTAATTTCTTTAGATTTTTAGGTCATTTAAAAGTCAATGGGATAAGTCGTTTACATCTCCCAGTCAGTTAAGGCAAACAAATGCCATTCGTACTTGATGTTCTTTAAGCTTCAGTGATTTTGTTATTTTAACATCTCTTAAATGTAAAGAACTTTTCAAGATGTCAGTTCTCCCACCAATAAACTTAATTAAAATGTACATTTAAATGAAAGATATAATTAATTCACACCATTCCATTTGCTTATTACTTGACAGTCAGGGTGTATTAAAAGCTCAGACCTGTGAAAAGAAAACACACAGAAAGAGGCACAAATAAAACAATCGGCATCAAAATATCATTTTCTGTCACCATTTTCCTATGCTCCTATAATAAAACTGTCAACTGTGTGAAGTTATTTTCTGCTTTTTATGAGAGTGGATTATCCTCACTTTCCAGTGAATTAATTTCACTGACACTGTAAATTTTTGTTTGCGCTCATTTTTCTTTTTAATTTTGGAAGTCGTGATGGTTATGGCTATTGCTATATTTAAACACTCCTGCCTCCCCGAATGGCCGCCTGGACTATCAGTAACTTTTTCCAGTTAATTCTGTATAACAAGTCAGTGTTTCCTTTGTTTGAAAGGTGACTTCTACAACCAATCACTTCCAGCTAGCAGTAATACCCATTTAGTATTTTTTATTATTATTATTTTCTTTACCAAAATCTAACCCCTTTGGGATTTTTAGTGGAATGTGTTTTGTCTCAAGGCAAACAAACAATGTTTGTAGAAAGTGTAATTATTAGCAAACCACTCTTTTCTTGTGCAGGGGGTTGTATCGATTGGGGCGAGAGCTCCCTTTGGTAAAGCCAGGCTGTGCTGGCCTTTCTGTGGCCAGCTGATTAATTCACCCATGTAGAGTCTGACCAGAAGAAAGGCACACAGCAACAAAGTTGGTTTTGTTGGCAGCTCTGGTCCCCCTTTGCTCTGCTCAGAGGCGCCTCACCGATGCGGGTGGGCAGGGAGCTTGTGGGGCACACATTGGTTTCCTCCCCAGCTCCCTGAAGGAAACCTACAGCTTTCAAGTGGCTGGAGCCATGCCCTGTGTCTCTGCCGAAGCCTCCGCTGCCTTGCAGACAGGGGAAAAGCCTCACTTCAGTCCAGAGCATCATGGAAAGCAGGAGCTGTGGCTCTGTTTTTCAGTAGGCTGATTGTCTTAGGGAGAGAGGTCTACGTAGGCCACCTGAGGACAGGGAGACAAGGAATCTCAGCTTCTGGAGATCTCCCTCTTCAGCCCCAAAGCCAGTCAGATAACCCCTCCCTGGTCCGCTTTCCTGGCAAGGGCAAGTCACAATACTGAAAAGTGTTGGCTTGGTAGCGGCCAAAGTATTTACTACATCCTTCTTTAGGAAGCTGTTCTTAGGATGTGGTGAGAAGGAACTAAGCTGAGGAGCCTCTGGTACAAGCTGTCTCTGGCAGTGGGAACACAGCCGATCTGTTCTTGACTGCATGACTGGCTAGGAAACTTTGACTGTGAAGACCCTGTGACTGTCGAGAAAAAAATGAGTGATGTACAAGGGATATTTTGGGTGCAATAGCTAGTCATTCTGGACACTAAGGAAATACCCGCATAGCCACATGTCACAAAACGTTACATATATGGAAATGCTACGATAGCTCATTCTGTCTCATTGTTTCCATTAAAAAGTTCTGTTTTCAGGGGTTTTGTAATTCACCCGTAAGTATTTACTCTGGGGCAAACTAGATATACAGTCTCTCTTGAGAGAGAGTTTTAAAAAACCAAATACCTAAACCCAGAAAGTTGATGAAGATATAATATTTTATCAATAAAAGGTCCAACCAAAACTTGTTGGTAGCAGAATAACATGATTGGTTTTTCCATCCATACTTTCCAAGACCATCAACATACTGTATTCTTTGGATATACCACCTCCCATATGGGATTTTGAAGATGTTTGCAAACATTGATTATTTCAGTGTTGCCATCAGGTAGAGCATAAACACTTGACACATAAGGAAGCAAAAGGCCAGTAAGGTTCAACTTGATAAAGACACTAATGGCATAAGAGGAGATGAGTCCCAGTGTCACTGATTCTCTAACTTCTTTCTTCCAAACACAACCTCTTCTTTAGGCACATAAATGTGTCTCCTTGCTTTTGGCATGGAAAAACAAAGACAAGTTCATTTGATTTTCACTGTGATTTAGCAATGCGCTTCAATAAATATGTACTATGTCATCTTTGAGTCTACTGTACTCTAGCTTTTTGTCACCATAGTGAAGAACTTACTGTAACAAAACTAGATATATCATCACCCTAGAACATTTGGATCATAATCTCAAAAGAGGACAGAGTGAAGTATTAGAGGCATCAAAGTTGTGCAGGTTACAAAGTGTAAGGCATTGTCTATCCTGGGAAGAAATTTCCCATGTTCATATAATTGGAAACACCTTCCACTTAGCACTGGTTTTCTAAGTGCCGAACGTCTTAAGAAACACCGATTCACTGAAAATAAGAAGAATTAAGAAAAAAAAAAAACCATGAACAACACAATCTTCCTACCCTAGATGATTTCTTTTAAGTCCTTAGGACACATTTATCTCACCTCATCATGTTTTTTTGTTTGTTTTTTGTACTTTAGAAATGGATCACGTGCTCCCTAATCTTTACATATAAATAGAAAATCATTGGTCTCCAAGAGCTGAGGCTTCAGAAAAAAGTACACAAACACTGGAGATGGGCAAATACTGCACATTACAGCTCCACTTCTGTTGGGCTTGCAACCCCAGATGCTACTGTAAACAATTTAATTTCTGTCAGGCTCGTGACCCCACTTGTAAATTCTGTGACCCCACTTCTGGCCATGACTTTTAGGTTGAGAACTGCTGATGGAGATATCTGACTGTTTACTTCAAACACTATGCTCAGAGTCACTGGCTTCCCTGCCAACAGGAGACAGACTCCAAGAAAGCTGTGAGAAGAGACGTTTTGAAATATGGTCATTTAAAGCCTCATCTTTAAGTCTACTGTTCCATTTTAACACCTTCTCCCCTTCTGCAGAACACATGCTTGGCCGTTAGAGTACTACCAACCTCCACAGATCTATAGTGAGCAAAGTAAAGGTGACCTCCTCTGGAAAAGCTCTTGTGAAAAGAAAAAAACACGGCAGAAATGGAATGCTGTTTGTTAAGATCTCATCTTTTCATGCAGAAATTCCTGGCGATGATGCCAGCCAACCCACCCCAGCCTTTTCCACTACTGGGCAGTTTTTGGGCTGTTCTTGGTCTCCCTCTTGCCCTGGGTGGCGGTGAGGAGGGCAGCAGCTCGGCTCGCCCCCAGCTTGCAGAGGCGGTGGTGGTACAGGGCAGGAGCCAGCATGCAGCCAAGGCAGCCTCCCCGTGGGCAGTCTGATGCTCATTAGAGCCAGAGCCCAACACTGCAGCTTGTCTGAGTGGCATGTGGCCTTTGGTGCTTCTTTATGGTGCATAAAGAAACCCTGAAATGATATTTTTCTTTTAGCAGGAGAAATTCAGGTGTTGTCTGGCTTGGAAATCTCCATGGCAACCAGGGAGCAAGGGGAAACAATGACATTACAAGAGCCAAGAGAGTGAAAGCTGAGCAACTGAGAACCATTAGTGGCGTTGCCAGCTCTAACAGTTTTCCTTGCAAGCTGCAGGACTGCAGACCCTCTTAAGGTTTTGCAGGGATAAACCGTGTATGTAGGAAGAGCTGTAGGAAGAGCTCCCCTGGCTGGTTGTTCCCACTCTCCCACCAGCCTCCTGGGGAAAGTCACACAGAGGTGCTGAAGCTGCATCTCTCCAAAGGACCAAGCACCTGGGGCTGTGCTTCCCAGCTGCCCAGCTCCCTGCTCAGCACTTCTCAACCAAGGAGTGCAGTAACAGGAGGCATGCAACAAGAAGAGCTAAAGGGATACTAAGAGCTAAGTCAGCTGCTCAGTTAATTAGAACAGCTACGTCAAAGTGTGTTTGGAGGAAGGATATGCGGATAATCAATTTTGGAGGCTGCAGGGATGAGGGATCTTGTGCGTGGCAAATAACTCATATTTATAGACATATAATTATGTTTGTGTGTAGGGGCTGGAGCAGTTCCTGCGGATGCAGTGTCTTGTTCTTTCAATCAATGCAATGGGTGTGTAGGACAGAGAAAGTGTGACAGAAACTGATTATCCCTCCCCAAGGCTGTGGGACTGTGCACAGCAGCACTGGTCTGGCATATGGGGTAGGTGGGAGGAGGAGAAAAGCCATGAATGGCTTCTCTATGGTAGAGCACACTTTGCTAATTACTTCTTTACAGTTGTGCTGTGAGGAACTCTGTTTAAGCACGTAAACACAGTTCTGACATAATATTTCAGGGACTTAAATTTGAGCAGCAATCACCAGGCCTGATCACTGCCTTGTCCCTGTATAAAGTTCTTCTGACTTGCTTTACCTGCCGTATGTTAAAGCCGTCTCCTCGTTCTGCTGATTGAAGAAGCATTCATGGGATGGCAAGGAATTAAATGGGGAAGAAAAGTCTATGGCAGTGTCTGTGGCACAAACCATGTACACGGAGTTACAAGTTAATTCTGAAAAATCTCCCCTTGTTTTTCCCTAGGCATTTCACAGTTGCTGTGTGTGTTCACATGTTGTACACAGGGGTCAGCAGAAGTTAACCATAATGAGGTAATTACAAGGTACATCAAGTGCGGATGTATGTTAAGGGACATACATTAAGGATGCAGAGTAACGGTGCTACAGTGACAGCAAGCTCAAGTCTTGTAGTAATGTTCAGTCTGTTGAATGCCACTGTGTTTTTTTAATAGACTTTGTCAGCTTTGGTTTTCCTTATTACTGTATGCACTACCACGCACGTATTTATCTCTGTGTGTGGAAAATAATGACAGAGGTCAGGGATGTCAGTTAATAATGTGGGATATGTAGTAGGTGTCTTTGTATTATTTGGTCCAGGTTTTCTCCTGTAGCTTTAAAATGACCCCAGTGGCTGTGAAAATGAGAAAACATGCTTCTATGTTTTTTGTGTGTGTGATTTTGAAAAATAGAGGAAGCACAGGAAAGTTGGTCAGGTGAGACAGCCGCACGCGCTGCAGAGAAGAGGAATGATGTGTGAAAGGAACTGGCAGTGAGGACAAAATGTGCGTTTACATCACGAGCACAGCTCTTGTAAATACCTGAGGTACCTGCAGCGAGGCAGTGCAAGTTCACAGAGCAGCAGGCACAGAGCAGCAAGCAGGTCGGAACAGATGGGAAAGCGTGCTTCAGGCCGTTGGAGGGGCTGCCCTGGGCGCTGGCGTGTGCAGGGCAGCGTGCTGCTGAGATAGCACCTGCGCAGGTAACATCAAACCAGTCCTGAGCTGGGGCCTGCAGCACAGGTACACCTCACAGCTCTGCAGCACGGCTGTGCTAAGGGCAAACTCTGTCCGTTCCTGTGATGAGGAACCTCACTGAGGTCAGTTTTTAAACACTAAGATGTGCTGTTGTACGCTGGGTCTTTGGATGGCTCCGTACCAGAAATCTGAGGACGTTGCATATTACAGGGAGATTGGAAGTCACAGGCCTAGGAAGGGGAGAAACATTATTGAAAAGCTTAACAAAAAACATCCTATGTATTGAAAGAAGGTGCCGCAGAAAAACCAGCAAGTAAGCATTGAAGTAATAGATCCAGACTGAGGATCTGTTTTGATTAAACTGGCACTCTTCATTGAGGCATACGCCTGACTTCACAACTCGATTACTTAAAATTACGTTGTTTTTTATCTTCGGTAACATGTGTATTTAATACATGGTGTGTCTGACACCTCACTTACCATCAGATCTCTGTGGGAAGTGCGTGCAGGTGCCGCGGTACACCATCACCCCTGCATAAATGCGTACATTCACAGCTATGTACCTCCCACGTGTCATTGCCAGCAAGGCACAGAACTGTTCTCACCGCTCCTCAGAGACATTACCGAATTAAACCTGCCTCGACACTCCCAATGCCGAAACTGCCAGCAACAGCACAACCCCAGCAGCGATCACAGAGAGCGCTGGCGCAGCCGGGAGGCGCGGAGCACCGCCCCCGGGCACCGCCCCGCTCGCTCCCCCGGCTGCGGGGCAGGAGGCGGCGCGGGGCAGCCCCGGCGCTGACTCAGCGCTTCCTGCGCCGCCCGCCTGAGTCACTGCCGCGCCGCGCGCAGCGGCTGCGCAACGCTCCCGGCCCCTCAGCCGCCCCCCGCCCCTCCCGGGGGCGGAAAGCAATTCATCTTGTTTAGGAGCCGGTGCGCGGCTAACACTTCCTGCGGTAATTTGTGACCG
>WBMW01006460.1:180516-219829 GCA_013396635.1 Penelope pileata | reverse complement strand
CGGGGGGAGGAAATCTCCCCGCCGCTTGCTTTGGGGGTCCCTGCAGCCCGGCGCTGAGCCTCCTTTTCGTTTTTTTTTTTTCCTTTTTATGAATGGACTGGATGCCCGCTGACAAGTTAACCGCTCTCCTCGTTCCTGGAAGAGCCAGCGGGCGTGCGGCGAGCTCCGCCCGAGCTCCGCCAACAAACGGCCCCATTCAGCGCGGCCCGGGGGGGCAGGGCCGCCGCCCCCAACGGCCGACAACGGCCACCCGCGCGCAGCGCCCTGAGGAGAGCCGCGCCCGCGCGGACCCGAAGCGAGCGCCGCCGGCAGTAGCCGTGCACCCCCCGCGCTCCGCAGCGCCTGTTCGCGCAGCGAATCCCTTCTGAAACAACGCCGCTTCTGCAGTCCCCCCCCCGGCTCTCCCCGCGAAGCGCGGGGCGGGGGCTGCGCGATTTCTGAATGGCGCGGGGAGGAGCGTCGGGAGAGCCGCGATCCCGCGCCGCTGCCCCGATCGTGGGAAAGCGGCTGCGCGTGCAGCGGCGGAGTCTTTGTCCCCGCGGTGCTTCTGTAATCGATCTCGCCCCGAGCCCAGGGGTGGGAAACTTCAAAGGCCGGGCCGGGGCAGCAGCACCGCTGCTCGCCCCGCCCCTCCCCCTCTGCGGGAGCAGCGGTTGGGGGGGGGGAAGAGCCCTCCGATCCCCGCAGTGCGCCCGATCGATGCAGAAGGCGGAGACGGGAGGGGGGCTAGGGGCGTTGGTGCAGCCGGAGCCGGACGCAGCGCTCCTGTTGGTGCCTCTCCTGCCTGCTCGGAACGGTGCGCTCTGCCTCCGCCCCGCNAAAAAAAAAAAAAAAGCTGCTTGGTAGCAGCCGAGTGTTGCCTTTCGCAGTGGGTAGCACAAAGCAATCTACTACGCCATGCCGCTGGGGCGGGGGGCGGGGGGCCCGAGCGGTGCTGCAGCAGCACGGCCCCTCGGCGGACATCTGCCCGCAGAGCCCTCAGAACCCCCCAGGGGCCGCTGTGAGAGCCGCGTCCAGGGCACGGGGGGGCCGGCAGGCGGGGAAACCCACGCTGGTGTTCGCGTTGTGAGAACCCCGAGTAGGAAAAGTGTGCGGCTGTTCCTGTTAGCAGAGGCTCGTGACATCCTCTAAGTAAGACATTCGGGGTAAGAGGTCGGAAAACTGCACGCAGCCAGCACGAGATCCCCCCCAAGAGCTGCCCGTCCCGGCTGCATCCCGACGCTTTGCAGTGCTGTGAGAAAGCTGAGTTTAGCTTTAAGCATCGGCGATTTTGTTATTTTCTATGACTTACTGGCATGCCTTGAGTAAGTATATAAATATATATACAAAGAATGTACACTTTGATTGTGTCATAGTAACTTTTCTGTCTTAGCTAAACGTGCAAAATTGGAAATTAGCGAGTTGGGTGAGTCTGAGTTCAGTTTAGGTTCTCCCCAAGCCTGGTTTGTGCCCACCTGGCAGGACGGAAATGTGTAAAGGAGCCACTGCCCTGGCCTGTCCTGGAGCTTCAGGGGATTCCCGTGCCGTGAACAAACCTGGAGCACATGGGCAGGCATGTCACTGGAGCAAGCTGTCTTGAATGTTGGGCTGTGCCAGCAGCTCTAATTTAGGGTAGGTGCTTAGGCAGCAGAGAGCTGAAAAAATAACTGCAAGTCAGCTTGGCATCTCCAGTGCATTCGCTATCTGATGCTAGGGGCAGGGTTTTAACCATTCACAAAGCTTTTGTCTTTTTTGTTGCTTTTGTTAAAAATAAGTAATAGTATTTTAGCATTTCACGCATATGTAACTTTCCAAATAGCTTTCCACTCGTACAGTCAGCAGCGTGAGTTTCCAGTTTTGCCATGGTGGAACAGTTACTTAAAGTGCTCAGGCACACAGCACAGGTGGCACTCAGGGCAGCACACCCTAGCTGGGTTGGGACGTTGTAAAACACATTTCCATTCAGTTGATCATAGCCTTCCAGTTCACCCTTCACGTTGTAATGTTCTGTCTGATTTCTTTTCCAGAACGGCGCTTTTAGGAGCTTTTTCAGCAGAAGTGATTCAGCTCTTACATACAAAGAAGAAAATCGAAATGATAAAACTTCTGCCTATTGTTTTACATTGTAGCCATACTCTCAAAAGCCTTGCTTTTCCAGTGTTCTGCCATAGAGACCTAAAAGTAGGTAGTAACCTCAGTCTGTTAGGAGCAAGACTTTTAGTGACATACTTGGTGTGATCACTGGCACTTGATTTTTATCAAATGAATGGTTTTTTTAAAAAAGAACAAAAACAACCTTACATCCAATTAACCCAGCCCATGCTGGCTAGGAGAACTACCGTTGCATTGTACATTTGCACATGGAATAGGGATAGTGTTATAGCAATAGGGCTACCATACATCTGATATTTTTCCCCTTTGATGACAGCTCCTCTGACCTCTGGGTCCCATCTGGGTAACCTTTTCATAACTGCACTCTGTGTTTTAAAATCTCTGGCAGAGTGGGAACTGGAGCTTTTTGTTTTGTTCTCTCTCTTGCTCACTCGCTTTGTTTTGCTACAGGGAGAACAAGGCTAGGGCTGAGCTTGGTGCTGTGCACTGTCTAATGAGAGCGCGGTAACAGCACGAGAGGGAGAGGCAAGCAAAGCGACAGCAGCAACATGGAGGCACTTGATGGAGCAGCTTGGTGCAGGCCCAAACTGTCTCGTGCAGTTTGGAGATTGATACTTAGGAGAGAGGAGGCTCTAGGATGGGCGGATAAGGAGAACAGTGTTAATTTTGGGGGGCTTTGGTCACAAGAGAAGTTCGGGGTAGTAACCTAAGCTGAGAAGCATGTGGGGAAAGGCACAAGAGGTTTGGGATTTGAAAACCCCTTTGACTTGGAGTTTGATGATCTCTGAGCTAGGAGAATTTAGGATTCTCTGCCTGGACCCTTCTAACAATGACCTCTGGTTGTTGCAAGGAACACATTCAGGGCTGCTGGGCATCATCTCCCACTGTGAAATAAGACAAGCAGTAGCAGTAGACATAGGTATCTTCTACATACCTGCTGCAGAAACAGTCCCTACCACTACTGTGAAACTATTAAACCTTTTAGATATGGTCAGTAAGGTTTGGGGGTTGTAAATGAGCATCATGGATATTGGATTCCAATAGGATCAACAGCTTTTCAGGCTAAAAAAAAAAAAAAAAATTAAAGCTTTACCAATATTTTAATATTTGGGTACATTTTAAATTATAATGTTAGTGACACCTGCCCTTTGTCTATTTGTCAAGATTAAGTAAATCTGAGGCTGAGGTTCTGTCAGTTTTTTTTTTCCTCTTGTTGCTGTTGAGTTTGGACATTCCTCATCTTCTGCCTTAATACATCCTTGCCACACTACAGTAAGAGAGGCAGTAGCATTCCCAATTTGCAGATGGGAAACCAAGGCACAGAGAGACTCCAGGTAAATCTTGATGAGCATGGACATTTTGAGTTGAAACATCAGAGTCCCCCAGCTGTGTAAGCACTTCCTACTCCCTCTCCTGGCTACACTGAATACAGACTTACAGTGAGACCTGTGCCCTCCATGACTATGATGCGATACATCATGACCTCTTATGTCACATAATAGAGGAGATACTACAGTGCTGTACATCTTTTCCTCAGTTCCATGCATACAGCTTTGCACCAAAACTATTACATTCGTGTGTCTTGTGGATCCTCTGAAGACAGTAGTGTCTTTCTTTCCAGGCATGTCATTAGTATATGTAATTAGGGCTAAAGGCACCTCTGACCTCAGACTCTGTGGTGGTGCTTACAGGCAAAACTGGTTAGTTCTCAGGGAGTGAGTTAAACATATTTAGCACAGAGGCAGAAAGAAGCTCAATGGCAACCTTGAAAGTGACCCTAACAGACAAGTCTTGGAATTAAAAAGTCTCTGGCATGGCTGGGAAGTGAACCCAGACCTCCCCAGTGCTCCTTCAGATTGCTAAACATGGGCTCTGCTTCACACTTACCGATACCACCCATTCTGTTTCCCTCCTTTTTTAATAATCTCTCCCTTTAGCACTTGCCTATACTTTTTACTCTTCATATTCCGTTTTCTTTCACTTTTCAACTTCAACTTAAAATGCTCTATTTAAAAATCTAGGGGCCAGGTCCTTGGAGCCAGCCAAACCACACATGGTGCAGACCCACGGTATAGGGAGGTGGAAGGTGGCTCTAAGCCATTTTTCATCTCCCTGGATTCTAGGTTGACTTGATGCCAAAGTGGCCCCTGGCATAACTGAGAGCAGGAATGCTCTAAATTACACTAGTTAGAACAGTTCCCAAGGGCCTATCCTATGCCACTTGCTCCTTTCCGCCTTGGCCACCTATGAAGGCCTCCTACACTGCCTTATTCTGTGCAGGGATTTCCTACATCGGGGAATGCCCAGCTGCCCTATTACGGTACAAAGGTGATGGGGAATCATTCCCTAAGCACTTCCAGACTAAATAAAGAAATTCTGTTAAAGAAAATTGCAGAACTAATGTAACATTAGCATTTTATCATCTTAATGACTTTGCTTGAACATCACATTTTTCCTCCCTAACTTCCATGTGTGTTTTAGTATTTTGACAGGAAAAGAGCTTGTTTTCAATTAGGCTGTAGAGTCTTCAAGATGGGGACTTCTTAGGTCCGGTAAAGAATGATCAGGAGAACAATACAGAAAACGCTTCATACTGTTGGTGAATTTGAAACTTTTTTCTTTGGTGAGAATCACAGAATCATAGAATCCTTAGACTTGGAAGGGACCTGTAAAGGCCATCTGGTCCAACTCTCCTGCAATGAACAGGGACACCTACAGCTAGATCAGGTGCTCAGAGCCCTGTCCAGCCTGACCTTGGATGTCTCCAGGGACGGGGCTTCCACCACCTCTCTGGGCAACCTGTTCCAGTGCCTCACCACCCTTACTGTAAAAAAAATCAACACTGAGACATAGTAAAATGCCAGTTGTAAAACAAAAATGTCTTAGAGCTGAACAGGTTATCTTCAAAATACATGTGAGTGTTGGGTTTTTGAAATGTCTGAAGGTCAGAAGTAACCTTTGAATTTTAGTTACCATCCAGCAATACCTTGCCTTAATCCTGAAAACATTGATCTTCATACTCGCATCTTCCACTTGTATGATGACAGGTTTCCAAAAGGATTATGGTTTTGTCTAAATTTGACAATTTTAGCATAAATCTTTGTTATATGCTATTGTCCAATTAGAAATGGAGCTGAATTAACAAGCTCCAGTTTGAATTGGCTTTGGGAGGACTAATATATGTTCCTGGACTGCTTCTACTGTAACCAGTAAATCCCTATCTTGGTAGTTGTCCTGCTATGTGTATCCTCTGCCTGTATTTTGAGCACTAGATATCAAATCTGGTGCTCTGGTATATATCACAATTCTTTCACTCCCTGGTGTATCAGGGAGTCATACAGCTTCCTCTCATAGAAAGCTTCCTCAAAGAGCTGAGGAGAGAGGTTAGTGGAATTTCCCTCTGTTTTCTTGGAACTATTTCTTTCGGAGAGAGAAGTGGAAGTGTGAATTTTGAATTCCCTTTTGTTCCTAAAAACAAGGTAGACCAATGGTAAAGA
Source organism: Penelope pileata (assembly GCA_013396635.1). Lineage (NCBI taxonomy): Eukaryota > Metazoa > Chordata > Aves > Galliformes > Cracidae > Penelope > Penelope pileata. The sequence continues at coordinate 214,241 of WBMW01006460.1, read as the reverse complement.
TTCACAGGGCAGGGAACTCCTCGTGGATGTAAGCACTGAGCTGTTTGTAGGAATGACTGTCTTCCTTCCTCTACATCACTGCTTTAGTTAAACAGTGTTTTCTGGTAATCCTCAGTTCAGATAGAATAACAGGACATGTGAAGGAACATCTGTGCAGCGAAACTGCCATGGCAGGTGTCTTCTTTTGAGTAAGGAGAGGAAGATTTTTCTGCTGAAGGGATCCTTATACTTCCTCGCTCAGAACAAATGACTCAATCAGTTGAGAGACAAGAGATGGTTTTTCCTGTCAAATGCAAGAGATCGTTATCCATGAATTTCTTGAGCTTTCAGAACTGTTGGAGAACGCAGAATGGCATCTGTGTGATCAGAGTCCAGCATCTTTTCAAGAAGTAAAAGGCAGATCTCATCCTGAGGACAAGTTTTATGTGGCCTTAGTTTCCAGGAGTGGTCTGGCGACATGAGGCTACATTGTATTGCATTTTGTTCTACATCATCAGCTTTGGGAAACTGGGAAAATAGCTTCTTGGTGGATCATTTGTCCAGCTGCTAAACTGCAGGCAGCACCAGATAGTTAGTGTGCCAACTTCTTGGAGGTCAGTCAGTGCTCAGTTTTAATTCAATTCAGTGAGCTTTTATTGGCCTGACAAACTACCCTAGCACATGCACATGCTGAAAGTTTAGCAAAATCACACCTACTAAAATTGCCCTCTTTTATAGGGCAATTTGTGAAGCACTGGTAGCACTCAGGTGGCATGTTACAGTGTCAACAGAGGCCTTCTGAACTTACTGCTTTCACTGACCAATAAAAGCACTAACAAAGGATTGTAGAGCTTCTATTTTTCACAAACAGCTTAAATAATCATGCGATGGCCCTTTCAAGTACTGAAGTAATTCTGTTGTGCTTTGTGGTAATGTTAAGAAAGTTAGTTAGTTTTATGATATCTGCGCTGAGCTGTCTGGATACAGTACTTCAAATCAGTGGCAAGACTTCGTATTTTCCTACACAAACCCAAGGAAATCAGAGCTCCCTACAGACTATTCAGAATTATAATATATCTGATAAATAGATACAATTCTAATTCTATTGGGGCAGAAACTGAGTTTATAAGATTTGTGTGAAGTCTCAAGGGCTGTCTGTAGCAGGATCTAGAAAGAACCTAGGTCTATTTTAACTACAGATTCAGAAATGTGGTGTAAAATTAGGCGTAACTGAATTTGGATTTTTTTTCCTTGAGAAAGATTGATTTGGAGGGAAACGTATTGAGGGATCTGAACTAGAATTCACTAATATCAGGCTCATAGCATACCTGCTTGAACTGGGTGTCTCTTTGGATAAGCAGTTCAGCTGTGGATATGTAGACAAGACAATTCTGTTTGTTAGGTGTGTGAAATAGACTGTGGGTCTCATTAACTGATGAGGTAAGTTCTTTATGGTGTCTGAGAAGCCCCAAGCAGGCCATGAAGCTGGCTGCAGAGACATCTTCCCATGCCAGAGGAATGCCTGGGTGGCCATCAGCGGCTGCACCAGCTTGTGTCAGGGCTCAGAATGCTGCAAGCTGCATGCGTGAGACCTGAGCACAAATAACCATACCTGTCTGCTCTTGAAAACTCAAATCTTTCAGCACTGTAGCACAATGTATGATTCCAATGCAGAGGAATATCTGATATGGTCTAGATGAGTGCATATAGTGGCATATGAGAAAGATAATGCAAAGTACTAGGAAGGACAGGACAGACTGGTAAAAGTTAATGACAACTGCTGCTTTTGCCTTCTTAAGTATTGGTATTAATTGCATTAAAATTTGTTTCAAGTCGCAATGTTTGTTCTCCCACTGGTAGCCGCATCATTATGGTGAGGGCAAAGACACCGAAGCAAGTAACTAACTAGGTGTTTAGCAGAACTTACAGATTGAAACAGCTCAGGAAAGGAATGCTCTACAAAAGAAACCCTCTTAGAAATACAATAAAATTGAAATAAATTGATGTTACTTAGTTCTAAGTAACCATGCTTTTCATGGCTCTAGTAGTTGAGATATTTTGATTGTGTCCTAGAGGCAAGAATAACTTTATTCCTCTGAAAGGAAGAATATTGTGAAGGAATAATTTTATTGGTCTGTACATGTGAGCAGCCTGACTGGACTGACGGATGCAATGAGAATACTCATGGGAGAAGAGAGGCAGGATCTGAACCACGCAGAGGTGCTGCTGTTTGGAAGGCCTCGCACTGAATTAATGCAGGTAATACCTCGGGTGCAGTGATAGCCAAATGTGGAAGTTTAAAAGGTATCTGCCTGCAGTTGCTCCTGTCTCAGGCCAGTGTGGTTTGTCCTTTGCTTTTATATGCACCCACAACATGTTTTCATATGAAAGTATTACGTGTTTACTAGCCTATTTGCAAATATTAAACTTCTCAATTGTTATTACAAAAAATGGTTTTAGAAGAGGCTAATCATCGTTATGGACTGGTTTTACAAAACATAAACGAACTAGTTTTCAGCTACAAAACTGCTCCCACACCAGTGCTGGCTTCCAACTTTTAAAATGACCAAACCAATGCTCTTGAAAAAGTACTGGTATGAATTTTTACTTATTTGAAAACCTGTTACAGAATCATATGCAGTGTGACAGGTAGTTAAACCTCTGTAGGATGGGAGAAAATCCTGTATTTTAATGGGATTTCTCAGAAGCATCCTATACCACTGTTCTGTTCAGTTTTAATATAGCTTTGCAGTGCTTCCTCCTTCATCATTCTTCTGAACCCTCGTGCAGAGACTGCTTCCAGACATTTACTCTCACACTGTCCTACTCTCAAGTGAAATTACTGTTGTAATTTTTCCACATACCTGTCTTGTTTTATAGTGATCTTTCTAATCCTGCACTCACTTTGTCTCCACTATGCAGATGCTCCCCCATGCTCCTCAGCAGATTAGTCTCCCATTTTCTCAATGCCATTTCAGCCTTGATACTCTTTGCTAGTCTGTGCTTCCCACTGTTCCACCCATTGTGGTGTTGCTCCAGACACATGCAATCTGTTTTCCATCCTCATTCGGATTCTGTCCACCTAATCTTTTGCTTATCTAAAACAAATCCTTTGGGCAAAGTCTGAAATGAAGGTAAGAACTCTGTGACTGGAAAAGTGTCTGTATGGCTTCCATGCTATTGTCGTTTATTACAGATTTTAGGAAAACAATTTCCAGTGTATAATTATAGAGGGACAACATCCATGTATTAGAAGTTCCTATTAAACCCACACTATGGTCTATCGGTTACAGGTGTTGCTGGGTAAAGTTGCCGTAACGTGCACCTGTTGTTCCCATTTTTCATGCTATGCCTTTTCACTAGTAATTCTAGTCCCCTTCTCAGGCCCTTGTGAAATCATACTCAAATGAAAGCCACAGATGGTGCAGTTTAACATTGCTCCACAGCCTTTGTTCAGCTGAATGCTCACATTGGTTTAGTTTTTTTTCCCACTGTAAGAAACTGTCCTTTTAGAAAGTGGCCTGTTCTTGCTTACTGCTGAACAGATGCTTTCAAAAGAAATGAGAAGGAAGTAAGAGTCAGCATACTCAGGTGGCTTTGAGTTGCTCTGATGAGTTTGAGAGGGTGGCCATGAGAAGCGGGAAGGACAGAGCTGGGAGAAAAATAAACGGTGAAGAAGGAATGGTGTTGGGAAAAGCTGTTGGTTGTAGACTTTTCCCTGAATACACCTGTAGATACTCAAATAGTGCCATTCTTGCCGATACTTTATGGTGGTTTTTTCCTCAAAACTTTACAAATTGATCAACACCGGATTTTTATAGTAAATAACTAAAAGAGCTATTGTTGAGCATAGAATAACACAGGATCTCAGAAACACTTTTCACTTAGTGGAACCGTCATCTTGCCTTGTGCTTCAGCGACCCAAAAAGCAGAATATAGTTCTTACCTAGCTGAATTTAGTAATTCTGGTCTTACTGACTGAATGGAACAACATTTTTCCTGAGTTTTTAGGAGTAGTTAGATCTCTCTGCTGGAACAGTTTTTGAAAGCAGAGTCATACAGAGATGCAGATGGTAGTTGGCAGCCACTAGCCTAATGATAGAGTGTATTTGTAATGCTAATAACTCATTATCCATGGAAATATAGCAATTTTTAAGTAAATACAAAGAAAGCTGAAAAGAGAAGACTAATGTAATGCATTCTTTAAGAAGAAAGAACTAGACAAAGTAACTTTTTTCTTCCTAATCCTTGGATATTAGCTGCAGGCTGTTGCTGAACATACCAGTGTTCCCCAGCACATCTGTACATATTTAGACATTTTGGTGTAATCCATGAGAAAAATCTTGCAAACATGCTTGTTGTTTGAGGTTCTGCCCTACCACTAAGATATGTTAACTAGTTAAAGTAAAGCCACTAATTTAGATTGTTTATAAAGGAGTTTATTGTTGGTGGCTTTTGTGGAACACACTAAGTGTGTAGATTTCAGAGTAAATAAACTCATTACCCTTTTTTTTTTCCCCTTTAACTGTATGAAGCTCTCAGGTGGAGTAGAGCTTCTTAAATGAATAGTTTGTTTTTATTGCCTCCAGAAGGTCTGTCTGTCTGTCATTGTGGCAAACTGGGATACCTTCCAGTTACGGCAATTATTAGAGAACAAAGAAGAATACAAAAAGAGATTATGATTAAATAAATCTACAACATAAGTAAATAGTATATAAATATATTAAAAAAATAAAATTAAGTAGTAAAATTAAATAAGTCTACAACATGTAGAAATAAATATGTTACTGTCTGGTTGCTGTCATTTTTGCAAAGAGGTAGAAACATGAAAGATTATAGGACTATAATTTTAGGAAATCTGCTAAATTTAGAAGTGTGCAAGTTGGAGCATCCACTTGAGACAGCTAAAACCTTGGTGGAGTGATGAAGGAGCAAAATTAGCAAATACTGTAAATGTGAATGGTGGCTTCTTCACTACGAGAAGAAGTATTTACAGTATCCCTGTAAAACTTCACAAGTGCTTCACATTTTGCTAAATATTTGTAAGAGTTTTGTGGGTCTTCATGAAGGTTTTTTAGGACCTGCTCCTGACTAATGTTTGTCTTAAGGACAAATCCTATTGAGACCAGGGACCTAGGTTCTTGCAAGACTGGCCCCCATGAAATAATTTATTTGATAAGTTAATCTGGAGCTCTAGAAGCTGCGGAGTTCCCTCCCTTTCTGCTTTCTATTGATGGCCAATTGCTCTGTGGTGCTACTCTTTACAGATTGGTAGAAGCACATTCAGAGTCCTGACAGAAATTATCTGGTTGTCATGTATATTTAGTTCTTGAGTTTTTTTCCCAAATGTGAAAAGGAGTCAGGACCTGATGATATTTTTCATGTGGTTTTTGCTTTTTTTGGGTTATGGGAGAGAGATGATAACTGGGGAATTGATGGCAGTGATACCGGTTACATTTGTAAGCTTGCTGACTGAGAAGGGTTCTTCACTCGGTAAATATGCCAGATAGCCACAGCATGGTAGTTCAGAACATTAGAAAAGCCCAAGCCATATCTCATATAACAGTTTATGTTTTTATCTTTAGCTCCTTTCCATTCCAAGTGAACTTCAAGACAAACTTTTCTAATATGTATGTAAAAATGAGTTTGGTGATTTAATGTAGAGAAAGTGGAAAAAAGAATGAAACCTGTGAGCATTGGTTGGTTTTGTTCTTTGCTGTACTGTTAGTACGATCTGTCTGAGCTGGGTTTGCCAAAACATGGTTTGTTTAGGGAACCTTTTCTCTTACCCCCATTTTGCGAGTGCTAGAAGAATCTCCCTGCTCACTCTAAGAGCTTAACACTGCTTATTCTTTCTGCTTTTTCACCCTGGGCAGGCACTGCCTTGAGAATTGTTCAACTTTTATAAGACAGATTTCTTCTTCCATGTCTCTCATCCACACCAGAATATGTTTAGTACCTGCTAACGAGGGTTCGAAGTTGAGGTCTGATGCCAGTGCTTTAAATTTCCGTATCAGAGTGAAAAATTCCAGTAGACTCAATTTTAGTAATTGTATCAAACCCACAAACTTACAAAGACACTATTTAGACAGGAAAACTCACCAGCAGTATTTAAAGCCTTCCCTGTTGCTCTGTTTCCTGCATTACCACTTGGCACGTGTAGTAAACCCAGAGTTGGAATTCATCTCATCTATTTTGGTAGGCCTGTAGTGAAGTCCTTTGCAACTGAGGGAGTCACCTCGGGCTCCTTTTTAGGAGACAAAGAGATACTTTTAGAGCTCAATTCCTCTACCTTACTTGTGCTGTTTGCTTTAGGACAAGGTGATTTATACCTTCCTTCTTTCCGCTGACTAAAAAAGCAGTATCAACAATCAAATCAGTTGCACTTTCACATTGTAGGTATCTCTGTTTGGTTAGGTGAGTTGCAGTTTAACCCAGCAGGCAGCTAAGTGCCACAAAGCCACTTAATCCCCACCCCAGTGGTATGAGACAGAGAACTGAAAAAGGTAAAAGTGTGAGAACTCATTGGTTGAGATAATGACAGTTTAATAAGAAGGAAATAAAAGAATAATAATTTAAAAAATTTCAAGCAATGCACAGTGCAATTGCTTACCACCCACCAACTGATGCCCAGACAGTCCCCGAGCAACAGCAGCCCATTTGGCCAACTTCTCCCAGCTTTTATTGCTGAGCATGCTCCTATATGGTATAGGATATCCTTCTGACCAGTTTGGGTCAGTTGCCCTGGTTCTGTCCCCTCCTAGCTCCTTGGGCACCCCCAGGCTCCTTGCTTGCAAGGCTGTGAAAAGCTGAAAATTCCTTGGCCCTTTGTAAGTGCTACTCCGCAATGACTAAGACATCAGTCTGTTATCACCCCTATTTTCATCCTGAATCCAAAACACAGCACAATACCAGCCACTAAGAAGAAAATTAACTCTATTGCAGCCAAAACCAGGACAATATATACCTCTTATTTACGTCATGCTTGAGTCCCACACTGTCCAATATACCCTCATTAATGACCACCACTCTTTCCTTTATTTTATATAGACACACAGATATCATTCCTTTAGTCTTTGAGCCATCCCTTTAAAATGCCCATTGAGTTCATTTGGCACATGACTTTGGCTTTCACCTATCATGATAGTCCTTGAGGTCAGCAGAGATGATGCTTGGTGTTAGATTGTTGCATGCTGAAGCCCGCTCTGGTCACATCACCGCTGCACTTGCCTGGCTCTGTCACAGGGTTCACTCTTCATTACTTGGGGTGACTCGTACTGTAACACCATGGACATGACATACAGCAGTCATAACAGTGGTGACATACAGCATCTTGTTACAGTTGGCATCATACAATTCAAATAATTGTCTGATCTCACCCAACATCAGATCCCCTCTTAAGGTACACATCAGATGTCCCCATTCTTCCACATCACCCACTATCTACACCCAGGTCCTTATCAAAAGCAACCCCACTGATGGGCTTGCCTTTGCCTGAGGCAGGAATAGCCCAGACTGTCTTCCCCAGTTTGTTTTTTACGTGCATTACAGTAACTTTATCCCTTTCTATACAGAAGGGGTTTGACTGGGCAGGACTAATTTGATTGGCAGATCCCCAAGTGTTGACTAACCAGGTGGATTTTGATAAATGTATATTGCAATGTTTGAATGTATCAGCACCCATAGCTCTCAATGTAGTCTTTAACAGTCCATTGTATTGTTCAGTTTTCCCAGAGGCTGGTGCATGATGGGATGTGATGCACCCATTCAATGTCATGCTGTTTGGCCCAAGTGTCTATGAGGTGGTTTCAGAAGTGAGTCCCATTGTCTGATTCAGTTCTTTCTAGGGTGCCAGAACTTGCTTTTCAAGACCCAGTGCTTCAGGCAGTGGCATGGCATGGGGTATGTTTCCTTCTGCTCAAGAGAGAGGGTGTGGTGGGTACACACCACACATCTGTGCATGACTGTGGGGAGGACAGGAGGAAGCGGGGTTGTAAATCTGCCTCAAACCTAGAAGCACAAGTATGTGAGCTGCAAGGAAAAACAGCAGCCAAAAGGGATTCTTCCAGGAAAATTACTGCTCCAGTTTCTATTGGGAAGATCCTCAGACAGACTGGAAAGGCTGATCTTACTTCTGATCCTTGTGATGGGACTTTTGGTTTGCATTTACAAAAATGGACTAATGAATTCTCCAACCACAGAGGGAGGAAGAAAGATCCTCTTCATATTGCGAGAGTTTTCTGGCCAATATGGCCACTGTTGCTTCTCGGTCTCTCCAGATCACTACTGCCAGTGACATGGCATATAGTGGTGGCGGGTTCTGTAGGAACTTCCACCACGTGTACCGTGTGCCCCAGACTTCGTCTGGATCTTTGGATAGCTGGTCATTGCTCAGGTCGCTATCAATCACCTCCAGTACAGCTAATTCCCTCAGGTACTGGATACCTCTTTCCATGGTGGTCCACCTGCACTGCAAATTTACAATGTCTTCCTTGAGGGAATACCTTTCCTTCACGCTTGACAGGAGCTGCCTCCAGAGGGTGAAGGCTTGCGTCCATTTTCCAATCGCTCTGTCAATGCTCTCTTCCCTAGAGAGAGATCCCAGCAGCCTGGCTTCACTGCCTACCAGTTCCAGGCTATCAGCTCCATTATCCCAGCATCGGAGCAGCCAGGTGACAAGGTGCTCACCAGTACAATGCCTGAAATCTCTTTGTATAGCCCACAAATCACTCAGAGATAGAGATCGGGTGGTTGCGGACTCCTTTACAATTTCTGTCTCCTCCTCCTCTCGTTCCTGCGATGTCCCTGCCGCAGAGCAGCCTGCCTCTTCTGATTCTTCCTTCTGCTCCCTCTTAGGAGAAGCTCCTTCCCTTACTTTATGAGCTGACTGCTGCTGCCGTTGTTTTTCCTTGGCCATAGGGGGGACAGATACCATTGAGGACTGGCTCTTTGGCTCAGCTGCGGTGCTTGTAGTGGAAGTTGGGTTAGCTGCAGTGCCAGCTGTGGGGGTCGGTGTAACCACAGTGTGTGTTGTCAGTGTCAGTTTAGCTGCAGTGCCTGTCATAGGGATTGGTTTAGTCACAGTGCCTGTTGTGGGGGTCAATTTAGCTGCAGTGCCTGTTGTGGGGATCCACTGAGCTGCAGTGCCTGCTGTGGAAAGGCCTGTTGTGTTACCATCAGATTCAGAGGCCTTCTTGTCCCCGTGAGGGTGCTGAACAGTGTTAAACAGGGCTCGGTAGGCATGAGCCAGGCCCCAGCATATTGCAGTGATTTGTGTCTCTCTGGAAGTGCCAGGGCGACAGCATGCCTTTTTCAAACATTTTGCCAGTTTTTCAGGATTCTGCACTTGGTCAGGGGTGAAGTCCCGAAACACTGGGAGTGCCCAATGTTCTGGGTGCCGGCCCATGTCATCCCACATTCCCTGCCACTCATAACTATTCTGCCTCGAGGTAGTTCTCTGGGTAGTACTCTTAAATAGTTGTTTAACCTTAACAAAAACCAAAAATACACTCAGGAGACACAGTAAGAGGAATATGGTGGTTACCCAAGGATATTCAAAATACTCAAGAGCTGTTGTAACTGACTGGAAGGAGAAGGGGAAGGTGCCACTCCTTGTCTTCTCCACAGATTGGATTTCAGAGGAGAAACAGTAAAAATTATTACTGTTAGTAGTTTCCAAGAGATGATTCCTAAAGTGCAAGGATGATAGCAACGCAGAGCACGAACACCAGATTAGGCTCACGGCCAGTGCTTCTATCATATCAAGCACAACACAGCACAGCAACGTGACAAAACCAAAAACAGCTTCTAACCATCCCTCAGAGTTGATAAACGGCAAAACAGGGAGCGTATACAGCAAGAGAGGGATCACATAAAGCAACTCAGAGAGCAAATGGATCAGCATTGCAACCAGCAACTGTTAAACAAATGTAAAAATTATAACAAGTTACAAATAAAGTTGTTTTCTCTAACACGCTGTGGTCAAATCTGTCGTTATCTCAACCCTGTGAGCCCTGCACTGGCTGCCAAAGGGACTGTTGTGGTTTAGCCAGGCAGGCAGCTGTTTGCTTGCTCCCCCCCAGTGGTATGGGGCAGAGAAATGAAAATGGTAAAAGTGCAAGAATTAGTCAGTTGAGATAAAAACAGCTTAATGAGAAAGAAAGAAAACAAAGAAAAATAATTAAAAAGCACAATGATGCACAACGCAATTGCTCACCATCCGCTGACCAATGCCCAGCCAACCCAAACAGCAGCTGCCTCCTGGCCAACTCCCACCAGCTTTTACTGCTGAGCATGACGCCTTATGGAATGGAACATCCCTTTGGCCAGTTTGGGTCAGCTGTCCTGGTTCTGTCCCCTCCCAGCTCCTTGTGACCCCCACCCCCAGCCTCCTCACTGGCAGGACAGTACAAAAGGCTGAAACATCCTTGGCTCTGTACCATGCTGCTCAGCAAAAACTAAAACATCAGTGCATTATCACTGTTGTTTTTCTCCTAAATCCAAAACACAGCATCATAGCAGCCACTATGAAGAAAATTAACTCTATCTCAGTCAGAACTAGGACAGAGAGTTGTGATGTTTTGGAAGAATTCTTTTGTTGTGGTTGTTGCAGAAATCTACAGCATCAGGGGGAGAATGTTAGTTCCCGTGTTCCCATGGTGTTTAGAAAAACACGTGCTGAGAATCCTGAGAGATGCAGCTCACGGAGGAGCATACTGTCACTGGAAACAGGTAGAAAATGTATAAACTCAAGACCTATAGAAGACAAACCTTAATCAAATCAAGCCCTTCGTCATTGGATGCCATGGATTTCATATATGTACGGATTTCTCCTTCAATGCAGATGCAATCTCTCCTTCGCATCCCCAGGAGAGCCCATGGGCTAATGAAAAGTAACTATTCTTCTGGGCTTCTTCCTTTGCTTCAAAGCCAGTGGAGCTCTAACCCCATAGTATGGTTGTGGGGAGACTTCACAGAGAGTGTTTGACAGCCACCACACTTCATTTTCTTCTGTCATGGAGAATGTATGGTCTCTTATTAAAAAGGTCCAAGAAATTTGGCATCCATGGAATTCTAACCTCATTTTCAAAGGAGGTGCCAAAGAATCAGGGTTTCCTTTTTTATTTTTTCCCTTCCTGTCCCTGTTTTTCTCTTTTGTGTACAATTGTTATTTTTAGCCAAAATGTTTGCGTGTGTCATGACATCAGGCAGTAGTGTTTGCCTGAGTCAGCAAGTAGCCCTTAATAGTAGCACTCAGAGAAGTGGACTGCTATATTCATACTGTCCATAGAGTTCTGCAGATGGTCTTGCAGCTGAGGAACATGTCATTTGCTTAGAACCCCATGGGTGTCAATTTTTGGCTGAAGCCAGGCAACCAGAACTGAGTTTTCTCTTACCGTACTTGAATTTATTGGCAGTCTTTAATTCTCTTTTAGCCTTTCTCACAACAGTATTTGATTTTATTGTATGTTTCAGATATTGTGATGTACAAGGAGGGAGGTGAGGATCATGGAGCCATCTTGCAGGAGTTAGAAAGTCATGCTGGAGAGCTGGACAATGCTGAGGTCTAAGGAAGCCAAAATGAACATAATAAAAAGCCTATATTGGTGGTAGCTTTTGGTAAGATTATGCTTATAGCAACATTTCAAGGATTCATCAAGACTCACTGGTACAAAATTTTGTTCTGTTGTACTAGGCAGCATACAAGGCCCTGCTTGAGTTTGCTTTGCCCTCCTCTGCTCCTTCGGGTAAAGAACAGCATCTGGACCGGTGTTTTTAAAGGGAAGTCACTCTTTCATGTTTCTTTATCTGCTAGCACACTCCTCAGGCATTTGACTCTTTCAAAACTTCTAATCATGTAGTAAAACATTTTAAAAGAACGTATCTGGACAAATGGGTGACCGACTCAAAAGCAACCATTCTTTTCCAGCAATGGCTTCTAGTTCAAAAATCTCAGCCATCTGCTTTCCATCTAATATATATTGCTGTTATTTTTTATTTTGTCAGCATTTGATGGGGCCATCGTTATAAAGAGAAGTCTGAGTAATTCAAACAGTATTATGGCTTCATGATCATTAGTGGTAAACACATCTGTTGACACAAATTTCTCTCTGTTTTCTTTTTCTTTTTTTCCCTCGCTACTTCAGCTGCTCTAGAGGTTCTGATACCTTTCGTATGTGACATCAGCAGCTAAGTAATCTACTGTACCATCAGGGTTGGTATTTATGTTAACAAGAGCTGGCTGCAGGTGTGTGAAGTACTTACAGGCAGCCATGGACAGGGACATCCTGAACCACAGACTTCTGCTTTTCCTGTTCCAGACCTTTTCTCTGGAATATAGAGAGCTTTAACTATTTTGTCTTTTAAAATATGCACAGGAGCATCTGCTCTGCTGTGATTAGAAGTTACTATGTCAATATTAAAATGGGACAATGCAGCATTCATGTTTATAAAGTGAACCTTTTCATATTAACTTGGCCAGTAGTGGTCATCTTGGACTGCTAGGTTTAGAAAGAGTGCTCTCATCCATGCCCACTGGTACCCGGTGGCCAGTGCTGCTATGTGAAAAGAGAGTGTTTTTACCTATCCAAAAATGAGAATGTCTGATTATATGGGCATGTCTACTATACTGTCTTCTGACCAAGTACTTTGGATTATTTGTATTTATATTGGGCAAAATGTTTCTAGACAAACACTTTTCTTTAAAGCTATGAAAAACAAACTAGTACAGTGTTTTACAAACATGTTGTTGGTCAAATTTTGATTGTGACTGTCCCTTTCACACAGGGCCAGTAAATGTAAAAAAAATATCCTTCAGAGTCAGGGAAGAAGCCCAAAGCAGAGACACGCAATAACAGGTCTTCTGACAGCTTACCAGATGCCTTGATCAGTGATTTCAGGTGACAAATAGAAAACAGACACAGATGAACAGATCCGCTTTTTGGAACCACTTGGGATGGAATTAGAATTGATTAGTGGATTTCATTCTGCACAAACAGAATGACCCTTTTTAACTTTTGCACGACAATGCCCAAGCTGGTCACCGAGTAGCATGGAAGTCCTCCATTGGCTTCAGAAGAAGGAGGTACAGAAATGCAGCAGGATGAAATCCCATCTGTTACTTAGAGTTTTGAATACAAAGTTTTGTCTGTGTCTGTATCTAATATAGTGACAGTGGTTTTCCAGATACCTTTTTCCAAGCTCACAAGAACACGTAAGTTTTCTCTCCTCTTGTTCCTCAATAGAGGGTAATTTCTGTGGACATCTTGCATATGTATTTTTAACAAGGATTTCACTATTTCTGTGGACATCTTGCATATGTATTTTTAACAAGGATTTCACTATTTAACCCTTGTTCATATTCTAGTACTTTATAGATAGCTATACCTTAAACCTCTGACAGTAACATAATGTGTATTGGCATTCTCAACAGAAGAAATAAGGAGACAATATGGTTACTACTGTAACACCCCTTTATTAAGCTACAGTTGCAATTCATGAAATCATTGCAAAATAATAAAAAATTGTTGGAAGATAAATACCCTAGATACAGTCCCTAGAAACCGCTGCTCACTTTAATTGAGAGCAGCTGCAATATCGCAGAAGCCTGGGGAATGTTGCAGTTCATATTCTCCCTGGCTCTTTCTAGGGAAGCACAATACGTTTTGACTAACACACATCCTGACAAATTTGCATGCAAATGTTTTCCTTAAATATGACAAAATGAATTAAAAAATTGCTTGCACTCAGAAATGTTGATCCATAGGTGCCCTGCATCTTCAAAGCCAAACAGACTGCTGCTTTCTCATTTCCTTTGCTCTTGAAAACTTGCCCATACTTTGGGTTGTGCTTTTGAGATTTCCAGTTGCATGGGCACTTGGGAACTCAAGGGAGTACTTCCACACAGCTGAAAATTTGCAAGCACAAATAGAAATGAATTGAAAAATACATATCTAAGTTATCTGGTTCATCTTCCAGTTCAAAGATTGGCTTTGGGCTGGTCTTTCATGTCACTTCTTTATCATTACTTCTGGAAAAAAAGTATGAAGTCATGCAGTGCTCCCAGACTTCATATCTCTATTGAAACAGGCATTAGAGAAAAGAAATAGTGAGAACCTGGTATTTTTCAGTCCCACTTATATAACTGATGAGAGTCTGTAACATATCCTTAGTCTGAAAACACTCCTGTGTGCATTTTTCAAGACAGAAAACAGGTGTTAAGGAACACAGAGACAAATGTCGTAGTAGTAGTCCAGGCGCGTAACTTGAACTTTTAAGTTATTCTTCCCCTACCCCCATCTAAGCCATTTTATTGCTCTGAAGGCCAAGTCAGATGCATGACCCAATATGCCATTTTAACAGCATCAAAACTGCCTTTGTATACCTCTCCTCTGGGTAGCTTTAACGACTGACTGAAGAGACTGCAATTCTTTGAGGAACTACCAAGGTTTAGAAACCTTCAAACACAGTCAGTTCCTGCCGATGAATAGCTCAGACAGCTGATCTAGAAGAGTTTGTACAGTGTACGCATGTTGAAGAAAACATGCAGACAGCAAGGCAGCATCTGGAATTGGAATGCTGCACATCATGCAGAATAAGCCTGTTAGAGTTAAGCTTGCAGGTTAATCCTCACCCTGTGCGTTGCACCAGCCATTTGAAGTGTGTGCCACACTTACTTTATTTGTTAAAAAACCACATGGCTCCTCTGTACAAGATTTTTATAAACCTTAATAAATAAATTATCTCTCCAGATGGTTCTGGGAGGGACATCAGTAGCATCAATCAGTTTTTATTTTCTGAGGAGAAAGTGAGGCACAGCAGCTATGTCTCTCAGCCAACATCTCCTAGAATGCCTGAACAAGAGAAAGGAAAAGAATTCAGATCTTTGTTACTCCAAGCCTCTCTTCCTTCCCCTCCAGCATTCTGTCTTCCTCTTTAGTGTTTCAGATTAACCATATAGTTCTGTAGGGAAAGGGTTCATAATGAGATTTTCTTCTGTGGAAATTTTCCAGGGTTCCACCTAGACATGGCATTTTTATTTTTTATTTTCACAGAAGGACTCTCCCTTCCCCAGGCCCCACAAAAGCTTCTCTGATGGAGAGATGGGACAACTTGGGAGGTCTGTGTGAGGAACTGCATTTTGCTGGATACACTCCTGCTGTTAGCAAATTGCTCCAATGGGAGGACCAGGCAACTAACTCTGTCAACCTACTAAAACGGATTTTCTATTTTATAGAGATAGATCCTCTCAGTTAACTCATCTGTTAGATTGTAAAAAAATGAGAGAAGATCGAGCACATTCTACATGGGGAGAGTAAACAGAGGCTCATGGGTAGGGGTTTGTTGGTATCAACAGAGGTTGGTACCTCACTGGTTCACTCTACATCAGTTTTCATGCTTTCCCTGTCTCTCTGATTCTGATTTTGATTTTCTAAACATAAACCAGTCAAAAATTTCCACAGGGAACAAAGAAAGAGCTCCTTGTAGATTATCGCCAGGAATGCCAAAGGAAAAAAAAAAAGAAAAAAAGAAAAAAAAAGGTACATGCAAACCCCACAAAGAATTCTCAGGAGACCCTCATCAATGTTTGGATTTAACCTGAGCTCTGTGAAATATGAATCCACTGCTCTTTACTGCTACCTGTACAAGTCGGAAACTGCCCAAGCAATTGGAAAACTGGTCCTAAGTTACAGGCTTTGACTGGATGTTTCCTTCCGTCAGCTTTGGCAGCCTATGAAAGAATGCAAGCTTTTGGAACAGCTAGTTCATCACATGAGAAACATGCTAGAGAATTGTATTATTTCTGCTGCTGTCTTCGAAGACAGGTCTCTGGGTCTTTCTCTTGTAGTTCATGAATACTCTCAATTGACTCATTTTGCTCGTGTTAGTTTTCTGGCAGCAATACCATTACGTCAGTGAGTTTCTCACACTGTTGGATAGCTTTTGAAAGCTGGTCACATTTTTAAAAAGAGCGATGGGTAATTATAGCTACGTGCCTTTTTTCGCTTATCGTAGCTAGTCAAAGCAACAGAAACGTCAATCAAAACTGAGCTCTGGGCTGTAAAAGCAAGAGAGCAGGGCAGAGATGGGTGATACACTGGAACATATGTCAGATGAGAGATTCAGCCAAGGAGAACGGCAAGATAGGAACTGTGTACTGTGTGCCTTTTTACAGGCTGTGTAGAGCAGCAAACAAGGCAGGGAAGACAAATAGGATGTTTTGCTTACTCTCCCAAGTGTAAATGAAGGTCACTCACCCAACTGCAAAGGGGGCAAAATATGACTTAACACAGTAAACAGTTAGCTAAGGAACTGATTGCTCAAAGAACTCAGCAAGCAAAAAGAAAGCAGCTAGATTCTTATAACCATATACATTCAGTTTAAAAACGTAAACAAAGAATGAGAACTGTAGAGAGACAAACCCTCAGCTCATAAAGCTGAACTCATTCTGAAGGAAGTTATTAGTGGCCGGTCTAAATACTTAATTGAGCACAGGCAGCATTATATGCCAGCAGAGTGACCTATAGCTTCCTTCTGTTTGGTTTCATGATTCCTCGTCGATTGCAGACATTCCTGGAGACAGGATATCAGACTAAACACAACATTTGTCTGATCACTGTATTCTGCATCAATATCAATGCTCCTTAGTGAGTTCCTGCATTTTTCAGAGCCGTGGTGTGGCACTTTCTGTCAGTGTTTCTGGCAGCATCGATGAGCAATGGCAGCACAGATGCTAGCACGTTGTGTTAGCTCTGTAACACGCTCAGCTATCAAGAGCTGGGATGAGTGTAGGAGAAACCTATCAATGTTTCTTATCAAAAGTAAAACAAGCAAAAAGGAAAAAATGTAATTCCCAGGCTCTTTCTCACAACTCTGTGGAAATGCATATTCTTGCACCTTTAAGTCATGGGGATATTTTTATTGTGTTGTTTTTTTTGCTGTTATACAATATTAACTGCATCCCTATGTATAAACTTTGCCAGGCTGAAAATTAGCTGTAAATCATATCATACTATAACTAACATATTACACAATGTTGTTTAAGTTGGCCTTAATTGTTTCTTCAGTCACTCTCTGAAGACAGTAAGGTCTGGTCTTACAAATCTGTGAGAAATCCTCTGTTGCTATACAATTTTTGTGTGCCTAGCAGTCTCCTCTCTCAGTTTGATTTCTCAAGGCAAAGTCTCACTCGCACCTTTATCTCCTTGAGTACCATGCACTAATGCTTTTTACAAGATGTTACCATTCTGCTGCTCTAGAGGTGAGTTTTGTGGAGGAAAAAAAAGGTTGATGCAGAACTAGCATTGCACCATAGAGTATTTAAAAACAAAACTAAACCAAAACCAACAACATACATCGTGTGAACTTTGGATCAAAAGACAAATACTAATTTCCAGTACACCAAATGAGTTTTGTTAGCTCATATTTGGACCAAAAAGTAGGATTTACATAAAGACATGACATGGACTTGTAACTCAGAAGAAAAATCCGCATTACAGACCTGTGTGATTTCAGACCTTACATGGAAATACCCAAAGCAAATTAAATTAAGTATCTGCCTATTTGTATCCCAAGTTCCTCAGATGGATAAGGAAGGGGACCAAGTTCCCCTCCAACTTTCCACTTGCCGGCGAGGGCAGCTAAGCCAGCACGCCTCTGTAAATGCATACTAAGTGACCCAGACTTTCCTTCAGGTTTGTAGGTGTTGCCCTGGCCAGCAAGACCTAACGAGTTTAGACTATTGGTTTAGTGTTTGAAATGGTTCACAGGTCAGATCCAGTAAGGACTTAGGAGCCTTAAAGTTAATTCCTGCAACACCTGTGTCCTGACATCTGCTCCTCAGGGCTCTGTGACAGATACCAAGGCTCCCTCTGCAGCGAGGGAAGAGCCGGAATCCGAACCAGCTGGTAAGCACCTGGAATTGGCCAGCAGAGAAAGCTGAGGAACGGAGATAAATCTGCAAACCTCCCCATCAGCGGATCTCATTCAAGGCTTTAGGAACTGTATCCATTCACTCTGCACCTACAGCCTGGCACTTCTTGAAGGAGATTTTCAGCATCCTTCCTTTCAGAAATTCGACACAGATTGTTTTTTTTTTCTGCAATGAGGCTCCAGTTCTGGTAGCCTCTCCATCTTGCCTTTGGTGTAGCAGCTGAAGCCCCCACCTCAGACACAAGAGACCAGGGTCAATCCCCCATTCTGCTGGTGGGGATTCACACCCAAGGGAGCTGTTTTCTAGCAAAGTGCTTTAACCACTAGATTAAAGGCTACTGGAAGGAGGGAGAACATGGGATTTCTCCACACCTTCTCTTACCTGTGTGCCATTTCAAAATATAAATGAGAGTTCATGGGAAAATCTATAGTTTCCATATTTCAGGCACAAACTACTTTAAAATTAACTGAGTGGTCCTGACAGAAAGGATGCAAACTCTGTGCTTTTTTCTTTCCCTTTTTTTTCTTTCTTTTTTTCTTTTTCTATTTTAAAGAAAAAGGTGATAGATGGCACTACCTACTTCTATCAGTGGTTCCTTTTCATACTTCATTCCCAGCCCTGATAAAGGACAGTCCTTCTCATCTGGAGAAGCAGAAGCTTTGGACTTTTCCATGGCACGAATGATATGGTGCCTTACATTTTTTTAACTAGATGCAGCTGAGCAGAGCTTTCCAAGGCCACATCTCTGTTTGGAGAGTTAGTCTCTGGATTAGATCTATGTTCTTTTCACACCTAGGCGAATATCGTGGAACGCTGCAGTGCTCCCCAGCACGCTGAGTGCAAGGCCCTGTGGCAGGCTGCAGGCTAGCTCTGGCACTGAGAAATGGCTAGATCTGAAAGCAGATCACACGCTGATCTGATCCATATGTGCGTAGTTGCATTTGTGTGTGTAGATCCACATGTACCAAACGTGTTAAGCAATGGCAATATTGTTGTCTGGCTTGTCATCTGCTATAGTTTTCATGAATGTCAGATAAATGGCTTTTGTAATCATATATGCATATCTAATTGTCCCTGTATAAATCCAAATGGGCCAGAAAGAAGTAGGGTGTAAGGAGCTTACAGTTATCACAGTACTCTCTATGTCCCATCATCATGCATGGCTGGCGTTGTCTAAGAAACAAATTTCAAACAATCATGTCCTTTGAGACCAGGCACAGATATTTTCATCAGGGACTTCTATAGAGTGTTCTGCCCAGTGTTTCATGGTAGTATGTAGAAACGCTTCTCTCAGAGTTCAGATTTCTTAGACTTCCATTACTCTTTCATTACTCTTCAGATAATAAATGATGACGTGCATCATTGTAATCAGAAGGACAGTACTGCTTTTCAGTTATATGGGTGTAAATCTGTTGACATCAGAGATTTTAATCTAGATTTGGTTTTGTGTTCATAAGAACAGAATTTGGACTATGCATCATATTTTTCTTTTGATGTAATCCAGTGTATCCAGAAACAAGACAGCGATATCACGCCCCAAATCATAGAACTCAAGTTTTTAAATGTATCAACTTTCTTTTATGATCTGGGTGGCCTTCACCATGTCTGGGAAAACATGAACCCAGTGGCCCTGGTAATGCATCACCTGCTTTTTTCCAGACTGCTGTAATCAATTTGTCTTTATCCACCACATTACCAAAAGACACTATTAAAATTCGTATCTGTGTGTTCTCCCCAGAGGGTAAACCATCAGAGATCTCCAGGGTTTTGGAGGTTTTTGTGGAGATGCAGAAGGCTTTAATTACATTTAAAACGAGATCAAATTTCTTCCCTATAGTGATTTCAGATACTTCCACCAGATTCCTGTAGGGCTATTTTGTACTCTGAACACTTGATCAATTCCCAGCCCCACAAATTATATCTTTTGTTTACATTTTTCTAGAACATCAAAGCGGAACAGTGTTGCCCTTAAACAGTGTTCCCAGACTTAAATAATGATGTTTCAGTTTTTCATTTCAAGATTTATGATGATCTCTCCTTTAGACCCTGGAATGGTTAATTTGGGAAGCATAAGAATACATTTGGCCCCGAAGTTATCTTTGTTGCGCTTAGGATAATCTTTAAGATACTTGGTTACCTTTTAAGAACTCAATCCTGAGGTTATTCCTCACGCAAATCAGTTGAAACAAATGGAGTTCTGCCCAAGGTAGGAATGAGTAAGAATCACGTAAACTTTAGATTTTTCCCCAAGATATTCACCTCTTCTAAACTGTCAGGAGAGCTGCAGTATTATTTGATCTAAGAGATTTGTTTCACTGGTTTACAAAAGTCCTTGGCATTATAGTGAAGGAAGGAGACTAAATTTTTCCTCCAGATGCCTTCAAAGCATGACCCCAGAGATGAAGAACATCCAAAAGAACATGGCTTTGGGCTACCATTCCCCTGCTTGTGTTTGAGGCATCTTCTTTCAAAAGAGCACCCTGGAAAAGCAAGCAGCATTCCAAAAATATATAGAAATGCTGGAAAAGGGGAACGTGTGTTAGTAATAATCCCACAGCGAGAACTGTCATGCTAAACCTATTGGACTCTCAGAGCAGAGCTGCCAGTAACTCTGCGCCTGCGTATGGCCACCCATTTGCTATGCTCTGCTTGTCCACCATGTCCCAGTGTATTCTTCCGCAGACATACATGTGAACACTTGATTACTTTGTGTGGGAGACAGACCTTAGATTTCAAAAACGGTAAAATTTCTTTCGAGGAAATGTTTGTGTAAGTATGGTTTGGCTTCTCTAATATTCCATTTAAAAAAATATCGGTATCTTCTTTTTCATTACTTTTTGTAACATCATACCTCCTGCATTGAATAAATGTTTCTTATGGGTGTATTTTTCTATTGTTCCCAGTACGAACAAAAAATTTACTTTCTACAGTGAGAGTTCCTGTCTATGAACATCGACGGCTTGAGTCATGTTTTGCCTCACTTGTGTTGTTTTCCACACTCTCCTACTCTAGCTGCAATTGTATTCTT
Organism: Penelope pileata; assembly: GCA_013396635.1. NCBI lineage: Eukaryota > Metazoa > Chordata > Aves > Galliformes > Cracidae > Penelope > Penelope pileata. The sequence goes on along the minus strand of WBMW01006460.1, from coordinate 193,302 downwards.
TATCTATCTACTTCACTTATTCTTTCAAGTATGGTTGAAATTGATGGGTTGTTTCTTTAGAAGAATAGTCTTAACGTAACTGCTGGTGGTGTGCCATCCATTTTGCAGAACTTACTCGGGGTTTCTTTTAAAAGTATACAATTCTGAGGAGCTTGTCCTCTCCACAAAGCAAAATAAATGATCAAATCATGACATCAAAAGTATATATTCCCAAATATTCCAGTGCTCAGCAGTCTTCCCCATACAGTCTCAATACAGACACCTAAATCCCCACAAAATTATTGGAGTTTTGCAGCTTGCTGTACATGTTAACATAACCGGGGTGCTGATGAAAGAGAAACCTCTTTCCAACTAAGAAGGCTTCAGCTGACCTTCTCTGCTGATAGCAGCAGCAGAACAACAGTTTGCAGGTCACTTGTAGATCAAAACAGACCAGTTCCAACTATATTTATTCCTAGTTTCATCAGTTCCCCCCTTGCTGCCACCTTTTCAAATTCATGCAGCCCTATGCAAAAAAACAAAATAGTAAGTGTCAATATATTCAGATGTGAATCTGGAAAGGTCTGGGGTACTCTGCATTCTGTCCAGCAAAGCACATAATCTCCTGCTTAATTTTAGGCATGTGACTCACATCACTGAAGAGAACAGAATTACCTACTCAACAGATACTTGGCTAAAGCACTTAGCCTATGAAGTATTGAATTCTGAGTGAAGATAAGCTGTCTTGGTTTGAGTGAGAGAGACTTGGAAAAAGGAGAGCATTATATTTCATGCACCTCTGTTATTTCATTAGTTAGTTACGCTCTTAAAAATGCTGGAAAAACAAGTTCTGTTTTAAAGGACGTGCACGCTTGAAATAAACCAATGTTCAAACGTCTGACAATTAGATATTGGGGATTTACTTACAATTTGCACTCCAAGACTCTTACTCAACGCAGGCATCTGTACTGTGATTACTAGGCAAATGTTACCTTGTTATACTTCGTCAGAAACCAGCACGGAGTTGCATCTTGCTCAGTTCTAATACGTATGTAACACCTATTTTAATCTTTAATAACAATGAGACAGTCCGTTATAAAATAATACTTCTCTGTGAAACTGCAGTTTATATATTTGTATTTACATTTGTTACTAGACACAGAATTTTAAACATTTGGCTTTAAGGACAAAGAAGAAAAATAGTGACTACTTGAACTCAGAACCAAATTTTCATTAAAAAACATCTCTTCATAGACTATGCATTTAGAAGCTAGAGACACGAGTGGTATGTTGTGTACATTTTACTGGCCTTTGTCTGGACTGGCTTGCTTTTGGCTGTTCCATACAGAAAGTGAACCAAACTCAAGCAGTCAAATATACTCAAGGAAAATTCCTGCAAACACCATCTACTCGCAATAAAACATTTCCCATTTTCCCATAAATATGGAATATCATCCTTTAATGGGTAGGATAAACAATACTCTACCTGGATCTCTGTTAAATTTCCGGTATCCATTATTCTGCATTACCATTATTGGGTAATGCAGAATTTTATTCCACAAGACAGCTGAAAATCTCAAAGGCATTCGTTGTTATACATATTTGATCGCATGGAAATAGAGACTAAAACTGCAACCGAAGTGCTGGCAGTATCAAACTGCTGCATGGAAAAGCTATTTTGGATAATATTAAGCGAGTTCTCATGTTAATAAGTGATTTTCTTCCTCCCTTCCATCATGCCTGGTAGTTACACCTGTGGTACTCAAGTTGCCAACATTTATAAGAGCAAGAAAAAAAAAGTGCATGAAAAATATTATTAATGGATTTCAAGTACTTCTGCAAGTGGGAAAAATGTAACAAATTTCTGTATGTTACGCTTGATCTGCCTTTCTCAGCATCTCTAGCTGCAGCCCTAGTCCCTTCCCTCTTCTGTCCCCTATTCCTTTTCCCTTTCCCTCAGTATTCACTGTCACTCAGATGCACGTTTGCTTAACCCAGCTGCCCCCATGACCCTGACAATCAAACGGAGAAGATGCAGTATTTGCTGTGCCTGATTCTACGTATGCTCACTGCCTGACCATCCAGAGAGCACTCACTGGGCTGCTGGCAGATCAAGAGGGAAGAGGACTGCGGAGCTCCCACTGCAGAGTTTCTGCTGCTGGAGGCATCTTTATCTCCTCTACTTGGCTATAAGCTTTCACAAAACTTGTAGAAACTTATATTTGGGATATCTCATTATCTTTGGGATCTCTGTGCTTCTGCCAAACTTTATTTAACTTGCCAACTTGTTCAGAAGTCACTGTGGAAAAGGGAGTGATGGAGGCAGGGACAGGAGAAGGCAGACAAACAGCATGTCTTATTTTGTTAGGAAGATATCATAGTTGTCATTATTAAACCTAATAATAGCAAAAAAAATCACTAAAGCATTTCCAAGATAGATTTTCTTATAAAATGTGTCATGTGGGAAGACCACTTCAGCTATCTTTAACATCAAAATCAATTTAAATGCAATAAAATGTTGCACAAGTGAAATGAATGGATAGGTGACAAACTGAAAGTGCCGCTATGTGATACAAAGGCTTTTATTAATGCTTGTTTGGGATGATAGATTTCTGCAAGTGAGCAGCCTCGTCCTCCCAGGTTCATGCCAATAAAATGGAGAATTTAAACTGAATAGGAACAGAGAGCTTTGTTTAGCACCTTGCTCATGCTGCTCGCAGTACCTAAATATTTAAACAGAAATAACAACCTTGATTCCTCTGAGCAATTGTTTATCAGTTACTGCTAGTGTGTGTGGCTGTAAGAGCGTAACAGCATCCCTGCTGGGTCACACAGGTCCATCGAGCCAAGCGACCTGTTTGCAACAGTGCTAAAGTCTGGGGAAGAGCATGAGAGCCGGGCACGCATTCTGTGATACTTCTCAGCTTCTAGAGACTTACAGCAGGGAGCTCCCGAGCCAAAGATGTGCTCTTACCCTACACAGACTCTCTGGAGAGAGAGGGGAAGAGGTCATGAGTCACGTAGTAAGGATCAATGCAGAGCAGCAACAGACTGCTGTGGACAAACTGCCAGCCAGTTATGCACTATGTCTGAATTTTTAATCAAATGGAGCTTCCTCAGTGCATGGGATTTAATTCTAAGCAACAACTCATCTTGGAAATCTTGGGCATATGGATAACGAGGGACCGAATCTGATAGAAGGGACTGGAATCTTCTGTTAAGCTCAGACGGCACTTCAATCTTTTTCTTCTGCTGGAGTGATTTTAGTGTCTGAAGTTACCTCAAGAATCTGAATGAAGTTGAAAACCTGTGGACTGGCATCCTTGTTGGAGAACGTTGCTGGTATGGAAATCCTTTCAATTGCATCTGTCTCTCTAGGAAAACCACGCTGGAATGTCTTGGGCTCACATTTTGCCAGTTGCTTTATATACAGATCTGGATTATTGTGTGGCATTGAGGAATGCAGGAGATTCTGCTGCTTTAGTCTGATGAGAAGAACAAAGAGCTGGACAAGCACTGTGAATAGCTAACATCTCAGCTCTCTCCTTACTGCCAAGTCTTGCAGAATGAATGATCAGGCAAAGACTAAATTTGGAATGACTCATCCGATAATGTCTGGCACTGGACATTAGAGTTTCCTGGGATCGGTTGAAGGGATGGGCCTGGCACATTCTGGAGTCATTTGCTACATGAGCTTTTTAGAAACCAGTCAGGGCTGCCAGGGGATCCATGCTATGACATGCTGCCAGGAACTCTGGTAGGGCTTGTGTTGAAGGCTAAGTCCCTTTGCCAGTGGTCCAAGTAACACTGTTCACAACATCACAACATCAACTGTTTACTGTGCAGATAGATAATATCAATATATAGGATATATGAAAGCAATGCCTCCTATATTATGATGTTGGCCCATGACATCAGAGGCAGATGTTGGTGGGATGGCAGCAGAGGTTGAACCTTCCCACCAATATCCCGCTCCGTGTTGTTGCTGTGTGACAGATGGCAGCAGAGGGGCACTCTGACACAATGGCCTCTGACATGGGAGTGCGTATGGAGCAAAGGGGTGGAACTGAATTCCTCTATGCAGAAAAAACTGCCCCCATTGACATTCACTGACACTTGTTGATGGAGACCAAACAGTAGCTGAGAGCACAGTGAGGCGGTGGTGGTGCATTTCAGCAGTGGTGACAGAGACAGTGGTCACCTCTGCTGGTGCAGATTGTTACAAGTGTGGCATGCAGCTCTTGTTCATGTCTGGTGAAAATGCACAGCTAATGGTGGTGACAATGTTGAAAAACTGTTTTGTAGCTCAGAATTTACTCTATCAAACAGTGTTATTGTGCTCTTGGTATCTGTTGTAGTTTTCACGGAAATAAATAGGAGGCATTATTTTTGGAGCAACCTATGCACTAAATGTATCCTCCTACCTTAACAGGCATCTGAAAGGATCTGAAAATTAGGAAATAGTGCTCGCAACTGGCTTTGGATAACCACCTTACAGAGAAAAGCTGGCTAAGAGGTGGCATTTTTCTTCATCCAAGTTCCTGCATGAAGGAAACCATACTCGCTTTTCCTCACTGGCCAGGTGAATTACTTAGGATCTGCTGGTAGTAACCCAAACACATGCAGAGGGCCTTTCTTCCATGCAGAGCCTAGACGAGATGATTTTCTACGAAAGCTTTTCTGTGAAAGATTTCTTCAAAGCCAGCCCTGGAGCTAGTCCAGGAGGGCAGTCTGCTCAGGAAAACAAACTTAAAGGGAGAATTAAGCACCTAACTGGTGCACCATCTCTTCCCTTTCTGCCTCTACATTTCAGTCAGTACAGAATCATTCCTGCTGTGAAGAAAAAAAAATAAGAAAATAATCACAAGGAAAGAAAATAACTGCTTTTCCTCTGGGAAGCTCTGGAGATTTTAGTGCCGTTTGCTGTTGAAAGCAGAGGAGGGAGTGGTGCTCTAAGGACGGGCTGCAAACTTTGGTCTAATAAATGTGAATGGATATACAGGGCTTGATTGTTCTTTCACACCAGTGAAACTCCACAGGCTGAAATCAGGCACACTAATTACTCAGTGTACTTCTGTAAACCATTCCTAGCTCTGGAGTGACTGAATTGTAACGTAAGCTAAGGCACAAATAGAATGTGCACCCCGCTCCTCGAGGCATGTGTTAATAGCAACACAGCTTGTCTTCTTGTGTTTTTAAATTTTTAAATCTAAATAAAATACAACAGTGCATGTAATACGTACTTTAAATGGCAGATGTGTAATAAACATCTCTATTTATGACAGACTTGGGCAGCAAAACATAATGAGGTGTGGTTCTGGTACAAATTTTGCTTCAGGTTTACTTTGTACTTTTAACCACCCCAGTTAATTACACAGCTAAGATCATGCCCTGGAGAGTTTTAATTTTCTTGTGATTATATAATGGACTCTTACTAATATCATTATTCAAAAAAATAAATAGAAGGCTTCGAGTATTTTCAGGCAGAACTTTAAGTAGGAAGATTTGTTTAAACCTCTTTTTACTAATTCTGAGTCACAGCCCAAAACATTTAAAGACGTTTCTTTGCCTTGGGTAACCGAACAGTTTTTCCTAGCCCTGCTCTCTCACACACGTGATTTTTGAATGGCTGCCATCACCCCATTCTCTGTGGGCCAGAAATTCCTTCATCTCCGTAGCGGCCCTGGAAGATGGGGCATACTGACATCTGCCTTTTCCTGCTATGGCACAGGCTTTCTGCTCTTGCCCGGCTCGGTGGGAGGTAGGCACCAGGCACCTCCAAGGCGCTGGGTGTAGCAGGTGTGCCCAAGGTTGCACGGGAGCACTCTGATAAGGGAAAGGAGGGAAACCTGCCTCCTCAGCTCCAAACCAGCACTGTAAGCCTCCGACCATACTTTGCAGTCCGTATACGCACACAGGGGAAGCAGACAACAAGCAATCTGATTACCAAAGGGGCTGAGCAGTTTGGGAACAGGATGACGGCACGCTGTAGGAAGCAGCTGCTCGCCCTGCGGATGGCAGGCGGAGGGGGCGATTTATCCGTCCCGGGGCCCATTCCCAGCAGCCTTCCTCCCCAGGCACAGTGAGCGGGGGGTGCCTCAGAGGCACCGCTCTGGCAGCAGCAGCAGCTCCCACCCGGCCCCAGCCTGTCTCAATGGCCGCTTGGCTGCTCTCCATCACACGGTGGTTACATGTCTGCGATGTGACAGGCAGATGAACCCTGGGCAAAACGGGAGCAGCTGCCATCGTCCAGCTTGCGGGCAGCTCTGCTCCCTGCTCCTGAGCCAACCGGTCCTCTCGGTCCGTGGAAAGCTTCAAGTAGAAAGGCTGCATGTAGAAACAAACGTGCCATGCTGCTGGATGGAGACGGCTGGAAGGCAGAGCACAGGCCCAGGTCTTCAGCTGCACATCCTTGTTGCTCTCCTGGGCAGCCAGCATCTTTCTGCTCCACGCTGGTTTCTTTTCTATTCCCCCGCGTTCCTTGTGTTGACAAATTTGTTTTTTTTGTTTTTCTAGCCATGTTGCAGTGGCTTCAGGGCTTCAGCGGACAACAAAACATCTTAAGGGTCCTTTTAAATATATCTTAAGGATCTAGTTTTAATGTGCGTTCACAAAATATCCATTAATTTGGGTGAGAATGCTGATTTTAACACCTTTTGGAATACATACTAAGAATTTACTGTAACGTAAATAGTTTACTGCATACTTTGTGAAAGCAAGTATAGTGGAAAATTATATTTAGCCACTAATTTCTAAACTGAAACAGCAATATACTTCTCTGGTGTAATATATTTTCCAGTCATGTGCTGAAGAGAAGCATTTTTTTCAGCTGAGCTCACTTAAAGTTCAAAAGATAAATATATCACAATGACAAATTGCAAAATGCTATTCATACATTTAGGTAAAAATCGTTCCCTCATTTGTTTGTATTTCACATAAACTATATTACTGTTATTTCCAAAGAAAATACAGTTCAAAATAATTCTGATTAAAAATACAAGTATTGTTAATGGACCAAAGCAAAAATTTATCTTAGCTTGTGGGGAAAAAAATCATAGAAAGCCAGTGTACTTTCTGTGCGTGAAATTCATTCCAGCACAAAATGACATCCACTGAGCCCTCCGAGCTGCCGGACCGCCGAGGCAGGGCCCTGCGGGGTGGGAGATGGGGGGAAAAGCCAGCGCGGGGCTTCTGCGTCTCGTCTGTTCCAGCTGGCTGAGGACCTCTCCCCGTGGAAAAGTGTTCGAAATCCACATCACCTGCAGACCACCTTACAGTTCACTAACAAGAAGTCAGGAGAAAGTTGGGAACAAATCTGCCATGCGCTCATGGTTCCGCAGCCACAAGCATGAGGACACGCAGCACGCGGTGAGCAGGAACTGGTTCACGGGATGTGCTGGAAGCTGGCTTTTTTCTTGCACTCCTCATGTTCCAGGAGTAGAGAAGCATGTATTTCTCTGTTAAATTCTCATGAACTCTATCCGTACACTATAGCACTGTGAGCAAAGCTTTTTACTTCTTTATGGCTCGTGATTTCTCAAATGCCCAGAGAGGTGGTGGAAGCCCCGTCCCTGGAGACATCCAAGGTCAGGCTGGACGGGGCTCTGAGCACCTGATCCAGCTGTAGGTGTCCCTGTTCGTTGCAGGGGAGCTGGACCAGATGGTCTTTAAAGGTTCCTTCCAACTCAAACGATTCTATGATTCATCCAATCCTGCTTTTCCCCAACATCTCCAGCTTACCCTATATGTGCACATTCTCTGTGTGGTCTTCGGCAGGCAATGAGATTTTTGTGTGACGAAGCAGGACTTTCAGCTGCTGCCCTGGTTCCTTCCTCAGGTAGCTTACAATTGACTAAAACATTGTATGGTTCAGATCGAAGGATCTACATTTAGAACCTATGTAAAAACAAGGAAATGTAACAGCAATAAATCCGATCTTTAAAATTATATAGCAATGAAAGATGAATGAGTCATTTTATTGGTAGAATATATACAGTGGAGTAACATATTGGGATCAGAAGTACTATTTAGCACACATGCAAGGTAAGGCACTGGAGGTCTGTAATTCCACTGCTCACTTTTTTTTATCACTTTTATGTTATCAGTTCAGAAATCACTTACGGAATTAATATACCCTGATTTCTCTTTCCAAACAATTATATGCACCCTGCCTCCCTTCCAACACATATGCATGTTCTCTCTCTCTCTCTCACACACACAAAGGATTCTGTAACAACAGGACCATTATAGAGCATGATCTAAAACATGTGGACTGCAGCCAATATTTAGATATGGTATAGTAAATTCTGGAAGGTATAAAAAGGAAATAACTGAACTCATTGCAGAGAAAAATGAGCCAGTCTTAAGTACTTTTAATCACAGGGTTTCATATAAAAACATATGCAAGATACTGAGCCTAATATTGGAGGGGGAAAGGTCTAAAGGAGAGTAGGAATCCAGTTCCACTGGGATTTGGGATGGGAGTTTCCCACCCTTTTTGTAAGAGCCTTTCTAGGGATTAACACAAACCATTTAAACAAATACATGCTCACCAAAAGGCAGGTTCCTTGTGTGACAGCTCTGACCTGAGAACTCTGCTATGCATCTCCACAGCTCGGTACAGCTAAAGGGCAGCAGGGATGTCGCTCCTCCTTCCTTCCAGGGGCGGCTGTGGCACCTGCTCTGCAGGCAGCTCCCTCACCTTGCCCCTGCTGCTCCTGGGCAGGTGCGTTCAGACTCTGCAGATATTTATAGGCATGTGCAGTCTGCACAGAGCTATGTTCCATATTTGCATAAAATGCCGAGCATGAAATAAAACCTGGCCGTCATTAATCAAGGGCTGCAGGGAGCTAGAATTTTTCTTTTTGCTGAGCCTAAGCTTCAACATTCTCACACTTCCAAAATGCACTTAGAAAAACCCTGCCTGCCAGTATTGGTCATATAAATAGTTGTTCAGAGGTTTAACAAATGCAGAGCAGCATTTCCCTGTTTTAGTTGGTGGTGGATGTGGATGCACGAGGAGAGAGGGGCTGCTGGAGCTGTTAGCCTTGCAGCGCATGGGGTGACACTCACTCGTGCCACCAGCCTGCTGCTTCCCAAAGCACATGGACACAGGTGGGGCTGATTCTGCCACTTCAGCTCATGTGGGAGAGAACTTCATCACCAGTCAGCTTGAGCCTGCATGGTGCCGTGTAAGTGTCGTCCTGTTAGCATTGAAAACAGAGCTGCTGGAGAACAAGGATCTCCAGAGACAAAGCAAAGACCTAGATCTGCATCAGAAATGAGAAACAAAAACCAATGGCCAAGCGCCTATGAGTGACAGCGCAGTTCTGAACTAACAGGTGTATGAATCAACGAAGAGACAGCAGCCGTCTGCTGGGGTGACACCCGCTGGGTACTTCATACAGAAATTGGGAAGGTGTCCTCCCTCGGACTGTTGGGACTGTAGGACAGATCTCACGAGGTGCACAGCCCCTGAGGCACAGCAGCAGCATGTCCTGGCCCACTTGGTGGCCATGTTGCATTTTTAGGCCGTTTCGAGGATGGGGAATAGTTACCAAAATAACCTTGCATGGGCAGCTTCCCCTGCAGCTGCACTGGGGTTCGCAGCAATGGGAGCCTCAGCACAGACAGCTCTCAGCTCCAGCAGCCGCTTGCAGCACCGGATCAGTTAACCCTGCTCTAAGGAGGGTTAATTGACACAGTGCTGCAAATGGCTGACGGGATGAAAACTCATATATTATGGCTCCCAACAACCCTAACAATTGTGCAGCTGCATTCATATTAGAAATTGTGGGAATTTGGAGGAGGGAGGAAAATTCCCTTGTGCAGACAAGGCCTGAGAGTGAGCCTTAATGTTCTTTTCTGGGTCTTGGTTGTCAGTTGCAGTCATGCTTCCCTAAAGCATTATCCGGGCCATCTGCAGGCTGCTGAGTGAAGCCGCTGCGAGTTCTACCGCTGGGTGGGCAGGAGCCAGAGGAAGCCTGGCAGCACAGCAGGCCCACGCGATCGCTGCCCCCAGGCTCCTGTGCCCGCTCTCCCAGTCCTGTATCCCTAACATCAGTGGGAATCCCCTCAAAAAGGAGCAGGGAAAATGTGAACTAGCTGTTCCCACAAATGCAAAAGGTATTTGCAAAATGTGCTTCTCTTGGGAGGAGTGGTGTTCTAGAAACGGAGGATGGGGATTCCCAGCTCCTGAGTACCCACCCTAGCTTCTGACTGTTGGCCACAGAGAGGAAATACTGGCCCCACACGCAGCACTGAGCAGGCTCCCCATGGAGCTGAGGAAACAGGAGAGAAAGTCTTCTGGGTCTTACCAGCTGCACTCCCACCCCTGCCCAAAAAACTCCAGCGCCAAACCGCTGCTGTTCCCGCCGAGCAAGGGCCCTCAATTTGCCGTATCCCTGTCTCTCTGCAGCAGCCTGTGCCACACGGGAGGCAGGTGCAGGGAGCAGGCCCCCCTGGAGCAGGCGGGCGGCGCGGCCTAACACGTCGCCTCTGCGCAGCGTCAGCATCACTCATCCCTCTGAGCAGGCACCACCATGCCTGCGCTGCACACCTACAGAGACACACGGCAGCGTGAAGAAACTGCTCCTTCCCTGTGTGATGCACTCCTACTTGAGACCACCTGAGCTCCCAGGCCTCCATAGGTGGGAGTGAGCGACGTACGGGCTGTTAGCTTGTCACCTGCAGGTGACATCTCCCTGTGACACACAGCACAAGCCTGTGGCCTTGCAGACGTGGTCCTTCTACATCCACAGGCTGCTGGAAAGGAGGCAGATGATGAAGATGCTGGGTGATGCATCAAAATCACCATCCTGTAATCCCTTCTTCTTACCCTTGTCCAGCTTCTCTGGAAACCTGAGACTTTAGGCTCATGAAATCCAGGCCTTATTTCATGGAAACCAGGCTTTATTTCACGTATCCCACCTTGCTATGGGTCTGTTATGGGCAGGTCCTGCCCTATTAGCGGTAGGATCATTAAAATCATTAGAGTACTGAAAGGAACACTTCAGCTGACAAACCAAACCTCCAGTCTCAGACCACAGCTGGTGGGCAGCAGGTCGTGTCCACTCCAGTGACTCTGTTGCACTCTCCCAATGGATTACACAGCTCTTTGCTGTTTGTTCTGGATGGAGCGGTGATCCATGCCCGGCAGGGATGAAGGGAGCAGCTGAAGAACAGTCACCAATCTCTTGGGGAAGGAATCTCCAGCCAAGGAGCTGTTCAGGCTCCCGCCAGCTCTTTGGGGAGCCAGGCTCGCTGGGTGCTGGTGCTGTGGTGCTTACCTGTGTCAGGCAGACAGGTGCAAATGGTGCATGGATGAGTCACTGGGTCAGTCCAGACAAGGTGACATTCCCAGGGCTGCCCTCGGGAACATCATCTGCTTTGTGACTGGGAGCTTTTGGGTGAGGAAGGAGTGATGGCAGCTTCAAATGGATGCCAGACCTGCAGCCAGTCCGATCTCCAGTGCTCATCCCTGTTATGAGGGTGAATCTGTGGGCAGCCACCCAGAGGGACCAGGACTCTGTTACATTGTTGTTGGATATAAAAAAAATCTTATTCTGGGAAAGAGAGGTCAGGCACTGGAAAGGGCTGCCCAGGGAGGTGCTGGAGTCACCGTCCCTGGAGGCGTTCAAGTATGTTGAGGTGGGGTACTAAGGGACACGGTTTAGTGGTTTAACGGGCAACCTTGGTGGTAGGTGGACGGTTGGACTAGATGACCTTGGAGGTCTTTTCCAATCTCGATGATTCTGTGATTAATGCTGGAACCTTCCCCACCCAAATAGCGAGTTGAGGAGCACTGTGCCCAAGTGAAGGGTCTTTCCTTTTGGCTACACATAAAAAACCTTTGGGCCATGGCATTGTTAGAGAACCTCTCAAGGAGAGGCTAATGGAACCACTAACATCCCAGATGGGATTAATCTCTGGAGACAGTAGTGTCACAGGTTTCAGCAACTGCATGTGCCACTGTCTTCCACAGACACAAACGCGCTTCAAAGAGATTAATGGATGTTATAAAAATTATTTGCTGCTACGCTTTAAATGATAGACTTCACAATCTTCGCCCGGATTCTTGGTTTTGTACAGGAGCTTAATCTTTGACGGCCAGCATGGATGCAGAGACCTGCAGACCCCTCTGTGGTGAGATGGGAATGGGTGCAGTACAGCACGTGGCCGTGCGGCCCAAGGCCTTCCCGAGAGCCGTGGGACCAACAGACAGGTGGGCCACGTCCATCTCCTGGTGCTGGATGCCAGCGGGGACGGGAGGGAGCAGGACTCTGGAGGGCCCGCGATTGGATTAAGCACACTTTGGGAATATCTGCAGCCTTAATAAGTGTTCTAGGATTACTCTTTCTTTAGCCCATCTGTCTGCAGTGTACTTCTCCTGTTGCACAGAAAAGAACTCAGCTGCTTCCTCAGCACTTGGAGGACCGCATGTTTGATCGGAGTTGCTTTGTGCCTGATGATATTTCTCTATCTGTAGAGAATGAAGAACTAATGATGCACCCAGACACCTTGATGCGCCTCAATGCCTCCATGCACTCAGCCAGCCAGCGGGAGAAGCGCCACAGCACACATCCCTGCCCTCACCGGCACGACACAGGAGCACGCAGCTCTTGCTGCTCCCTCCCGACGGCTCTCTGCCTTTGTCCGCCCCCGAGCAGGGGCGCCAGGCGGGAGCCCCGGGGGCAGCTCAGCCGCAGAGCCCCGCAGGGAGCCGCGGAGTCGGGACGTGCCCCTCCCGGCGCTGCACGGGCGCGGCCGCACGCGGGGCCGCCGGCGCGGGTCCCCCACGGCCGCGGG
>WBMW01006460.1:0-180186 GCA_013396635.1 Penelope pileata | reverse complement strand
CATTCTCTCCCCCCCTCCCCTGCGCTCGGCTCGCCTCCCGCTCCTCACCCTTCCTAAATTGCGGGAGAGCTCCGTTCCCCCTCCTCTTCCAGCAGCAGCACCGCCACCACCATCACCTCCTCCTCCTCCTCCCCTTCTCTTCTCCTTTTGGCAGCACCAGGACGTCCGGTGCGGCGGTGGCAGCGAGCAGCACGCGCAGCCGGAGCTCCTCTCGCCTCCCCCCCGTTCCGAGGCGCCGCGCAGAGCCGGGCGGAGGGCTGCGCACCTCAGCTCGCCATGAGCGCCCAAGGCGAGGGACCCGGGCAGCCTTCCACCGCCGCCCAGGAGCAACCTGCAGCCGCCGAGCCGCAGAAGAGGGGACGCGGCAGACCCAGGAAGCAGCCCCAAGTCAGTCCCGCGGCGCGGCGGAGCCCCGGCCCGGGGGCTGAGGGCTGCGCTGTGGCGGCGGCCGCGAGCCGGGGCCGCGCGGTGTCAGTGGGGAGCGCGGCTCCGACCAACCAGCGCCCGCGGGGTCGCTCCGAGCTCCTTTTGAAATTGCGAAAGCGCCGCGCGGGGATCGGGGCTCTCCGGGCTCCCTCCTCCCGGGCCCCCGCGGGGTCCCGGCCCCGCGCGTGTCTGNCAGCGCTGTCGCGGCGCCGGGGTGGCCGCGGCCCCGCCGGGTGCGCCCGGGTCCCGCAGCCCGCGGCCCCGCGGAGGTCGCCTTTAAAGCGCGCTCTCGGCGCTCGCCCCATTCATTCGGCCGCTGCTTGCTGCCCGCGGGGCTGCGCGCGAGCCGAGGGCCGAACCCCGGCGGTGTGACCCGGTTCGGCGTCCTGGGGGCCCCAAGAGCGGAGCCCCCGCGTTCCCGCTCAGCCCCGGCGCCCCTCGCACCGCCCCGCGCCCCCCGCCCGGCATCAGCTGCGCGCCCTCCTCGGGGCTCCCCGCGTCCGCTTGGGTTTTTCTTTTCCATTTTCTTTTTTCCTCCTTTTCTTTCTTTCCTTCTTTCTTTCTATTCTTATTTTTCTTTCTTTCTTTTTCTCCTTTTTTTTTTCTTCCTCCTTTTTCCTTTTTTTCCCTTCCTCCTCTTTTCTGCCTTTTTTTTCTTCCTTTCTTTTTTTCTTTCTTTTTTTTTTTTCTTTTTGCATTTGAATGTATGCATAAGAAAGCGAGCCGTGTCCCTTCGCAGCTGTGCCCCGCACCGAGGCCCCGCGGGGAGGGGGTCCCCTCCGCAGCCCCCCCGGCACTCTGAGAGCTGCGGGCTTGCAGGCGGTTGAAGTTAACGAAGTGCATTTAATTAGCGGTGCCCATCCTTGGGGCCGAGGGCAGTGCGCAGCGCTGGGGAGCAGCGCCCGGAGCCGGCAGCTCCCCGGCAGCCGTGGGTTACTGCCGGGCAGGGCAGCGGGGTGAGGAATCGCTGAAGCGAGCGCAGCTCCCGGGCAGGCATTGCAGGATGGTTGTGCTGTTGGGACGCTTGATCTCTGCTGAGGGTTTTGCCTTGCTGCTGCTCTGCTTGGAGGAACTTTGGCGCTTACATTTTGCTGCGAATCGCTTCAGTTCGGGATAGGTGTGAATGTAACGTGGAGCTCAGAACAGCAGGAAAAATCCCCCCAAAGCATTTGTGCCCTGGAGAGGGAAAATAGTCGCAGGCTTTCTCCCTTGATCCCCAGCGGCTGGCTTTGGTTTTCTCAAAAGTGTGTGCTGGTAACTGCATGTGCAATTGTATCCTGTTAGCACTGAAATTAAATGGATAACTGCATCGGCTGCTGTCGGTCCTTCCTTGCATGAGGGAAGCCACAGCCATCTCCTTTCCAAGCTGTTCTCTGCTATGAGGTGGAGCGTGCAGCTTCTCAGTGGTTTTGTGCCATGACAAGGAAAGTTAAACTCTTTTCTTATGCAAATCGTACTTTTTTTCTTTACCTCGAGTTGTTTAATTTTTCATGTCGCGCTTTGAACGCTGCTGTTTCTTTGGGCTGTTGATTCCTGTGCTTCCAGTCCCTCCTCAGCTGCAGTTTGTCCCTCAGAGCTCCTTGGGCAGCTGTCGCTGCTCGCCACAATAGCCTCTTTTCCTGTGTTTAGGAACCAACTGGTGAACCATCTCCTAAAAGACCAAGAGGAAGACCCAAGGGAAGCAAAAACAAGAGTCCCTCTAAAGCAGCTCAGAAGGTGAGAGTCTCACAGAGAGAGAATTCCTAATGCTTTTTTTTGTATTTAATCAACTGGTGGCAACAGATGGGGTCATCTTCCCGAGCGGTGGGGCTGAGCCTCCTGACAAAGGCAGCCACGCACAGCCTGCATTCAGCGTTTTTAAGTTCAGGAATCACAGGCTGCAGGAGGGCCCTGGGCACCGAACCCAGAGGGGCAGCTTTGATTTGGAACAGCACGCGGACGGGTGGAGGAGCACCGTGCATCCGAGGCGTTTGCTGAGACCCCCTGCATCGAGCAGGGGGATCAGCATGGAGGGTACTATTTTCTCAACACAGATTTTTGAAAGAGGAGGGTAACTCTCCTGCGCACTTACAGACTTTACTGCTACAGACCAAATCTGTGCATGGAAGCGGAGCGTGTTGTCAAACCTAGGTTAATTAGAAGAAAATCCAATTACGTGTTGATGGAAATAAGTGCATATATTGAAATTTACAGCTTTCGGAGGTGATGGTGAAGTAAACTGTGAGTTAGAGTAAAAGCCCACGATATCTCGATTAGCAATCAGTTTCAAAGAGACTTTTCCTTGAAGGGCTATCAGTCTTCTGAGCCACTGCTGGTGCCTGGGGATGGCTCTGAGTGCGCCCAGCTCCATCCAGCACAAACTCACTGGGCTCTTTGCATTCAGTGCGGGCACTGCGAACAGCAGATACAACGTGCCTTCATTTTATGTGAATTTGGGAAAGCTCGGTGTCAGAAAACTGTGCCATCAAGGCAAATAATACCTTGCCCTAGGAATTATTTTAGTGAAGGTAAATAGTTGTGTGTAGGCTTGGAAACAAACACTGGAGTTTTGTTTACGCGGATGGTTACACAGCAGTTAGCACTAATTTACAGGTACTAAATTGGAAACAAAAGCTTACAGAACCCGGTGGTGAGCTGCACTGCAGCAGTGTACCAGTGTCTTTTGAGTAGATCTGTGACAAAATCCTGTGACAAAATGCCTGTGGAAGGTATTTGCAGCCACATCGAATTGTGGCTCATTTTTCTGTATGCCTCTGGTGCTGCCCTTATTTAGTTTGATCGTTTTCAGCGTTATAAATTACTATAGCAACTGCTGATAAGCATTCAATTATTGAGGGGTGACTGTGATTTCGTGTCTGTTTTGGTAGGAGTGTTTTCAGTGTTCGTTTGAGGGACGTTTTCCAACTTTCCTTAAATTTAAAATAATTTCTTTCTGAACTGGAAAGAGGAGTATATTCTGTCAAGAAGTTCATGAATTAGTAAAAATGCTTTACAGGTTAAGTATTTAAAATATATCAAGCCGCTCTGCAACTCAGTGAACTTAAAATGTTGATTTTTTTTTCTGTATATAATAAAAACGTTCCTCAGATCCACTTTATAAAAGTTTAAATTTCACTCTTCAAAAGGGAGAGAGAAGTTTTTTATTAGCCAAGCAAGTCCAAATGTGAGCTTTAGTATTTTAAATATTACTCTTTGGAGTGTTGGCTTTCCTAGGAGAAATATTTGGAATAAGATTAAATTTTAAGTAATTCATAGAAACGTGTTTTCAAAAGATATTTCTAAAAGAAATATTAACATTATTTCATTTATATGAGTGATTTGAAAATCGGTATTAATGGAAAATAACTTAAAGTCACTCCTACATCTGTAGGCATATCAGTTCAAGAGCTTTCCAGATGATTCTGGTGCATACAGTTGTTTTTTTAATCTAATTTATGATCTGAGCAATTTCATTGTAACATTTTGATTTTCAGAACGCATCAAGTTACTGCCTTAATTAAAGCAAACTTCTTTTGGGTTTTGATATTATAAAAAATTCACCAACGTCCACATGTCTTTTTATCATTAAAAAAAATCCTTCAGGGGTGTGTAATTACAAGTTTTATTTGTTTCTAGGTTTATAGATGAAGTACGTAAATGTTTGATAAATCTCCTAAAACATAAAACACAAAGTCCCTGAGATCACATTTCAGCTGAATATTTTAGCTCTTTTTTTCAAACAGATAATTAACCCACTCTAAAATGATCCAGCTTCTCACCAGACTGCTGGAGTTATCTTTTGGGCTGGTATTAATGCTGGTGGGTTTTCTACCAGTACCATGAATGGGGAGGTTTTGGCACTGTAGGAAAGCCATGTGTGGTGGTGGGGGTGCCACCTCCTGAGGCAGCGAGCTCCATGTTGTTGCATTTTGTGATAAACACATTTACGCATACAAAGACATACTTATTTCAGGCTTTCCATCGCCTGTCTCAACTCTCAGAAATAGGAGTTGGTTCGCTCCACTTCAGCCCCTGTGCGTGTGAACATGGGTCCTATCCATGCAACTGGAGATTGCTGGAATTGCTAAAGAATAGTGTGTGGCCTGTGCTTTTCAGTGGGAGCTCATTGAGAGGTGCTGTAATGCTCCCAGCACGCAGGGTAAACGTTCGCCACTAGCACCCACCGGGCAGACATGAGAAGGCACTCGTGATTAATTGATGGGGTGTTCTCTTGCAAACCATTACACATCACAATTAAAAATGCATTGCACAAACTGGAAGTCAGTTAGAAACACTCGAGTGCTGGGACTTTGTTTTATTGTGCTTCCAAAAGTAAATGCAGTTGAGGAACAATTTACCAGGGAATCATGATTGTGTTGTGGGTTTAAAATATCTTGATTCATAGGATTTAAAAAAAATTTTTTTTTCCTTTAGCTTTCAGAGCTTGTGTTTGGTCTTAGTAAACTGGCCTTGGGGCATCTGAAAACAAACTGTGCTTGTTAGGAAATTAGCAACGTGAAACTTGACAATGCATGCAGAATGTTGCAAGACCAATTGGATAGCTAATAATGTGGCAATTACTCTAACTTTAGGTAGCATACGGTTTAAAAAAAAAGTTTGCATATCACACATGCCTAACTTGTTACGAAGTGGACACAAAAGGTAAACTGCATTTTCTAAAAGAATCGTTTCTCAGTTGTTTAATTGTCTCAAACAGAACAAACACAGCATGTTAACAGGAGATGAGAAGCCCCAAAAAGCCTCCGATCGCCTTGTCCTTGGGTCTCCGCAATCCAGCTGTTATTCAAGTCTGTGTCTTTAAACAAGTCATTCTGTTACTCATTTAAAATATTTGTAAAAAATTAGCAAAAAAAAAAGAAATTTTTATTTTTTTGCCCGAAGAATAACTTGAGTTTTGCAGACGGATGATAGTAAGGATGTTCCTTTTTGGTTCCTGGGTGCTGTGTGGTTGAGGTTCATTTGTTAGGCTGAGCTGTGTTCCCAGCCCATGGCGTTTCCCTTAAGCATTTAGGAGTTTTTCTTTGTTCAGCTGCCCTAGTTGAGTTTGACAAAAATACTGTATGGGCGTAAATGCTCTCCTGTTTGGAAGGAAGAAAAACAACTGTGGGGTCAAAAAAAAAAGAAAAAGAGTACTAACTCCTATGTGTTTGCATCAAAAGAAAATGTCCAGGAGGTATCCCGGGAATATTCAAAAATAAAAACTCTGTTGTGAAATTTGCCTTTGGTAGAAATAGTTTGAGTTTTGTTGTTGCTATTGATGTAGTGAACTTCACTAACAATACCAGATCTTGAAATGTCATTCTCTGAAAACCAGAACCTGTGATTCTGTGTGTGACGACACGTACTACTAGCACTCGTTACATGGCCGGAGTTTGGTATGTAGGAAACCACGTCCCTGAGTTTAGCAGTCCAAAGGTTTTTTAAAAAAAAAAAAAAAAAAAAAAAAAACACATGTGGCCAGGACTCTGCCCTAAATTGGTTTGTGAAAATCTATTTGGCTTCTCCATGCTTCATTCATTCTCACCAGCATCAGTCGTAGCAGGCTTGAAGGCAAAACAAGCTCAGATTTATTGAGGGATCGTAGTATGGTTGTTGTACCTAAAAAATGAGGGACCCCAAATGTTTTGAGTAAGATGGGATGAAGCAGGAGAGGGTGACTCCTGTTGAGAATTAAAACAAGTATAACAGGGCACGAAAGGTGCAGCATTTTTGTATCTAGCCAATGCCTAAGATTCTTATAAGAAAGAAAAACAAATGGCAAAAAGAACTTTTTGGTAAGTTCCCCATGGGAGCTCTTTTGGCACAGTTTGGCAGCAGCCATCTTTGTGCTGGGACCTCGCCCTTAGTTCACCTCAGTGCAGCTCTGGCACGTTTTATTGGAGGTCTCCAGCAGATCATTTTGCAGAGTGGCTAGAGTTCCCAAAATCTGGATTCTGTTGCATTTGCAGTCTTCCTCGACAATATCTAGATGCCCAAAGAGCACTTTATAGCCGTTCACTTATTTATACTTGTCTTGTCTTGTTGATTGCCTCCAGCAGCACCGCCCTGGCTGTTTGGGCACGGCCATTAGCACAGCCCGGAGACGCAGCGATGCGGGGTGGTGGGTTGTGCCATGGGGCTGGCAGCAGCCAATTGATGCAGGTTGTGGTGGGCTTGTGGTGCAGGGCTTGGGTGGGCTGCACGTCTGTCTGGAGACATCCTAGCAACATGGCAGTGGCTGCCATGGCCATCGTTCTCACCCAGGACAAAAATAGCATTCCGGTATATATCATGCACCGAAGAATAAGTAAATCCAGTTCTGTTTCTAAAATGTGACACGGTGAAAATGAGATGGACATATGATTGGTTATAGGAAATTTGGTAGTTTTTCACCAATTACCATAAACTCAGTTTGGTCACATACCCAACTGTCCTCTTAAGTTGGGCGATTCTGTGCCTTAGCTGTGCAGAACACGATGATGCCTCCTAGCGCAGCGCCAAGTGCTGAGGAAATCCTGACCAAACACATCTCAATTTCAGAGAGTGCTTTAGAGGATTAGGGCAGCAGCTTCCTTTCGGAGTGAGCAATTACAGGCTGCCGCGGGTGGGGTGGCTGGGAGCGCGGCGTCCTGCTGCCCAGATACCAACCCCTGTGATCTTTGGGTGGCTCAGGGCTCCCCCGGGATTTGTTCCCAGCTTCAGAGGCAACGCTTCAATTAAAGCAGAGAGCCAACGGAGCGGCGTGGTTTACGTTGTGTAAATAACTATTGAAGAGGAAAAGCAAAGCTTTAGCACTTACGTGTTCCTGCTCTTATTAATTACTTGAAAATTATACAGAGAAACATTGAATGATTTGTCTGATACACAATAAAACCTTTCTTTAAGCCCCTAAATTAAAAGGCAGTCTTGTGCTGTTGGAGAAAATATGGGCTATGTTTGTGAAACGCAAACCTAAAAAAATATATAGATATCCAGATGGAAAGAGGGGGAATATTTTCCTAAACTTCACGCCTTTATCACCACCACTGGACTGCCTCTGCTCCTTCGTCGTGGCTCCAGGAGTGTTGTGTCTTCCTCTTCCCTCGGAATGGAGATAAAAATGTCCTGTCCACAGGTTCCGGTCGCTCACTTTCCGCAGTTTAGTCTGTGGAAACCCTCCTATTTACTTACAGGGTCGCTCTGTACCAAAACATAGTAACTGGCATGCCCTGCTGTTTGCTCAGCTCACCTCTGGGAAAGATTTGGTTTTGATAAGGGCTCTGGAAATGTTTTTCCTCTAACAGGAGGCGGAACTCGCATGCAGCAGGAACCCGACGTCTGTCGGCGCGAGGGGTCCCTGGGCAATCCCAGCTCCTGGCACTGTGGCTGTGGCCTTTTGGGGAGATTGCTCAGCTCCCCTGGCCCTGAAGTGAAGCTTGCAGCTCCTCTCATGCCCTTAGCAATGTTAGGTGGGAGACAAAAGCAGTTTCAGTTTCCAAAGAGTTAGATTTTTTTTTGTAGATTTTCGGAAGCTTTTTTGAATCCTTCAGGTAAGAAGGTATGAAAACGTGAACATTTTAAAAGGAACCAAAACTCTGGAATGGACAGTTACAACATATAGCAAGCGCACTCTAACAAGTATTCTCATAAGAGGGTTTCACCTTACATGTAGTGCTGGTAGAAACGATTAAAGAACAAGTTTACTCTTTTAACAAGTCTCAGTGATAATTTTGCCCTTCAGGAGTGTGAATTTTATTTTTCACAGCTTTTTTTCTCGGTGAGATAATTATTTCAGAGTAATTGCATTTCCCTTGCAGCGCGGTCCTTGCGGGGATTCCTCTGCAGCTCCCTCAGCTCAGGTTCTCTGGCAGAGGGATCCACTGTGCCCAGCGTTGGGTGACAGTGGGTGTTACAGGGATTGACCAGCAAGCCAGCTGCTCAGTGAGACAGCTGATTCCTGAGGGCAGGTCAAGCACACCTACAGTGAACTGGAAACAAAACAGCGGGTGGAAATGCGGAAGCACATTTACAGAATGTGCAGTGTTTGTTCTTAGGGACTTAGGCAGCAGAAGTCCTGTGCTCACTGAAGTTGGTGGCAAGATCTTCCTGACCCTCAGTGGGACAGGACCTGAAGGTGTGCAGATGGGCAGAGCCCATCTAGAGAAGATAACTTGCCATTTTCATTTAAAGTCCTCTAAGTGGTTTAACGTAGTGCATAAGCAGTGCTATTCACAGTGTCACATAGCAGCTTCGTGGAAGAGTCTGTAGCAGAACTTAAATTTCCCTTAAGCTGAGTTCCAGGACCAACTGCTGGGCTCAGATTGATATCACTGTCACTTCTAGGGCACCTTCCACACTGTTTCCTCAAACCCTGAGCAGGACGTGTGTTTTGGAGCAGTGAAGGGTTTGCTTAGAGCTCGAGGTGCGTGTCTACCTGGAAAGGCTCACGTGGAGCAGAGGAGGTACCTCCTGTGTGAATGAACACCCATTCGTGGTGACAGTCTGTCTGAACCCGTTACATGCATGGACATCAGGAGCGTGAAAGGAGGAACGGTGGCTGCTATGAACTGCTTTGTTCACTCTTGAAACAGGCTGTGTATCTAGCACAGTACCTTCAGGTGATGTCTGCAGCCTGTGGAAAGGTAGATGTGATGCTGTTGGGGTTCAGCAGGTCCCAGCCCTGCCCCGTGCCCTCATCCACAGCACAAACCAGGGCTGGGGGCAGCCTCGGGTGCAGCCTGGTGTCCCCTGGCCACACAGGCTGGGGAACAGCAGAAAAAAACAACACAGTCACCTTCTGCCCCCGTGGAGCGAGGGGGAGGCTTGGTGCCACCCAAGAGATGTACTTATGGGTAATGTTACAGGAAAGGAGTTCCTAGTAACCAAGGCTGTTAAATAATGCTGAGGTATAAAATATGTTGTGTTTCTTTTCCCTTTACAGAAAGCAGAAGCCACTGGTGAAAAGCGACCCCGAGGGCGGCCCAGAAAATGGGTAGATATTCCACTTCCAATCATTTGATTTATTTTCTGTGTCATAAAGCATGTTACAAGTCCGTTCTCTGAGGAAACAATTTTTTCTGCTTCATTTGTGAAAAAGAGCATCCATCTTCTGTGTCCGTTTGTTCTGGTGGATTGACTAAAGGGTTAAGATAGCAGAGAAGTTAACCACAGCTTCCTACCTTTAGACTCTGATAGTTTGCTCAAGACGCTTTATTATTGAATGTTTGCGGGGAGTGAATATTTATGTCTCTTATCAGCATGGAAAGAGGCACAACTCTTCCTTCAAAAAAGAGTAACAAAGAGATAAGTTGTTCAGTAATGGGGTAACAAAGGTTAAAGGGGCACTATCGGACATCAGAAGGTGATTAAGAGAGGTGATAACATTCAGGTGTAGTTTGTACAAGGTAACGTTTAAAGTCCTGCATTCCCTGGAAATAGGGTAGATTTTCCTTAAATCCAGTGAGAAAGAGCAGAAGTGAACAGCAGGATACTTGCTATTAGAAAGAAGGTTTTCTGCTTTTCATATAATTGTAGTCACAATAATGTGTTTCGTTTACAATTTTCTCCTTTTTCTGGCTGTATGCTCTGTAGATGTGGCCATCAGACAAATGTGTTTTGATTCTTTGGCCATGGAAAGATTTCAGTTTCAGATACCTGAAATCCAATTTCTCACTTATGTCTACATGCAATGAGTGCCTGTCCGTCCTGCACACTGTCCATCTCTGTATTTCACTTATGAACACATTTTCAAAAGTTGGGGGGATGCTTCTTGAAAAATTAGAAGATTAGGAAGGTTGTGGCCATTTGCTCCATCGTAAGTTTACATTTCTGATTTCCCTTCTCTGGGTGCCTGCCCCATTTTCTGGTCTACCTTC
Source organism: Penelope pileata (assembly GCA_013396635.1). Classification (NCBI taxonomy): domain Eukaryota; kingdom Metazoa; phylum Chordata; class Aves; order Galliformes; family Cracidae; genus Penelope; species Penelope pileata. The sequence continues at coordinate 169,927 of WBMW01006460.1, read as the reverse complement.
TTCTCCATACTTCTTTTTCGAATCCACCCCTCCCCAGCTCAGTTTTGCAGTGCAGCGGTTTTTCCCCTTTTGTTCAGTTCTTTTGCGTGGGTATTAACACGGCTGTCAGCGTGTGCTTCTGAAGGCTCCAGGAGCATCAGAAGGTCCTTAAAGCTGATGTTCTCCAGAGCATCAGCAGCTAAACATGGGAAAGGGCTTTAACAGTCACATTAAGATCTAGTATTGTAGCTTTGTCCGGTGGTAAAGTACCCTGGAACGTTTCTGTAGTTCTGTGGAGAAAACAGACACGTACATACCAGGCGTGTTGCTTGTGCCTGTAGTTTTGGGATCAGCATTTCAGGTACAAGCAGCTCCTTGGCATGGGGAAACAAGGTGGCTTTCCCAAGCCTACCTGTGCTGGTGATGCTCCCAAGGGCAGCTTGCAGCAGGCAGACGCCAAGCACAGCAAAACATGGATTAGTTACCGCCTGCCTCCTCCCATTCAGTTCTGAGCTTTCACATGTGGATGCTAAGTGTTGCTGGCTTGATCTTCACCTTGGGTGCAGTCCCAGGGGAAGCAGCAGAAATAGCTGTTTTATGAGAGTAATTTATAACAGGCAAGCCATCTCCACTAATTTAGGAATGCGTGGTCGTTGAATAGGGCTGGTTGAATACCTTTCTGAAAGGGAGACTGTACTGGCATGAAATGTTAAAAGATTTTCTCTCCTAAGCGCTCATAGTCAGAAATGAAGGCAAGTTTTCAGTGGAAAGGGATAAAGAACTGTGGCTCTTTTAGGCTGGAATGTTTCCCTTTTATTTCTTTGTCATTATGGGGAGTAAAGAATAGGCAATATCAGTGGAGCATTAGATTCAATATGGGCTGGTTTGGGGTGAAGAATCTGATTCACAGAAAATGGAATTGTTGGCTGTTCAGTATGCATATGCATTGCTTTATTATGGGACTCATAGTTAAAACAATTTCACTCTTTTTGTTTGAAACTAAGGCACGTTTTCAAACTCAGCATTACTTTCCTGTTGTGTTTACTGGAAGCATGGCCTGTTCATTTGCTTCTTCCAATGGTGTGGTTGCTTCTTGTGATTTTCAGAGATAGTACTCACACCTGCAGCACTCATTGAGCTGATTCTATAGACTGTGAGAACCAAACATACCTTCTTTCCTCTTACCTCTCTCTTTCCAGATCAAATTAGGTTCATGGCTTCCTCCCGTGTGCATGGTGAAATGGAGAGTGATACTATATTTTGCTCCAGAAATAAATATGTTGTAAGCTGTTACGATGCCAACGATAAGTAAAATTTAGAAGTAAAATGAAAGGATTATGCCGAAAAGCAGGTGGCTCAGTATCATCCTTTGTGTTTCATGTATTCAGAAAATGCCCCTTTCTATCACCCAAACTTCAGTTAAGTCTTTAATGATTATTTTCTTCCTTAATCCCATTTTACTTCTATACCAAGCCTTGATGATAACAGTTCTGTACCATTTTAAGTAAGGAGTGTGGAGATTTTCTTTTCCTTGGAGAGGACGGAGTTCTGCCTTGCAGGTATTTTCCTAAATTTGTAACCTTTCTTTGTAAGTCTGGAGGTTCAGTGTCATATGTTGTTCATCAAATTGTAAAGTATTATTTCTGCTGTTTCCTTCAGTATGTCCACACAGAGACATATGAGCTAACAGACCGCTGCAGGATTCTGGTAGCTGGCCTTTCTGCCGGTTCAAATTAAGTATTTAATGTTTGTGACTCGCAAGGTATTTATTTGTTTACACAGGTTTTTTTGGAAAAGAAATAAATCTTCTTGAGTAATGTAAAAGTGGGAAGGGAGAGTCGTAGTGGAGAGCACAAGGAACCCAGCTTATCGTAAGCATGTGAAACATTCAGTGATCTTCTTGGTGCAATAAGGTGGGCTTGGAGAATCTGTCAAGGAAAAGAAAACCCTTTTAAGTGGAACAGACAGTAAAGAGTGACAAACTCTCCTGAAAATAAAGTACTCAGCTGCAGAGAAAAGCTTTCCAAATTTGGAAGGCTAATTGAATAAAAATCCTGAAGGTAATAAGGGTCACGCAGATGGGAAATGAAAATATTTGGAATCAGAAACACAGTGTCTGCTGCTGGAGAAGTCATCTTCTCTTTAAGTTGCTACACATGTGTGAAATGCATTGAAAGCTGTGAGATCTATTAATTGGGAGGGAGTTGAAATTCTTCCTGACCCTAGGACTCTGTGATGTTAGAGGTTTTAGTGCAGGAACATATTCTAAGCTCTTTGGCTGCATCTACATTAGCGTCTTAGGTCAAATTGGGAGTGTGCTTTGGAATCGGATCTCCTAATTGTCCCCGGTTATTGTTTGCGTTGCAGAGCAGTCTCAGAGCTCATGGGCTGGATTCCTTTTGAATGAAACAAAATTGGACGACATGCTCCAGTGGTGCACCTAATGTAGTCCAGTAGGCATTCAACTCACAGGAGTAGGCTAGAGAAAAGCAAAAAACCTCTTGAAAGGTGCCCGGTGTGGAGTTTGGTCCTCAGCGTCAGCCTAGGTTCTCCTGATGGTCCGTGTTGTTTGCTCATGTGGACGTAGCCTGTGCTGCTTGGAAACGGCAGGTGAAGCAACCTGGTTTTTGTCAGCAGAATTATTTTACGTACCATAGGTATGAACTCAGATTCATAGGCATGCTTAGACGTCATCAAAATGTTTGATGTTCATCAGTGCCAGGCGACTGGGACCTGATACTGCTGCTTGTGGAATCAGCAAACAGTTTTGCCAGTAGCTTCATGTAACCCTGTGTAAAGAGCTCACAGTGAAAGATGTCATTTTGTTTTGTGCATGTCTAGAAGTTGACTGGAGGTACTGGAGTAGGAGTCGAGCAGGAAACTGAATAATCAGTTATACTTGTTTGCTCTGAAGAAATGTTTTGAAAACCCCTGGAAATGTCATACAGGTGTAGTGCTCTCAGGCATCAGTTTAATGGAGAAACCTTGAACTTGGTTCCGAAGCTGATGCTTTAAAGGGTGTTTAGTTTTTGTTTCCATTGTTTTTATTATGTCTTTAGATACATTTTTGGTATTGTCTGATTTCACTTCCACTTCTTTTAACCTGGACTACAAACTCACTGTGGCATGGCAGAACTGCTTAAAAAAACAAGGAATAGCCCAGAACTTTTGGTGGGACTTTGGTGGAAAGGAGAGATGGCTGGTGCCATGTCATGAAACCATTTTAAAGAACGGTAAGATGTCGTTCTGGAAGGTGCATGACTATAACAGCAGAACAGAACCAGATGGTTTCCAAAGATGGGGTGCGTGTGAAGCATGTGTGTGCCCTCCCGATCACTGACATGAGAGAAGGATTGTGACTTGTTCAAAAAACAGAGCTCTCTCAAGAACTCTGTTCTCAAGATACTCTACATAGCATGTTTCAGATTGCTATAAGATAAAAGATAATCAGAGATGACCTTAATTTCCTTAAGCGGGAGTTTCAACTGATCCAATCAGGATTAGCTAGCCATTAGAGTATTTTTAAAACTCAGGTTTTCCCCTTTCTAATGAGGGCAAAATTTCACTTCATACTGCAAGTCAGCTTAAGTGATGCCAAGCCACGTTTAAAAAATCATTACAGAACTCTTTTTTTCTGAGAAGTGTTTCCTCAGATTACTTCCCACTGCAGTTCTGACATGGCTGACATATCAAACTGCGAGCGTGGAACGTGGCGGGTGTTTCTGTTCCAGCAGTTTCAGAAGCCTGTGTCAGGGCAGGGGCTCCTATTCCTACTTCACCTGCATGGTTTTGAAAATGAGGTTCTGAATTTTGAAGAAAAATGCCTCAGATCCTTTGTAATGTAAACCAGAATGCCGGAAGACCCAGCAATGTCTTGAGGCTATTCCTTGCTTGGTGAGTTCTCATCTGGAGATGGCAATCTTTCGTCATTGGTAAAGGCAGCCTAGGCAGCAAAATGAGGCACAATCCTGGCTTTTAGACAACAAAAGCTGTGTGAGGGAAATCCCACCCTTTGGCAGCAGGCTGCTTAATACCTAAGCCAGGCCAGAGCTTCCGTTTTTATGACAACCCATTTTTGTTTGAGTGAATTACTTCACGGTCCATTTGGAGCAAGCCATGATTAAGGTAAAATGTAAATATGGTAATGTAAAAAACTTTGTGCCATGAACATATCTTACATCTGTGCAGGCATCACTGTCATCTAGGAGAGGTCATCGTTTCAGTTGTCTGAAGGGCTTGAAGGAGCTTTTCTAATTATGAATAACAGAGTATTAACCTCTCCTCCAAAATTCCTAAACTTACAGAGTGGATAAAGAACATTGAACTAAAAGTCTTAAAAGCTTTATACCTATGTATTTACTTTCCAATTCAGACAAACTGTAAAAGAAATCAGCTCTCAAAATGTGAAAATTTTGAGAAGAGCAACGTTAGGGACTGTTAAACTTTTTTCCTATGTTTAATGATCAGGTATTGATTTTTTTTTTCCCCAATTTTTATCTTTTTTCTTTTTTTTTTTCTCCTGTTTAACTTCCTGGGTAACAATAAAACATCTTCTGTGATTGTACTAAGTGCATAAAAATACAGTAAGAATATGTTCAGCTTTACCTGTGCTGAGAGAGGTATGTGTCTTCAGTTCTCTGCAAGCTCGTCAGGGCAGAAATGGGGCACGGCTGCTGTCCTTCCTCAGGATCTCTGAGTGTATCCCCTGTAGGTGTAAGCAGATGTGGCACCATCTGTGTCAGGTGCAGGTCATCCTGGAGACCAAAACAGAAAATTAAACCATGATCCTTCTATTCTAAACTAAATTTATATTCACACAAGGATATTTCACTTGTTCTCTAGTCTGCTTCCACCTCTGTTAATGGATATTACAGCATGTCCAGTTTAGCTAAAGCATGTTTTGACTTGGACTGTCACTTTAGAATTCTTAAAGGAAAGTCTTTTGTTTTACTTGAGGCCTAGAGAGGAAGTTGTAATAGGTAAAAATGCTGAAAGTGAAAAACACAGCATCTGTAGCAAAAGGTAAACTGAAATTCAGAGCTGTTTCCTTTTCGTAGTCTCAGACAACAGGTGTTCACAAACTTTAAAAATTAGTTTTCTGTTTGGCTGTGTATTTTGATTTTCATAAACCTCATTGTCCATTTTACATAGGAGGCAGCTGAGTGCTGAGGCTGTACTGGCAGCACCGTTGGCATTTGTGCACCTGCAGTGCCCGAAATCTTTGTTTTGTTGCTGGCAGGGTTTTCAGCGGTCGTGCATCCAGCTGCCTGACAGAGAAAGCATATCAGGTAGTTCTTGCTCCTGCAATTCCATTTTCACTGTTGAAAACGCTATGAATGCAGAAAGAGGAGCTGGGCCTCACCTCCATTGAAAACGTACTCCACAAGGTTAATTGCCTTGCCCAAGGAAATCTGTAGAAGCGCCAGGAATAGCAGTCAGATTTCCTGGCGTGCTGCCCCTGCCTGCAGCTCAAGGCCATCCTTCCTCAGCACCGCGTGCTGTGTGCAGGTTGGGTGAGGGAGGGAAGCACGCTTTTGCATTGTGTCTTTAACCAATAAGTGTTTTTTACCTGTTTCTGTGAACTCGGGCATGGGTTTGCAGAACAGACGGTGTCTGTAGTGTATGTCTAGCTGGTGGGCAGTGATGTGGAGGTGCAAGAAACTGAAGAGATGCGTGTGTTCTTTATGTACAGGATAGAGCAGAGAGGTCTGGGACTGGCGGGGGTTTTATACTTAACCCAAATATAAGACTGAAAACAGTATGAGTATTGGTAATGTTTTCCCCACTTTGTAACTTTATTGCATATATAGGTCCAGTACTGATCCAGTGAAGTCAGATGTGGTCCCAGCACTGCTCTGCCTGGTTGGATGCTTTGGATGAGGTTGATCTGTTTCTCAGGACTGCCCGTTGTGAGCCCTAGCTGTGGGGCAGAGTGCTGTCAGGCCATCCCACTTGGGGATAGTGTTTCTGTTCCCTGTCCTCCTGCAGGGGAGTGGTGCAGAGGGAGTGGACACCCATGTGGTAAAGTGTGACTCAGGACAGAAGATTATGAGTTGAGACTTCCAGGTTTTCTTATAGTTTCTGGCTAATTATGCATATTATTAATTGTATGTGTCCCAAACTCTGTTTCGTACCCCACGCCTCAGTAATACAGTACAAGAAAATACCACGTTTACTCTGCCAGTGGTAGAAAAGGGCCACCTTAGAAAAGGCAGTCAGCCCCCGTGAGGATGAATTTACTCCTCTCAGTTAAGAGCTATCGTAATGGGCAGTAATACTTCTGGTTTCATTCTGTATCCTTTTCAGACAGGAACGCAGGGCTGATCCTCACCTGGAAGGGCTGAGGCAGGCTAGTGTCAGGATTGTTAACATTTGGAAACTGCTTTCATGGGCTTGAATGAAAGTCAGGACATGCTCTAAATGCCTGCAAATATTATTATTTTCCTTAATCCTGGGAGTAATTCTCTCCTGAAATTGCAATTCAGTATTATATTTTTAGCACAAGGCTAGATTTCCGACAAGAAAGTGATGGGTTTTTTTCAGTAAATAGCTGTAAAATATCCTCACCAGGAGGTGGCTTCTAATTTTGCTGCATGCAGCTGGAGGAAGGAAAAACATTTTTTGTGTCAGCAGTGATGTACTTTATATGTGACTTAGCTAGCACAACCCATTCTCACTCTGCTGTCTTCAATTTATTTTTTGCTGTGCACCAATCTAAAATACAAAGGGGGCACAGTTTACAACGGTGCTTACAAGTGCACCTGTTTTTCTGTCCCAAGACCTATCTGAGATATTCATCAGACTACAAAGAAAAACAACAACAACAAAATAGAGGAACAAGAACCTGACTGTCAAATTTGAAAATCACTGTTTTACAAGGACCAATGCAAATAGTCGGGTTAGGATATGGAGTTTAGTGGTTTGAAGATGCAGAACCAAAACTGCATGTAAAGGAGAAAGAGATCTTTTAAGGTCCCAGATTTTTCAGCCTTCAGAGGGAACCCTAAACCAGGACACCAGGGCCTAGGAAGTTGCAGGACTGAATGGGAGCCAAATGTCGAGGAACGTGTAATTATGGTGTGGCAGCTGATAATGTTCATAATGTGCTGTTTGCTTTGCAGTAATCTGTTATTGCCTGTTTTGAACAATTCTGATTTCTGAGAAAATGCTTATCAGCCCTGCTGTTAGTGGAGGCTGTTTATGGGATATGATTTCCTTGTTTGCAACACAGGACGTTTCTTCTCTCTTGTTTCAGTGTTGCAGTGATTTCTATCTAGGAAGATAATCTTTCTGCTGTGCGAGGGAGCCCTCTGGGCTGACAGGCAGGAGAAGGAGGTGGTTCTGTTTTCTGGATGCAGCCATCCCTGGGTTGCATCCCTCACCTTTTGTAGCCTGCCTTTTTGGAGGATCCGTCCCACCTAAGCTGTGAGCTACTTTGCTAGGATTGTAGGAGCCTGTCCTGGAAGGGGGCAGCTGCTGCAGTCTTCTTGGTGAAACCATTCTTCTTTTGTCTTTATACAGGCAGTGGTGAAATAGGTGCACAGAGGGACGCATTCACCTTGCTATATGTTTCCTGCTCCTCACAAAGGCGATCCACTGAGCTCTCAGTGAATTAAGATATCTGTCCTTCTGCTCAGTGTATAGGGAACCAGAAGTGTGGCACTTCCCCTCACGCTACTCAGGACCAACTTGCTTAGGCATCTCATAGGGGTGGGCACTTGATGGAGTGGTCTGGAAGTCCATCTTCAGCATAACAACCTAATTACTGGAGCACGGAGCGACTCCAGGTCCTGGGTGCTGCTCAGCTGGGGCCAAACCCATGTGCCAAGAGAAGTGACACGCCATGAGCTGCTCTGGGAGCTCTTTTGAGAGCTTGCAAATGCAGGGCTGCTATTCAATGAGGCTTGTAAAAGTAGTGGGGCCAAACGAGAGCAGATGAAAGCAAGCAGCAGTCAGGCCTGGTGCTTTAGGCATGTATGTAAAGATCTGGGGTGACAATCTTAGAGCTGCTTTTTGGCTGATCTAAAATGCTATCTTTGACCTGGAGCTCCACTTCTGTATCAACTTGAATGGCTAGTAAGTTAAAGCCCTTAACTAATAAGCATTAACTCAAATGATAGCCTTTTTCTTCCTTGTTTTTCTCCTTGGGCCTTTTCTCTGCATGGGTTTTCGATATTCAATATTTCCCTTCCAGTATCAAGGGAAAGGCTGAAGAGTGTCATCCAGGAAAGCATGGGAGCTGAGGATTAAAGACATTTGTGCAGGAGGCCTGTGTTTAGCTCTTCCTAAAGTTAACAGGCTCCCTCTGAGTGCTCCTGCTCTGAAACAATGTCACACCAGCTGGATTTGAGCACTGTGAATGGAGTTGTGTTGTGTCCTGGCCTGCAGCTCTGAAGATTTCTCCAGCGGGTGCAGCAAGACTGTGGGTGGCTGTCAGCTGGAACTTGAAGTGCAGCACAGTGTTGGCTGGATGTAAGGCTTACTACCTGGGACTAGCAGTTCTGAGCACGTTCAGCTTTAGTGTGCAGAGAGCTTCAAGTTTAAGTAGGAAAAGCAAGAGACGTGAGGAACTTACAGAGTTAGCAAGCTGAGAGGGACGGAGGTCTTGGCTTCCATACTGGAGCACCCAACAAATGCGGAAGACATTATCTGTGTATGCTTTATTGTGGCTGCAAAAGTTTTGCAGGCAACAGCTTACTGTAATCTATTTGCATGTGATTTTCATTCTTTCTCTTACCAATTCAGATAGGATTGCATGCTATTGTTGCATATACTGTAATCTTCCAAGTTTTTGGTGATTCAGTTATATGTACGTGTATGTGCTATTTGCATATCAGTTTTAGGAGGCTAGCAATGCATAATGTATTTCTTTATTATGCTTTTTCTCTTTTTCTTTTTCCTTTTTCCTTTTTTTTAAATAGTCTTGCTATCTTCAGTTTGTTTTACTCCAGTCTCAGCCCTGAGAACTGTTGAACTGCAGAACTGCAGGGTCAGACTGCGGGGCTACTTGCGATGACTGAAGTATTAGCACTGATACATTACATTTCAAGTAGTGTATTACTGGTGTATCTGCATCTGGGTCAATGAGAACAAAGTCTGGCCCACAGAGGTTGATTGGCTTTGATTAACAGTGATTTGCCAGTAGTGGCAGTCTCCGTTTAGGAGCCATTAAGATTGTCAGTGAATTGGCAGGGTTTAGAAACTTTACATCCTGTCTGTTTAGAGTAGCTGCCGGGAGCTTAAAAAGCATTCAGACTGGTTGTTCCTGTGTACAGAAAAATCATGCCTTTACCCAATACATTATCTCAACCCATTTCGACTGTTATATCAATTATCCTGATAGACAGCGATTCGGGACTTTTACAAGACGTAATACAAACGCGTATGTGAGCTTCACTATTGTGATGTTATCAAAGTTGCATTGTGTTAACGTGTTCTTGGGGTTTCCTTAGTATTCACACTGAACTCATTCCTACTCTGGCTGCTCACGCTGCATTGTTTCCTGTTAATGATGCTGGAGGCCTTGAGATGTCTGCTTGGGGACTCTCCTTCCACACACAACTGTCTGTTTGGGTTTTAAAAAAAACAATTCACACAACACATGGACAAACTGCAGTACTTGGATCACAGCATTAAAAAGGCAGAGGAGACACAGCTATCTGTGCCATAGCATGCACTCTTGTATTCGTTAACATTCATTGGCATTCATAAACTGTGTGGAGGAGGCAGTGGTGTGTGAAGCAGAGGTGCTTCATTTGCAAACTTCCTATTCAAGTCAGGGATGACTGTCCAAGCATGAAACAATTAATTTATCAAGCTTTATATGCAAGTTTGATTGCGATAGACAAGCGGTCTGTCAGTGTCGCGTGGTCCCTCTGGTCAAGAAGGCTGAGCATGCATCCAGGAGATGTGTGGTAGAATCTTACACGTGTTGGGTTAGTGGCCAAGCTCCTCACGACATCACTGGGCTGGGTTTCAGACCATCTGCCACTGATGTGGTGTGTGCCTGCGTCTGCTGGGTGGCTGTAAGCTCCGTAAGTTGTTCAGGTAGTCATGTTTGCACAAAACTGAGATCAAGGATATTATTTGATCTGCAAAAATGATATATTTGTTATTGGTGTCAAGAATTTTTGAGCAGTAACTGTGAATTGCAGGCAAGCTACACGTGTGCGGAGATGCAGATATATAGAGATACCTTCTTGTTGATACTTCTTTATTATAAAGTAACTTGTATGCCATATAAACAGTATTGCGTCTTAAAAAAAAATAGAGACTTATTCCTGCTTAATCTCCTCAGCGGACTATTTTAAAACTGGAATATGGATACCTTTGCACTTTAGCCTTCCACAGTTTTTTCTAAGATAATCAAAGACGTGTTTTTGAAAGTGCCTGAATGATCTTGTGGCTTCTGCTTGTGTAACTCAGCAGGTAGATACAAACTGAGAGTATGTCTGCATAAAATATTCTCTCCATTGAAGGTAGTTCAATAGAAGGACTGTCAGTGACTTTGCTGCAGTGAGGGTTTTCTCTCCGAATACTTTCAAGTGGTGGTGTATAAATTGGAAACCACTTCTTAGTTATGCTAACACAAAGCTACTGATTATGGCTTTGAGCAAGAGAAAGAATTTGCTCCTTAATCTGCAGCATATCTTGAGGAAGAAGGTTTTGTGCATCACATTTTTTGTTTCAACCAGATGAAAATTCCTTAGGTAAAGCCGATATGCACTGCACAGAGAACAACATAGCGATACTGGGTTGTAGTTGTAGTTCACACATGCACACAAAAGCACTTCAAAATTTTATACTTAATAGTAATTTTGCTCCAAGCAGAAGCTACTTTGTCTCTTTGATCACTCATTTCAGGAAGTGGAACAGCCACTACAGGCAAACCAGATGCCATTGTTTTCCAAGGAAGAGATTATTATTCCTACGCTTACAAATCACTAAGGAAACTATGTAAGGGAAAAGTTAGAGCCGTCGTGATCTTTCTGCGTAATTATAAATCCTTGTGGTTTTCTTTGAGTGATTATAATTTCAAATAGCTCAATAAACAATGTCCCAGAGCAAGCTTTGTAAGGCTCTGTGCATCTTTCTGTACGCCCTTTATCTTGCGTGTGCAATTACTGGAGTGCAGCACTCTATTGATTTATTGAGCTTCCTCATTTTTTGTTGACTTGTTAATTTTCATAAGAGGTTTTAGTGGCCATATCACAAGGAAAAAAAATTTACTCTTCTGTGATGTGGGCGTTCCAGACACTTTGCATAAGCACAGAGGCAGAAGTGAACTGTAGCTGCCTCCTTTCCCAGTCTCTCTGTTTTCTCCTCCATGTTGACTTCTGAGTATTTTCCTTGCTCACATAAATGTCATGGGTAGAAGCTCTGAAAAAGTTCTCATTTTAAGTAATTTGAGCATGATAAGACAGCTGAAAAATTGAAAAGGACGTTTATTTAATTAAAAAATGTCTGACTGGATTTATTTGGAAGCTCTCCAAGAAAATAAACATCTGGCTAAGAATATTTCAGGTAATGTTTAATGAGGTCTTACAGCACGAAGCTGTGGACAGAAAAAATGAACATAGAGCCTAAATAAAAACCGCAGAACTATTCCTGCAGCATTTTGTATGCGGTGCCCACGCACAGACCCTACTAGAAGCACTGTTAGAGCAGAGAATGGAGCATTGTCACTCCTGGGTTCTTGGGCAGAACCTGAGCTTGCCGTCTGTCAGCTCAGTTGTGTCCCGTGCACTGGTACCAGAGCTTTCAGTGTAGGAGGAAAGCGTACAAGTTCTGTCTCTTGCCTTGTGTGGCTGCGTGGGGTCAGTCAGAGCCCCTCTGCCTCCTGCTCTGTCTAGGAAGCTGAAAGGAAAAATCATTTTTTCATTTTTCAGACACAAAAGTGATGCTGAAAGCTTTTACGTTTACAGCGGTTCTGCTCCACGTCTTGTGGCTCGGGGCATTTGGTTTGTGTACCAGGGTTAGCTATGGGAAGATGCAGTTCAGGAGGTTGCATCCTGTCTCCTCTCCTTCCAGTTTTCCCCGTCACGTTCCTTCTTTGGATCCTGTTGCTCAGCCAGACACCTGGGGATCTTCTAATAACTAGTTTATTAGGGTTGTCTTGCTCTGTCGGGGAGGGAGTAGCCAGCCTCCAGAGCCAAAACCATGTCAGCTTGAGGACAGGAGCAGAGTTATGGGAGGTTTGAAGGCGGTTAAAAATCACTTCATTCCCTTCATATCCTGTCTAAAGCTGTAGGCTTGATTTTGCACTTCCAGAAAGTGCAGCAAAGAACCGGGCCCGTAGCACATGATTTAGACTACTGCTGACATCAGGTTTGGCCCACGCATCACGAGCACCGAGGCTGAATTTGGGTGGCAGCACATCAGCACCGTGAGTGACTTATGAATGAAAGAAAAAATTTTAAGGGGCATTTTCATACTTGGCATGAGTGAAAAGTAGAGAATATTATTTATGCAGATGGGAATGTCCGTGCCGAGAGAGGTGCAGTGTTGCCTTTGCTAATCTCAGATATATTTGTATTTGAGTGTGGATTTTCTCCTTCATACAGAGGTTCTTCTCCTAGTTGGTCTGTCAGTGAAGTCATAACCCCACGATTTACATCATCGTCTGTAATCATGGAAACTATTGCGATTTCACAAATTCGGTTTTATAGCAGTCTCTGGATGATGGGAAAATAAGCTGTAAGAGAGGAATTTGCTGTTTAAACTCAAATCTCTTTGGTAATTATCAGAAAGAGAAAGTATTAAGACATAGTTCTGTAGGACTGAATTGATTGTTGGTGCAGCACTGCTGAAGGCACTAGAGTTACCCCAGGGAGGAACTTACCCCCTGTGTCTGGAATGACTTGATGGCAAACATGTGAAGAGGAAGCGAATTTATGCTCCAGTTTAATATATTGGAAAGTTTTCCCTCGTCTGAAAGTCTTTCTTTATCTCTGAATTTCCTGGATTTTGTGGATTTATATTAGATCCTTAATGTTATTTCAATGTATTTTTTCTGGTGTTTGATGTCTTTTGGGTTGTTTTTATTGGGGATATAATATATATATATTTAATGAAAATAAAAGCACTCTGCCATTGAGGAGGTCACAAAGCTTTCACGAACACTGTGTAGCTATCAAGTGCAAGGCATCTCCTTACTTGAAATAAGTAGTTGCTTGTGTAGGTAAAGCATTCATTTCAATGAGAAGAAAGACGCAGATGTCTCCTAAAGAACACTGTAGCACCTATTTTCCAAATAGGTTTTAAATATTGTTTATTAATATTGTTAAATATTACTGACATTTTTAATTCTTTACAAAATAATTAACTCTACAACTTCACATGCAGAATTCTTGTAACATTTAAAATTAATGATCTGCACTATAAATAGAATACCAATACAATATGGTTGTTGAAATCTTGAAAAAGACTTGTAAGATGCATGGAAAGGTGGAATAAACAGTTACATGCTGAACTGATGTGCAAGTTGCTCACCCTTATTATGTGTCTGAGTTCGCCATTCTTAGTCTGATTGGTAGCCCAAGCTGTGTAAAGTCTGTGTACAAAGTCAGGCCTTGGGGAGCAGAGGCATTTGAGGATGTGGCTTAATGGAAAGCGTCATTTCTGCACCATCAGAATCCCTAACATAAACAGAACTCCATTTCCTCACTTGTACAGGTCTACTGAATCCGTGGCATTTCCTCGATTATAGAATGTTGTAAGGGGACAAGGAGCGATGGCCACAGGTTTTGCCAAGGGAAGTTCCCATGGAGCACAGTGAAGGGGACTGAGCATGGGATGCACCCTAGGGAATCTCCCTCCTTGAAGATTTTCAAAAGCAAACTAGAGAAGATCTGGCCAACCTGATCTAACATCAAATTTAGAAGGTAGTCTTGCTCTGAGCACGAGGTTGGGACTAGATAACAGCTGGATGCCTTCCAACCAGATTTTATGCTATACCTGTCTATGTACTGGAGCCCATTCTATCTTAAATCTTCTAATGACTGTGAATGTCACTGGGGTAAGTTTATAATAGAGTCCAATTGATGCACAAGTTCTTGGTTGATCTGTTGGGGATGCTTTAGGCTTACGGATCTTCCATGATGTTTTTATGGAAGTATGTAAAGTAATGGATTTGATTATTGTAAAACCCTTCCAGTGCACAAACGGTATAGGAATTGGCGTGGTCAGACACCAAGCTGTGATGATCCAGCCACCTCTGAGATGCAATCCAGGCACAGTTGCTCCTGGGATCGCGGCTGGACACAGCACGCAAGGCCCTGTAAGGAAGAGTGCTCCAACTCTGGCCATACAGAGCCAGAACCTCCCTTCTGTCTGACCTCACCTACCAGCTACAAGGGGTGGGCAGATTTGGCCCTGCAGCTGGCCAGCCTCACCCCTGTCCTGTGACTCACTGTGCTCCTGTCACCTGCCAAAGCGACAGCTCGCCAATCTGAGCGAGACCTCGTGGTGAAGTCATGAGCAACGTTATTCTGATTGATGGATGGCACAGCAGATGTGAGCCGCAAGTACTGGTTCTGGTTAGTGTGGTCTGGAGTCCATCAAGGAGCTTAGCTTTACCTCTATATCAGATGTGTCATTTTCCCGGGAAAAAGCTCTTATCTATCAGCCACAAAATATTCATTTTTTGCTTTGTTGAGAAGCACAAGGTTAACAGTAGCTTACAGGTAAAGTCCCGCCTTCTAGAAATATCTTTTCAAAATGCAACAAATATATTCACGACCAGTAAACATTTTTGAGTGCTCCTGGACCAAGGATGATGAAGGTAGTTTTTCTGTCGCTGGTCCATGACAGCGCTGTGTGAACATACGTTTTGTATCAGGTCTGGGGAAAAGGTTTTGTTTCTTCTTTTTTCTATTTCTATGATTAGTTGCAGGAAAATTGCCTTTTTGTTTTTAATAGAGTTCATATGCTCAACCTGTTTATTTCTTACTTACAGTTTTACTAATCCTTTTTTTGTGACACCATAATCATTTCCACAGCAACTGGTTATGATGTTGGAAACAAAGGATTATGACTTCAGGTGCAGCATGAACAGATGAACTGTTCAGAAAGAGGCTTTCAGTTAAATGACCCTATAAATAAAGAATGAGAATGGAGGGGAAAAAAACCCCAAACACATGATATGCAGCGGCAACAGAGTTGATTCAAGCTGAAGAGTTGTTAGGATTTCCTGTAGGGTTATGGCATTATTTGAAGATGATAAAATAGAAGAATCAGTTGGAAATGGATTTCTCACCTCTCTGCTAGAAATGCTGAAGTTGCTGTTGAAAGCTGCTGTGGTTGTCAGAAACAAGTCATGTCCTGATGTGCATGTTGCTCCAAAGCAACACAAAACCCCAAGGTATAACGTTTACTGAAGAGGACACTATCGATTCCTCACGGGCTTTGTTGCGAGTTTGTCCCCCACATTACTGTCTGCAGTGATGAGGTTTTTGCAAAAGCTTCCTCGGACTGTCAACAGTTCTGATGAACTTTTGTGGCATTGTATTCACTGTTGGAGTGACCCGGGGAAAGAATTCTGCCAAGAATAACCCTACCTTTGATGCCAGAAGTTCCTAAATCTTTTTGTTAATGTTTCCTGCTTCCAGTTTCCCTTTTGGTTTTATGGCTTTTCTTTCACATCCGCTGCTTAGTTGTCTCCAGGCTCATAAACCCCACTTGAAGGAGTCATGACACTCCTCAAGGCTATGGAACATCTACTTCACGGTCTTACCAAGTGAGCAGATTTTTAATTCCTCCCCGATTCAGTGGAGTCACAAGTGTGAACAAGACAACAGTTGCATGAGTTGAATGAGTCCATAATGACCGAATAGTTTCTGTGGCCATCCGTATCCCTCTAGTCCTCATTCTTCTTCCTAGAACACATTGCTGGGAGGACTTAAAACCACAGCAGCTCTGGGACCACGTTCCTTACATTTCTTTCTGGCTGCTCGCATTGATGGAAGCCTGTCCATGCCCATACTTTGGCCTCATTTCAAGGCTCTATGCAGAGTTCATGCCCTGATTCCCTGCAACCACTTACCCTGCCTGTGGCAGCAGTCTTCCCCCACTGCTCCTCCCCGGATGTCTTTACCAAAAAGCACCTGAAAAAAGGAGCAGCAAGTTTATGGAGACTTTAGCAGAGGACCAGCACATCTCCTGCTGGAGCTTTCATCTCTCCACGTTCATTCTTCAGCTTCTTCCTGTATGATACTCAGGACAATATTCATAGTTATGGACATTTCAGTTAATGAAGTTGGTGAGTTATGAGAAGTCTTGCCTTACTTAGTTGTGTTTCTGTTCTTGAGACATCTTTGTCTTGCTCTCATTTCCTCTTCTGATATAGACAGGGGTTTCTGTGTGGGCCAGTAGCTCTAACCCTAAACGATTTCCAAATTTCCTTTTCCCTTTAGTTTCCCATGGGCACTATTTCTTAGTTTCTCAGAAATATTTCCCCTAGGATTTGTCTCATTTTTCTGTAACTTCTCAAAGTTTGGACAGAGACTCTCTGCTTCCTGAAGTTTTAATAATTACATCCTCTGTGCCCAGTCATGGCTTGTTAATTGAGTCATACACACCAGCCTTCATAAAGGAATTTTCTGTTGCTGCTCCTGAGGCAGAAGAAAGAGTTCTCACAAGTGGTATCGGAGGAACAACAACAAATGAGGAGGGCTTTTCCTGGGCAGCATGACTAGCTGGGAGGGGATGGTGACTCTTTGTTTATCCATCCTGAGGAAATGTCCTGTGTGAGTGTGCTCATTGCTTTTATGAGCTGAGAGGAGAAGAGGTGGAGCAGTCCTTCTGGGGAGATGGGCATTTTGTGCCACTGTTTTCATCAGATGTCTTGAGTAACTCTTGTAGTTGTTGAGATGGTAAAATTTTCCCTTTTTGAAAGTTGGGCATTTTTAGCAATTCTGGCTAATGTGCAGTTTCTTCAGGTGCTTGAAAGTTTAAGTTATGTAAGGACAAAATGTACTCGGCAGAAGGAGTTTGTAGGATCATTACAGTGGCACTGACATTGTTGCAGGGATGTGACTACTTCCAGGTCCGTGGGTGATTAATCAGCTAGCCGTGGTAGATGTATAATTGAAGTCATTAACCACCATTCCCCATTGACTGATGAGTCAAGGCCAGTGGTGATCATCCATCTCCTGTGTGGTCCATGAAGAAATGAGCAGTTCTTGTTTGGTCACCCTTCCCACTGTTGCCTATTGTGTTTCTCCTTTCTCTACCCCATGCCAAATCTGCCAGCCTGCAGCAGGGTGCTGTCAGCAGCACCTCTTCCCGGTTCCCTCTTGCCTACGTGAACCTAACTTACAGGAATGGTGTTCTCAGAAAAATCTACCCTAGCAGGCAGTGCCTTCCCTGGGCCTTGTAGTTAAAGAAGTAAGGCATTCAGCTTTGTGCAGAGACTTGCAGATATTAGCATCAGCTGAGGGTTTTGCATACCTTAAGACAGAAGATAGAAAGCCCACTGTGTTTATCAGGTAGCTAGGAAAGCTATGACTGTCAGTGCATATATAGAAAGGCGTTGCTGTTCACATCTCTGGCACATGCACACCTATGAGGTGCTCTGAGGTCCTGCTTGCATTTGTTGCAAGGTTGTTCAGCTCTGTGCCCACAGAGACATTCTGGCTGTGGTGTGGGTGGCTATTTTAGTCTTAGTTTCACAATAACTGTACCTGGAATGATTACATGGGCATCAGTGTGAAGCACTTAAATACAAAAGAAAGTGATGAGCGGCACTGGGTGGATGTATCCTTTCCTACAGCCTGGCAGCAGCTGCTGGGGCTGCAGGTAGGTTCCTCTTGCTTCCTTTGGAGCACCACAGCCGCTCTGCTGGCTGCCTGCAGCTTGAGAAGCTGGGCTGGGAGATGGGCACATTCACCAAAGGACTGAGAGGTTAAAATGTTGAGATTTGTCACGCTTTTTGCTTTTTTTTTTTTTTTTTTTCCCCCAGCCTCTTCTTTGTGTCTTCTCCTTCTTAATTGAGTGTTTTATTCCGTTAGCCAAGATACTTCCAGAGGCGAGTGGGAATGCATTTCAGTGTTCATCAGTCAGGTATTCTTCAGATGTTACATACCTAAAACATCCGCGGTTAGTGAGTAGGTGGTACTGTAACTATGTAAGTTGCAAAAACTTAGTTTCTTTGGTCATTTTGTAAGACCTTCACTGGTCTGAGGGAGACTCTGGGATGCTGAGAGTGGCTGTGGTAAGCAGCAGATCTGTCAGATCTGATTTGATGGCAACTGGGTGGTGGATGAGACGTGAAAAAGAGATAGTTTGTGTAAACTGGATGCCATATGAAAAAGAATAAATTGGAAAGCATGTGGTTTGTGAGATCCTTAGGAGGGCAATCTGAGCAGTCCTTCTGTGTATGTAAACACACAGAAGCACGTAGATATTTTTAAACTGAAGAACTTCCAAGGCAAAAAAATCTTTTATTAAATTGTAATTTATGCAATAAAATATTATTGCAGTTCAGAATGTTGAATTCTAATGTTTTTACACCCAACAGACTCATAATCAAGGTTATATTCAGGGAAAAACAAAATCCACCACGGAGCAAAGCTTGAAAAGTATGTACATGCTTACTGAAGGTCAGTCAGGCATCTCTCTTCTCGTGTTCCTGTTCTCACAACTAGAATTTTAGTGACAACTTTTCTCATAAAGACACTGTAGTAGTGATCCCTAGTAGTAAGAACGTATTTTCTAGTAACTTACCTTTTGTAACAGCTCTGGCAAACATTGGTGAGGACAAAATTTTAGCCTCTCTCCCCAGCGAAATCACTTGGCTTATTTTCTCTTCTTATTTGTGATTTTTGCTTCATCTTTGAATGGCTTCACTATCAATGCTACATGTGCATCATGCTGTCTCTTCAGAAGAGCTGGCCAGCCTCTCTGGTTCTGCTTCACCTGGCGGGCTGAATTTTGTCTGGAGTTGCTGGGGCAGCTCCTGTTTGTGCCCGGCTACGTGGGAACTGTCCTTCGTCTGGAGACTGAGTGCTCTGCGGGTCAGGCTGTGAGCAGGGCATCACTGGTTTGTACCCGGTGGTAGCAAAGTTGCTCAAACTCAAATTTCTCCACCAAAAAAGAGTACATCTTGCTCCTAACGTCATACGCAGCCCTTTTAAAGCCCTTAGTTACAAAAATTTTATACCTGCAAATAGAAAATTGTGATACAAATCCTAAGTTACCTATGGAACAAATAGTATGGAATGTTATGTGCAGAATATATAAAATGTATGGAATACACTCAGAGCAATGTTTGATGGTTTGGCAAGCAGTCTGGCTCTCCGTGCGAGCAGCTAGAGGGCGGCATGTAATGTGGCGTGGCCTGCATGTGGCACCCAGCTCTTCCACTGAGTTCACTGACGTGTGCTGTTTCTCTTGAAGTGCTCAGGGAAAGGAAGCTTTGCAGCAACTGATGTCTTCCAGGGAAGTAATGGTAGTGTAGCAGTAAATACGAAAGGTAAACATTTGGTGAGGTTAGTGAGAAGAGCTAAGGCCAGGTAGATTGCCGTAACAGAACCAAAAAAACCCTTATGGTACGTGTTTGCGCACTCATAATGCTAATTGCTGTTTCAATTTTTATTTTGAAAATTGCAAATTGAAGTATTGCTTTAAAAGGCATCAACTTACCTTAGCGAGCAAACGAGCAGTGATGCACTCTCAAGAGTACTTGTTAAAGAGTCATTTCCCAGCACCACAAGCCAAGGAAGTTGTTTTAAATGAGTAACTAGTCCATTTAATAAGTCAGCTAATGTACTGTTTACAGGAATGGAAATAATTTAATATAAAACCAAAATATTTGATAACGAACCTTTTGTACCCTCATCTCTTCAGCTTGACTCAAGTTTTTAAAATCTGTGGAAGTGTTTTCTGTGTCTTTGGAGTGGACTAATCAGATTTTTATAAAGGCATTAAACAGACGGGTTGATCCTTTGCAGGGTGGTTTCTACAGGAGATTATGCAGATGGTTTGCTGACTTTTACTAACGACGCCTTCTGTGGTGGTCAGATCTCCGAACAGCAATGAGGTGCTGATGTGAAATTTTCAGTTTGTCGTTACTACATAGGTTGCTCCGAAAGTAGTGCCTCCTATTTTTATATCCATGGAAACTACAACAGATACCAAGAGCACAATAACACCGGTTGATAGAGCAAATTCTCAGCTAAAAAACAGTGTTTCTCAACACAGTCACCACTATTAGCTGTGCATTTTCGCCAGCCGTGAACAAGAGCTGCATGCCGCACTCGTGACAATCTGTACAACTGGAGGTGACCGCTGTTGCTGTCGCCACTGCTAAAACGCACCACCACCACCTCACTGTGCTCACAGCCACTGCTTGTTCTCCATCAGCGTTCAGCAAGTGTCAGTGAATGTCAGTGGGTGCCATTTTTTCCACATAGAGATATTCAGTGCCACCCCTTTGCTCCATCCGCACTCCCATGTCAGAGGCCATTGTGTCAGAGTGCCCCTCTGCTGCCATCTGTCACACGGCAACAGCATGGAGCAGGATATTGGTGGGAAGGCTCAACCTCTGCTGCCATCCCACCAACATCCGCCTCTGATGTTGTGGGCCAACATCGTAAATGGGAGGCATTGCTTTTGGAGCAGCCCTTGTACAAAAGTGGTCTTTTAGTACTAGAGGGCAGTTAGCAGCACTAAGCGATGAAAGCTGTTTGTTCAGGAAAAAATTCTGAATTTCAATTTCAATATGTTTGTTGCTTAGTTTGGATTGCAAAATATTTTTGTGTTTAAAGTGAAGTTAACAAGCTCTTTTACATGGAAAACATTTTCCTTCACTCGGTCTTTAAAGTATTTCTCTCATCCATTTGTAAGTTGCATCTGTAGGTCAGATGTATTGCTGATTTATCTTGGACTGTTGCTATTAAAATCACTTCCTTCATGTTGCGGTAACATAACTTTATGGCTTTTAAAAAATTCTTTTATGTATTAAAAATCAGCATGGCAACAGTAATAATAGATGCACTAGTAGGAACAAGTCCTGAAATGAATGCAGGAAAAAAAAACAATGTGTACGTAGCTGTACTACAGTGCTTTTTTCAATGATTTTTGGTACTCTCTTCCCCAGGTGGGAATTCATACGTGTCACATGAGCAGGGCTGAAAATTCAGTTTCACAGAGAAGTCATCAGTGGTTGGTTATGTTGATGTGGCTATAGAAGTTGATTTGTTACCATTAGCAATTTTTCTAAAAGAGGTAGAAAATAATAGAAAAATATGTTCTTTCTAAAGTCCTGCATAATGCAGAAGGAGAGATAATGACTTATTGAGTACGCTAGGTTTCCTTTTATTGCTATTGATTTTACTTTTTTTTAACAGTAGTGAAATCAATAACTTTAAAGGTTTTTGTAGTTAATGTTTTGTTTGTTTTCAGTGAGAAGAAATATGCCAAATAGTATCTGAAATGCTTATAGCTTCATAAATTTTTAGCAGAGGTTCAGTACTATTGGCACAGAATATAAAAATGAGCGAGCACCCAATGAGAACTAAAAGATAAAGTGGATGCAATAGGAAAAACTGACCAAAGGAAAATTTAGACTGAGTGTTAGGAATATTTCCAAGGAACGAGATGTCTCGGGCCGTGGCGCATGCTCCTGAGGTCCTGCTGGACCCCCACAGCTCCGAGCCACTGGAGCAGAGCTGCGGAGCTGTGGTGGGACCAGAGCCCAGCCCTGCTCCATTGCTGGGAGCTGCCCCGGGGCTGCGGTCAGCAGTGGTCCTGCAGGGCTCTCTGCTGTTGGATTTCCCCCCTGCCTGCTGCTGCTCTGGTAGGGTTTGCTCACCCAGAAGCATGCCAGGTGCTGGGGCGATACCCCAGAACAAGCACTCCTGGGCCTTCTTGTTCTAGGAGGGTTTCTGCAGCCGTATTTCATAAGTTCTGCTAGAGTCTCTCCCCCTGTTATAGCTGTTAGTCTCACAGATGTGAAGCCAGATGGCGTCTCCAGCCACTGATCCCCCTGACTCTTTCTCAGGTTGCTGTCATCCCAGAGGGCCAGGCATGAAAGCAGCATGATGTGTTGCTTCACCCTCAGAAACATATGTGTTACAAAGGAAAATGGATGTGTAAGAGCTTTGAAAGATGCTTAAGATGCTCTGGCTTACAGAGATCTAGGCAAAATAAAGAATATCAGCACGTTCTCCTGCCTCAGTTTCTTCTTAGGTTTACAGAGCAAGAGCAAAGTCACATGAGAAGCCTGTGATGTCCTCTCTTACGCTTTTGTTCTCTTACAGTCCATGGAGTTGCTTTCCTCTTGGCAGTGAATTTCCACCTTCCTCAGCTAGCTCAGCAGTAGGCAGGTTTCCCCCTGTGAACACTTGCTCCTCTTCCCTGCTAAAGCCTCCTCTTTTTGTGAGTTCTGCAGTTCCTGCTGCCTTACCTTCACATTTTTAAAAGGTTTTCCCAGCACCTCGTTTCTTTGTTCTGCTCTTTCTTTTGACCCTAAGTTTCTTGTGGGAAATTGGAAAAGTCTGGCTGAGAAGAGGTGGAGTGAGACAGACCACCAGACAGTGACTGGATGGGTGGGAACAGCCCAGGGGTAGGGGGAGTGAGTGTGCACAGGGTGAAATGGAGCAGACGAGAACATGGTTTTTCTCTTTCAGAGCCAGAGAGGCTGACAAGGCAGTCAGGAAGAGTTCATACTCATCAGACAGTGTAAAACCTGAGGCTGGTGTATTGAAGTAATGTGTTCTCCTTGACCTGAATGAATCTGTGCTATGTGTCATTGGTCAGAAGAGCTCATATGAAGGTGGGGTGAGAAGACAGGGTTGAGTGGCAGAGGTGTAGTGTTAGAAAGAGGAAAAGAGCAAACGCAGGACTAGTGTAGAGAGAGACAAAGGGAAAGAAAGGCAGGGTGGATGAAAAGGGTGGAAGGGAAGAGGGAAACAGGCACAAAGCGCAAAATGGAAACAAAGATAGACCGCTATCTATGACACAGAATAGGAGAGGAAAAGTGGAACAAAGCCAAAGGGCAAGAAAAAGCAAGAGATTACATGGCATTATAAAAAATGTATTCGAAAGTCAGTGGGCTTTCTTGCGGTCAGTGGGCTACATAATATGAAGGGTCTTTCACTGTTTAGAATTCGTGGCTCTGTGACATCAAAGAAGCAGAGTGAGAGTGGGGAGCTCGAAGGAACAGAGTAAAAAGGAGTGTGAGTGGAATAAAAAAGATAAAACTCCAGAGGAAACCTCAGAGTTTCTAAAATTGTGAGTTTACATGTACATATTTAAATGGAGAGCCAGTGGAACTCTCCGCTGTTTAAGATGCTATTCACTTGGGAAGCCATACGGAGCTGCCCTGAGCACAAAGCTCACAGTCTGACCAAGAGCTCACTGTGGGCAGCACAAGTGTCCCACTCTGCTCTGCTGGTCGTGGCTCACTGCCAAAGGCTCCAAACCGCTCCGCCTGAAAGGCAAATACAAAACATTTGCCACTGCAATTTGGCAAGTGTTTCTGCAGCAAAGGAAATAGTAATGAGCATATTTTGCCCACTGACCTGCCCTGTGACTAAAACGGTGGTGTAGGAGGAGAATTCTTATATAACAGCAATGAAACAGAATATTTCTGCTATTAGTGTCCATCGTTAAGAGGAAGAGGAAATAACACAGAACTGGTTCAAATATCGTCACCCAGCAAACTGCACACTGGTATCACTCAGGGAATATTTAGATCACATTCCGGTCTTAGTTACTCAATGCTGCCGCGTACTTCTGTCCCTTGTTAGTGCCAACGAGAAAGGCAGCTAACACTGAAGAGTTCTGATCCTGTTTTCCGATTTCTCTTTGTTCCCCTCTGCCCTTTTGGTAGAGATGAAGTGATTCTTTATAACACGTTTAACCCTAATGGGTACCAGATAACCAGCAATTGTAAGCAAGTTTAGGTCTCTGTAACTAATCAGCAGCTCCTAAAACTCTGACATTCTTTGACCATATCTGGTGTTCTGTGAGTTTCCAACTTCGTTTGATCAGTAAGTGAGTCTTCATAGTCTTTCTGGAAAGAGAACTGTATCTGTATTTTCACATCCAGGCTCTCCACCCACTGGTGCCATATGTTCCATTTAAAGTTCCAGGACAGGAAGTGTAGTGGAGATACCTTTCACTTTTACATCTCATGACAATTAACTGCTTTACGTTGAGTCAGTTTTTCAGTATCCCAGTTCCAGCATTCCACAGCTGGGGCTTTCAGTGAAAGAAATGAGAATTAAAGAAGGCTTTGCATCTGCACAGAAGAGTGTTGATCTTGTAATTTTCCTTCATTACTATCCAAGGCAAAAACAAGCAAAATACCTCTTGTCTGTTGTGGATTTTTATTCCCATGGAAAGATTTTGCAGACGCAGTCTAGAGTTGTCTGAAAATCGAGGGGTCTGTGTTGTGGGGACCTACTCTTCCACAAGAGTACTGAGCTCTCCTGGCAGAAGCCAGGTTGAAAGTGAGTGGAGTTAGAGAAGGATTTGCGTGAGATTTCTGAGCTGCTGCAAGCTGGAGTAGCTTCATTGAGTTCATTGAGCATCATGCTGCTGTACTCACTAGTGAGTGTAGGAAACCACCAGAAGACAGAGGGCAGCGATGCTGAGAACTACCAGAGTCATCACAGGTGCTGCCAGCAGGATAACTAGTCAGTTCCCATAACCAAGCCTTAAGTTTTCAAGAAAGATGACTGATATAAGCTTGCCTTGCATGTTCTTTGCCTTTCATTCTTTCAATCAGTGGAAGATGAAGTCCTGAGGGTGATAGGCTGGAGCCTATGATGCTATAGAAAATGCCAAAAGTTGCAAGGAGGTTCTCTCAGAGTCATATCTGTACCAATCTCATTGTCTTCATACCTTGTGTAATTAGGAGAAGAACGAGTAGGAAAGGCTTCATTTACTTCTGTTGCACATGGACACAGGTGTACGCACAAGACATCGCACAGTAAAGTACACATAGGCAAACAGATCATAGCTGCATTTGCCCAACTCTTTCAGATCTGGCAGTCAGTTCATAGTAATGAAGAAAAGGTTTGAAAAATCCAAGCATAATGTCGTACTTGTCACCACATAACATTTACAGCTTCACTAAATGTAGCCAGTATCTAACAATTATGAATCTAGCCTTTGCCACTTTGGGCATGACACCTCCGGCTGTATTTTAGTGCTGCTGGGGATGCTTTTATCTACAATTAAAAACACGTTTCTGGTCTGTTTTGAGGGAAATGTCCTTCATTTTTATGCCTGAAAATTTGCTTCAGGAAATAATTGTGGTTGCCATTTATAGTACTTAGAACACTAACTACCTGATCACATCTACAAATTAGGCAATTAGACATCTAAGAACTAGAAAATGAACCTACGAAATAATCCTCACAGGTATTTCTGGAAGCAAAATTCCAACCAGAGAATTAATGAGGTCAGGCCCTTCCAATAACAGCAAAAAGCCCAGTGCCTGTAAATTAGTTTTTGTACGAAATGGTTATTGCCACAGGTTTTGTTAGGTGAATGATGATACAAATATTTGATTAATCGGGAAAAGCAATGACCTAAAACAGGGATTAGAAATTACGACAAAAGCGACACGTGCAAAATATAAATATCTTAGTGAAACTAAGAGAATTAAATAAAGGTGGTGGATAAGTGGCCTCTGCAGATAGTATCCCATATGCAAATAAAAATTTGATCATAGCCAGAAGAATTGCAGGTTAGCCCACGTTTGTTCCGCCGGTTTGCCTAAAGCTATTACAGGGTGACTTTAAAAATAGGCTCCAGCATCTTTTCTCTTAAATCCTCAAAAATGTGTGCTTGAGCTCAGGAATAATATCGATGAGGAGCTGAAGTTGACATCACAAACTTGTTTGACATCAGTCAGTCAACCAGCATTTAAAGCACAGCAAGTATTCAGTCGCTAGTCATTGGGTCTGTACTTGAATGCATGATTCCAAAGCCAAGAGAGCTTTAGCGGTCTTTGGGAAAAGGAACCTTGTATTATGCTGTATAAAAGTGCATAGTGCTTATGTACAAAATCCATACATTAGTAGTCATACTGGGCAAAGATGTCCTTTTGAGTCATCCATGTTCTTCTTCACTGTAATTCCTCCACAGTCCTACCTGAGTTCGTAAGGAGGAACAACATAAAACTGAGGATGTTGGTGAAAGGGGAATTAAAAGGAAGAGTCATCAGTGAAGAGACTTTGAGTCAGCAGAAAGACAACCTACAGCCATCTTAAATTCAAAATACATATATGCTAGCTACCAAAAAGACTTTAAAGTGTTTATGGACTTTAAAATGTTTATGAGTAGGTTGGATGATTTTAAGTAGTCAGAAAGTCAAACTCGTGTCCAAATGAAGGAGAAAGGAAAATAACCCGCAGCACATTAACTGTAAAGTACTGATGAAGCAGGCCTAGAAAGGTTCTCAGCCGATAAAAATGCTTTCAAACACGCTGGAATCGGTAAGTCCTTGGAGAGTCTGTAGCATTGAATCCTGAACGAGTAGAGGCAGAGCTCAAGTAAGATAAGGCCACAGTAGTAGAAAGATATAAATTCTGGGTGCCTTGAAAGAATTTAACAAGATTCCCATATAGAAGCTTTTTTACAAGGCATGATTTTGAGGAACTGCCTAATGTTGTAAGACAGGTGAAGGAGCTTTCAAACAGATCGAGAAACTAGAGGTGACAAATTGTTGGGACCAAATATTCTTCTCCAAACAAGTCAGGTTGAACTGAAATATGAAATTTCCAGACTTCCTACAGCAGTGCCCGAGCCGTAGGGCATAGTGGTCAGCACCACAGAAGAAGATGGCAGCCCTTCTACCCTCCACACCAAGAGAGCTCCTGAACAGCAGACCTGGTTGCACAGAGACCACAGCAGGCAAATAGATCTAAGCTGGGAAAAGATTTGTAGAAACTTAGGTAAGAATAATATTGATAGGAAACAGTGAGTGAAAAATAAGAAAATCAGTAAGCTTTTCTAGAAAAGAATTGTGTATCCCAAAGCCGTTTAAATTCTCAGAAAGAAAACAGGAATGAGTCTGGACAGGAACAGTTGAACTGGTGTGATGTGTCTGATTTTCCAAAATATATGTATTTTTAATATTATTCACCAAATACTCCTAAGGGAATAAAGTAGTCAGGGAATGACAGAGAAGATTCTCGTCTGAGCTGCTTTGACAGTGGAGGAGAGGTATCAGTATACTTCCAATAGGAATTACGCTGGAACCTACACTGTTGAAAATTTGTGATCTTGAAGCTACAGTTTAGTAAAGTTATGATTTGGTGATGTTAAAAAAAATATTTAGATAGTTAATACCGAAATGGATTGTAATCAGTTGAGAAGGAACTCATGGTACTGAATGGGCTTGGTAGTGCAATGGCAGGTGGCACTTTGTGTTACTGTCTTCAAGGGAATGAAGAAGCGTGACCTTTGCAAAGGTGAGCTCTGAGTTAGCTGCTTCCAAACAGGAAAGAGAACTTGGAGTCATGATGGATAGTTCATGCACAATGCCTGTTCTGTGACACCAGTGGCCAAAAGAGGTAAATGAAATATTGGTGATTGTTAGGAAACAAGTAGAGAACAGAACATGAAACATAATTCTAGTGTGCACAGCTCAGTGACACACTTGCATTTTGAACGTTACAAATGATAAGGGACCTGAAGAAGCACAGGTGAATGTTAGACTGTTCAGAAATATAGAATTATTTCTCCACATGGGGAGAGAAAATAGACCAGGTCTTCTTGACTGAAAATAAGAGAGAACTGAAGAAGAAATATGGCAAACCTCTAAGATCTGAATGGAAAATCATTATTTCTTAATTCTCAGAATATAAGAAGTATAAGACAGCAACAGAAATGGTTAGAGTAAAAACAAAAGTAAATGAATTTTTCACACAGCACATTTAAATTGTTAAGCTGATTAGTACAGGTGTTTTTCATGTCAGATGTGTAAATTGTTTTACAAAACTCTTAGACAAATTCATAGAAAATGTAAGATGCACTGACATTTGTCCCAATATCATGAGGTGGGACGTAGTGAATATGGGCAGAGCAAGAAAGCAATGTCCTTACTACACAACTCTTCTCTCTTAAAAAAGAAAAATAAAGGTCTTTGGCACAACGAGGAGCAGCACTGAGGTCTGCCTGCCTGGTTCTCTACAGAATTGTTCTTCCTCCTGCGTGAGATACGGCACCAGAAGCACAAAGCCTTTAAAAAGCAGCGAGTGAAATTGTGCACCTGTTAAAGTGCAGTAAATTTACGTTTTATAGAGCTTCCAATTGAAGATGAGAGGCCAGTTACATATTTTTAAAAATCTGTTAATGGTCAGGTTAACTAAAGGCTTAAAGCATTGGCAAATAATGCTGTGCCTGACGCTGTCATGTTAATGTCGGTCAATAGTGGTATAATTTCCCCATTTTTTTAGCTATATGGAGAACAACAGGTGAAATGAACATGAAATTCTGCTGCGTATACAAATCTATTCAGGGATCTATGGAGAAACAACATGACCACAGTGCTTCTTTTTTCAGCAAAAAACTCCTCTCTCACTTCACCTGCTTTCAGGAGAGAATCCAGGTCCTTTGAGCTCTGTTTCCCTGGCTGGAGGGGACAGCTGAGCAGGAGGAAGATCTGACAGGTCATGGGTTTCCCAAAACAAGGGGAATGTCACTCGGAGCAAAGGCAGGCTGCTGCAAAGCGAATTCAGCTGTGCCTGCAGAGGAACTCCGTGATTGCTGAATGGAAACTTAAGCAGCTTAGTTCAAAAAGCAAACAAACTGTAAACAAATATAAATCCTGGAGAGCAGGTACTTTGCATGCTTAGCATGAGTCTTGGAAACACTGGTAGCTCAGTGGAACAGCCATGGGCTCTATTTTGTTTCCAGTTAATCTCTGTAGATCTATTAAGAGATTTCTCCTTAGGAGAGACCGAGCTGATGCTTTGCTGGGGAGGACAGAGGCTTCACTGCAGGGATCCAGGTGTTGTTATTGTCAGCACAGGTGTTCCCAGTGTGTGCTGTACAGTCGCAGGAGAGGCTTGCAATCAGAAAACAGGGGGAAAGGGACAAAAGAGATGAGCTAGCATGATATTTCAGTGCCACATCGTTCATCTCCTGTCTTTGGGGCAGTAATGTGACTGATGCTGAGAAGCTGAGATAGCCTCTTCTAAGAGCTGCAGGCTGAAGGGCACACAGGATTTTTAGGATGCCTGGGGTTCATACTGTTATCAGGAAAGCATGGCCACTCTGCATTTAGTTGTGAAGGACAAAGTCATGTGACTTCACGTGTTGCTTGACCCTCAGAGCAACAGGAATTGTTATTTACCCAAGCAGCTATGCCAGTCATAGGCAGCTTTATGAAAATAAAAAGGTTTCATGTGAATTATTGAACGGGAGAATGTTTGCAAGCTCCTAACTCCAGATGTGCACCCCATCCGTGCTCCAGATCCATGTCTAAGCAAGACCCAGGAACATACCAACTTCCTACTTTTCCCTCCCCCATGCACACACACCAGTCTGTGCAAAGGACAGCAGAAGACACAGACCAGATGGCAGCCATGGCATGCTTAAGCCACATCTCTGGCCTGGACAACTGGCACACCACCACCA
Organism: Penelope pileata; assembly: GCA_013396635.1. Lineage (NCBI taxonomy): Eukaryota > Metazoa > Chordata > Aves > Galliformes > Cracidae > Penelope > Penelope pileata. The sequence continues at coordinate 140,350 of WBMW01006460.1, read as the reverse complement.
TACTCAGCTGCCACACAGTCTAGACACAGACGGAGGAAACTTCGGGTCTCCTCTGGAATCCACTGAGCATTCCTTACGCATCCTGGAGGTCCACTTCTGCTAACCAAAAATGCAGAGAGTGTGGGGAATTATGAAGACAGTAGGTCTGGAAAAGACACAGGAGAGTAAAATGGATAATTAAGGATGTTGCAGGAATTTGAGGTGAAGAATTAAATAGAATAGGGCTCTTCAGCCAGGAAGGAAGATGACTGGGTAGGATGTGTTCGGGTCTCCAAAATCAGCAGGATTCAGCAATGTCCGCCATCATAGTTCTGGTAACAGAACAGGCAGCCATTTAATGAAACCAGTAGCTGGTAGGTCTGGTGGAAACAGAAGAAGATGCTTTTTCGCACAACACATTTTGAAAACCTTTTTCACAGGGTTCGAAAGAAACTGGAAGTTTTTACATGAATTCAAAGACTGATTGGGCAGATTGAAAGAAGATGCTTTTATCTAGGGCACTTTAGTTCCAGTGCATCCAGTTCAGGGCATCCCACAGCCGTAAGTCATTGCAGACTGAGGCAGTGTTATGGGAAGTACCATTACGTACTTGTCGTACTTGGACTCTCTTCCGTAAGTGTTCCTCATTGACAGCTCTTGCAGAAAGGCTGCTGGGTTTCACGGTCTACCTGGAATGCCTATTCTGATGTTCTTGGAAAGAGGTAACAGAGAAAATAGAGTGTTTGAGATCTGAATAGTGATGCAGATATTTTACTAGTAACATTATATTAATAAATGAATGAACAGGTCATTACTGAAATTAAGAGTGGAGAATTGATTGTACCGTATCACTGCCATATCACTGGTCACTTGTTTTTCTTCAGGAAGACCTCTGTAGTTCTGCTCCAGCTGTTTGGAAACTCTGAGAGGTCTCAGAGCTCTCAGGGGCTGGCTGCTGTCAGTTGTCAGTGAAGTTCTGAGAGCACGGTGAATTCAAACGGGCAACAAGCAGTGTTGGGTCATTCGTTCCTGTTGCTCCATTGAAAGTGCTTGTTTAGGTCACATAGGAAATGAGTTTCTCCTTTTGCAGACATCACAAAATTTGTGCGTAATATACTGCATACAGGATCTCATTAAATGTTACTTTTGAGTTGTAATTTTGTTAGGCAGTGAGTTGGCTCATTTTAACATTATTTCAGAGATGGAAATTGGTAATTCATCATCCTGCATTGTTTATTCGCAGTAAAAATGTGTATTCGTGCAAATAGTTATTTGATAGTTCTATGCAGCACAGTGTAGCTGTGGTAGGCACAGGACAGAGTGCTCGTCCAGAGAGGCTATTTACTGTAATTCAGCTCCAGCTGGTGACATCTGCTCTCATGTCATTTGGGGCCTTTCTTGAGGTGGGAGGTTTGTGCCAAACTACGTGTTCACTTGTTTGTTTTATGAGGTGAGAATAAGAGGATGCTGAAGATCATTTCCACTTGTAAGGTGTGCTAAGACCTTGTGCTGCTGAGATGAAATGGATTAACATACTGTCTCTGTTAGCTAAAATTCTCTTGGTGTTCTTCAAGCTTGATATAAAGAAGTGATTTAATAAAAGAATGGAGATAATGTGGAATTTTTTATTCCTTTTTATCTTTGTCTTATGTAGACATAATGTATACATAATTTCGTACAATCTGAATTACAATTAAAAGGTAAAAGTGAACTAAGAGTACAACTAAATTGCATATTTTATTTGAAAGTGCTTTATATTTTTGTGATTTCTGTTTAGCTAGGTCAGCAGGCTGTAGAGCAGGCAGAGATGGTCAACACTTTATAAGTAATGTAAGATGTAAACTTCTAGTGATAATGTAAAAATAGTTTCTGTTCTTGGAGTTCCTCTGCTCTGCCCCTTAGTTATCGTTTCTTCTGTAGCATCAAAAGCTCTCTTGTATGAAAACTGTGCATGGGATTTTGAGAAGTGCCTCAGTGCTTTCTGTATGTAAGTTCTGTAGTCACAAAAGTTTTTTCTAAAAAGAGAATGTAGTCACCAAGCTTCGTGAGATTGGCTGAGAATCATGAGCGACTTGAAAGAGAAGCAGCTTTTGAATTTGCCTTCAGGATTTTGAGCTTTGCCTTGTAAAATAGTTTGATGGTGATGTATTTTAATGTTTTTATATCTTCATTTGGCTCCAGCATCTGAGATTTTAAGAAACTCACCAAGTATCACTGGACACATTCTGGAGCTTAGTGCAGGAATCTTTCCAGGCAGTGGCTCTGGCTGTTTCCCTGTCAGCCATTGCTGCTGCCCTCTCTCCTCTCTGGTGCCCGTCACCACCTCGCTGGTCCCAGGCACCCAGCTTCCCTCTCCCCCTACCTCTCTCCCTGTCCCACCAAAGTGACCTGGAGCTCAGCGCAATCTCAATGCCTGGGTGAGAGCCTGGGCTCCATGCCACGTCTCACCTCTGTTGCCACACCTCACTCACCAGGAATGCTGCATTTCAGTGTCACAACTGAAAAGAGAGCTCCTTCGAAACGCAGCGCTCGGCCCACAGCAGTGCCTGCTGTCTCTGTGTGCTCTGTGCAGCCCCCAGCCTGGGAACGCTGTCATCCGCACTGCTTTGATCTCTGGCTGGTAGAAGCCGCATGCTCGTGCACAGAAGTATTTCCAGGCCTAGCTCTGTGCCTACAAGGACACCTCCAGGGAGCAGGGACGGCAAGGTGGATATCGGAAGGGAGTCTTTCCCATTCAGCTAGAATAACCTCTACACAGAAATCTCTCAGGAGGGGTTTTTTGACCCATGCTACATGCTCAGCAGGCTGTACTGCAGACAGCAGCAATTCCAAATAAGCCATTTCAACTCCGCGTACCAATTATTTACTTGGCTGCTTTGGTACGTTGTATAAAATATGTATTTAGGGCAGCGATTTTTTTTTTCCGAATGTATCTATACATAGTTGAAGAGAACGCCTTCTTCATAGCTGTGCAAGTCCACCCACTAAAGACGGAGCACCAAGTCCTGCTGCAGCTGCTGCCATGCTAAGAGGTGGCCAGTAGGGCCAGGAGCATCACACAGACCCAACTATGTCTCTCATTTATTAGGAAAAGTGTAGTAATAGAGAGCCATAGTATGATTTCTCCTTACAGAGGTGTTACTGCTTTTTTCAATATCCTGCAACACATTTGCTGGTACATTATTGGTTGCTAACACATGCAGCAAAAAATGATCTGAAAAGCACCAACCTTGATCAGCCAGGTGTGTTATATTTCTTCTTCCTTACCATGTTTTTTACTCACTAGCTTGCAAAAATGGCAAACCCAGGAAAGCCTACTTGCCACAGGCAAATAGTGGGAGATAATGTGGTGCTTTCTTTTCTGGAGATAAGCGGGATGGGGATGCATGGATACAGGTACCCTTTGGAGCTGATATCCCAACAGTGCATGTACTGGTGAGGCAGGATTAAGATGAAATAGATGATGATGTGGGAGCAGTGCTGGAGGGTCTACCAAGCAGTGTGTCTCCTGAGATGAGCCAAGATGATGTAAAGTGGGAAAAATCCATCCGTGGTGAAATTCTCTGCACAAAGGAAGCATCACGTCTGGGTTATGCTGAGAGGCTGCAGGCAGAGAGCTCAACGTCCCAGGTGTAGCCCCAGCAAGGTTCTTGCTATGAATGCACGTGTGCCATTGATGGTGTGCAGGCACCTTCAGGGGCTGCACAGCTGCTGCTGCACCTCTGAGCACCTCCTGCGTGTGCGGTGCTGCAAAGGGCCGAGCCATGCAGAGCTAAATTTGCCCAGCCCCTGGCTTACAGCAAGGCTAGGCAGGCTTTGCTGTAACCACCAGCTGGTAAAGGGCCTGTGTGGGCTGAGCATCTTAGGCACCTGCCTGTCCTTCTATGCGCACTGCCAATTTTCACCGTGTTCAGTGTAATTTAGCATGGAACAATTATTCTTCTGCTAATTTCTACAGCGTCAAGCATCATGTGAGTTCTGTTTGCAAGGCATATTGGGCGATACTTGCAAGTCCTTGCACGTGCAGAATATGTACCTATATTTATATAGGCTACATATATATATGTATTTATATATACCGTGACCGAACATATCGGTCATTACTCTTTTATTTTCCTAATCAGCCTAGCTGAGTAGGAGATCAATTGCCTGCCAACGTTTCTCTGTAGAAATGAAAGATAGACACTAAAAAGCATCCAGACATAGTTACCTCAATTTTTTTGTAAAAAAAAACAAAAAAACATTAGTATGACTTTAAAAGAGCCAAACCAATTATTTTTGAAATATGGTAAAAATCATTTGCTCCCTGGCTGACAGCTGTACGCGCCAACTTCTGCTCAGTGAGCCAGTTTTACAGCCAGTTGTAAACTCTCGAATTTAGGGGTTTATAATGGAAACTAAACTGCCTTCACCAAAGCTGTGCAGACACACTGCTGTAATATTGATTTAATTACATGCTGCACAGTTATTCCTGGTAACAAAAGCAAAGGGCATGCAGCATTTTAGCATCACATGTAGTGCTTTTATTTGGGATACTTGGCAGGTGAAAATCTGAAGGGCAGAGCTAGAACGGGAGGCTCTAAGCTGTTTGAATTCACTCCTTGCAGCACTGGTTTGTGAAGTGATTTATTTGAGCTGCAGCCTATAGACCATACATCACCTTCCTGGTTGGCTTTGTTGGCACCTTGTCACATTCTTGCGTGCTTGAGGAATTCATTGTTCTTGTTTGAACTGATAAGAACAAAAAGGGATTTTCTGCCTGAGACCTTGGGAAAGGCAGAGGGGGAGGAATGTTGACATGAAACAGCAGGGCTGCACTTTCCCAAGCCTTTCAGCCGGCACAGCGGCCCGCATTCTTCAATAGCTGGGGAGCCCGGGCTGGAGGTACGCTGGTTGCCGCGTGCTTTGCTGCTGCCCACCAGCATGGCCTGAGGAGGTGGTGGGAAGGAGAGGGAGCAGAGATAGATGCTTCCAGGGACCAGGACAGGATTGCTCCGAAGGAAATCTCACGTAGTAGCAGGAGATGGTGATCGCCCCAAGGGATGTGAGGTGTGGGGTGTAGCTTGCTTTGAGCCAATCCTCTGAAAGCCACCTTGTTCCATGTGTGCCTTTTGGGAGAGGTGCTGCACCAGCCCTTCTTCTGCCGTGTCCTTGACTGCTCAAGGAAGGCAGCCCAAAGCTCCTGGCTCAGCTGTTGTGTGAACCACGCTTTGAAGGTGGGGTAGGTAAGGATATCAAGAGCATCACATCGTCTCTTTCATGCTTGCTAGCAAGTGTTGTTACAGACATGGTATCTTCACTCCCCTGGGGATCAAAACTCCAGTTGTTTGGGTTTTTTTTTCCCCATCCTTCCTCTGCATTATGAAAAATGTGCATTTTTCTGTTCCTCCTGAAAGCACAGAAGGTTGCTACAGGTGCCAGAGGCTGGCAAAGATGTGCCAGTTTGAGCCATTTCAGTATGGATGAACCACAAGTTAGAAAAAATACCAATTAAAAACAATTTTTGTCCTGAGAATGTGAAAGGCAACCATCTGCTCCAAGGTTTTGCACCTGCTATATGCACAGAGGAGCATTTTCTTCTTTTTATGCCTTCCAGGTACCTGGGGAAAGGAGGTCACAGCCTCTTCAATCTCTTTAGTTGAGAGGGTATCTAAAAGCACTAACAGAGGCTGTCCTTTAACTGACATCAGCTCTTTTTATAATTGCAAAAACTAAATAATAGGTAGATCTTGACCTTTGCAAGCAGGTCCAGACTTAAATTTCAAGTTGCTGATGACAAATAGGTAGGCTTCTATCATTTCTAAATTCAAACAGAAACAGCAATGTTGGCTGTGAGGGGAAGGTGTATCATCTACAGGCTACAGGATGTCTACAGGACCATCTGGTAGCATGATGCCTAGATACAGTGTGCCACTGGCAGCACAGCCCAGGCTGACAGAGAAGGCAATGCTTTCCTTCTCATCTGTGTTGTTGCCTTTGTGGGGAAGGCTGGAGACCATTGCACATGACCAGGCTCTGTCTTTTCATTCATGCTTCGTCCTGCAGGGTCGTGCGCCCACAAGATGCAGAAAAGAATATGTGGTTTATCGAGCAAAAAAGGAATTGTGCCCACATGCATATTTGAGATAAAAAGACACAGGACTGCTTCAGGCAGGATATGGTGAAATGAGAGGGGAAAACAGCAGAAGCTCGTGTTTACTGCCATTAAATTCTGTCTTGGTGAAGTTCTTACACATTTCTGTTGCCTCAGCAGTTTCACAGAGAAGTTTTACGGTAGATGCTGTCCTGGAAATATCTTGGGGCTACCAAGACAAGAATGAAGGGGAGGAGAGTAAGAACAATAAAGATGGGCTCTTCCTTGTCTCTCATCCCTTCCATGGAGCCAGTGGCCAGCAACTGTCTGGGTTGCTGCAGTGGAGGACACAAGCTACCTGAACTCCCTGGCCCCGCCAGTGCTCAGATGAACTCCAGCAAAAGGGGAACCAGTCAGGGTCCTGCCAGCACTGGCAAGGCTCTCTCTCCTTCCACTTGTAAAATCTTTTCTTCTGGAGGGCCAGATCAGTTCGTAGTGGCTGGGACAGGTAAGGCCATCGGCCACCTGTTGCTTTGACCTCGACTATGAAATTTGTGATTTAGCAATCTGAAACTTTCAATGCTTAAGATGGGTTTCTGTTTCGGCTTTGTTACTACTAGTAGTGGCAACTGAGACTATAAATGAGGATAAAATGCATACAGGGTGTAAAAGCTGAAGTGGCCATGTGTGTGGATGTGCATATGGATATGGGTAAGCCTATCTTTGTAGTATGTGAAGCATCTCAGATGCAGGGCAAAATTCAAGACAAGCTTGTGAGGTTTTTTCAGTCAGTATTGATTGGTCTAATGAAAGAGTCTTCTGCCTGTAAATCTTGTGTTGCTCACATCTTGAGTTAATCAGACTTGCAGTGACTGTGCTATCAAACAGTTTATAAGGTAGATGTTTATAAGGTGCACTTGGCAGCATGGCGTCCTCTCCTTGGTATCATTTGAACAGGTACACAAATCTTTAGCGAAGGCTGTCAGAGAGTATCAGAAGGTGTTCTGGACTCAGGTGGAGTTTATGGTGCAAATGCCCCCTGCACTTCTTGGTTCTGCATGGATCTGACCTCAGAGCTCTAACTCAAATGAGCAATCCTCCTGAAGTGAGGGCTGTGACACTGCCTTTTACAGGCATTTTTAATGGCTTTGTTTTCAGATGACCCCACCTTATCATCTGTTTCTCCAAGTCCAGCTCCAGCCACTGACATTGTTGAGCTTGCCAGCTTTGAGTTTCACCTTTGTTTGTACTTGGAAGCTGCCCTGCTTTCCAGGGCTGAGTTCACTGACAGTGTATCGCTGCTCTCTGCTGGAGAAGCACTGAGCTGGGCCAGGCCTCTCTGGGTCTCCAGCTGTTTGTCAGGAATGCAGGTGTGATGGCCGAACCGATAACCTCTGAGCCTTCAAGAGCAAACTTCACGCACAACTTATTCTTCCTCACCATACCGCACAGTTCAGGGTCTTTGTTGTGCAGGCTGGAGACCAGGCTTTTCGGAAGGAAGATGAGAGAGATAAATACAGTGATGCTGGCTGAACATAAACATCTATGGTCACATGGATTTGCTCCCTGGTAGCGGAGGGTGATAGACACTGGAGTAGTTTTCACAGGTTTCTGCACTAGTCTGGAGTCCTGATTGCATTTACAGCCATCTAATGTTCCATCTGCACAGTATTTCCTCTGGTCAGATGCAGTATCCAGCTATGAGTGTATTGTTTTTCTACACAGGCGGCGTAGCAGACACAAGGTCCTAGGAGTTCATGCTGAAAGAGACTCATTCTGGTCATCTTGATTAGATTTTGGTAATTGCAGAAGTTAATCTGGCCATTGTGTTGAGTCATTTTTCAAAGACACAGGCAAATGATCAGATCTTCCCCACAAAATGAGAATTATATAAAACAGTCTCTCCCACACGGGCCCACCCCCAAACATGTACAAGCACACATGATACATCTTCTAATTTTAAATACTTTTGTAGGTCTGGCATCTTTTTTGCTTGAAAACAGCTCAAACATAAATCATAAAAAGGCAGTGTTACAACAGCTTTAAAGTGCTATTATATTCTGCAGCATTCCAAGTGAATTATTGCTGTGCTGTCAAAGAAAACAAAAACATTTGGGAAGGACTGTTTATTTTACAGTGGTTGACCAAAAGTATGCTAGTGGTTATAAATGTAGACAGCTAACGATGGGAGGTGCCATTGCTCATTCTGTAACCCATTCACAAACCTTTGACACTGATTTTAGATCACTAGAGATAGAGATAGTCACTCCCACGGGAAAACACACTCACTTCCAAATCACTCAAGCTACAAACAAACAAAACACACCATTCTCTCCTCCCTCTCTCTGTCCTGAGTCTTCTTCCCCGACTCAACAACACAGCCAGCCAGAAAGCGGAAATTTCTGTATGTGTAGTGAGACCTATTCGACCGTTTCTTTGAACTGTTTTCCACTGCCAGTAGGTGTAACTTGCACAGTATATTTAAATTTGACTTGTCTGACAGAGAAATATTTTTATTAATGTAGTACCATTTTAGGTGCTATAGAGGACCATTTCCTTTCATTAGATTTCATTTGTACCGAGCTTCCCACCAAAATTGTTGCGTGGAAGTTGAAGGTAAGTTACAGTCCATATGCTAACATGTTTGTCAATATCTTGAATGCTATGTACAGTTCTGGTCTGCTCATCGTACAATGATGGAGGTAGTAGGACAGAAAAAGGTTAAAGGGTGATCATGGAGGCTTCCATATGAGTGACTACTCTGTGAAGAATGACTAAGCTGTGATTCTTCAGTCTGGGAAAGAGGTGATTTAGGAGATCTTACAAAATCGTGAGAGACGTGGAGAGAGCTTGTAGGAATTAATTGTTGACTAGCTTTCCAAAGACCAGAGTGAGTGGAATCAACTGAAATCAATAGTAGATTATTTCAAAACAAAGAAAGGTGGTTCTTAGCACTGCAGGTTGCAGGTCGGTGGAACTCCTTGCCGCAGGACATTTTATGCTATCTTTTTATGGGGGTTCAAGGGAAGACTGGAAAAGTTCATGGAAGAGAGATGCTTGGGAGGGAGGATTACTAAATATGCACAGATTACATCTGGCTGAGGAGCCCCTGAAACGTAGAATAGCTAAAGGCTTGGAGAGTAGCTGGGGATTACACACTGTATCCGTTCTCTGTGTGTTCTATCCAGGTGTCTGCTTGCAGAAGAAGAACACAGGGATAGATCAACATCTGTTCTGTCCTGGTAGAGCTGTTCCTGTGTAATAGCCTAAGTCTGTTTGTGCTGGGGTGATAGGTGTGTGCTCAACTTCTCTTGCCTTCCCTCTTACAATTATAACACAGTCAGGAATTAATTCTTGAAGATGTTGAACACCTAATGCTGAGCATCTTTACTTTGCTGTATGTTCTTCTTACATGAAGGGATGAGCACCAAACAGGATTAGCCTCCAGTGAGAGGATACTAGAAACTCGGTTTTCAGGTTTATGTTGACTTCATTGGACATCTGCCTGCATGGGGCACCGATTCTATGACAGCTTAAATCCTTTGATCAGGATGCTCATTAGCGCCTCGAATACACTGTACACTGCTGCCATCTTTTAGTAAATTCTGAGGTATAGTAATGAAGGACCATATATGTCTTTTGTGAATCTAAACATAAAGCTTCTCGTGTTTGTCGAAGTAGGTATCGTACAAGCTCACGCTATACATGAGCACATTTATTCTGACTGGAATATAAGTGCATTTATCAGGCTGATGCAGAGCCCGCAGAAGTCAGTGGAAAGTTGGCTTTACTGAGGATTAGATCAAGCCCTTGGTGTAGCCCCCAGTAACTGGGAGGGCTCGCAACATGCTGACACCAAGTACAGTACTTCAAGAGAGCGTGTCTTCCTAGAAGACCTTTATCTGTTGTCGTTGCCCAGTGTGAAACATTTCACCCGATCCTTTCTGCTCAATCCCTTCTGCAGCAAAACAACTGCCAGAGACACCAGTGCTTTTAGAAAGAAATAGCAATTGTGATTTTTCTCAAATGAGCTCATTTCTTGTGGAAAAGCTGCCTCTGATTTGGGAATGATCTTCTATTTCCTTGTGCTGTGGAATCCCTGGATTAAACATTGTGCTTTGGCAGGTCACGGTGTAAATGTCGGCTGAGTGGGAGAGGAATCCTTTGCAGATTATGAAGGAATTGTTCAGTTAAGAAACAAACTGATGGTAGCCATAATCACCATAATTTATGAAAAAAGCCTCCTGCAAGTCCTCATACTCATTGCAGTGTGGTAGAAAGATCAGTCTTGGTCTGAATCAGTCAATATAAAAAGGAGGAAAACTGCCAGAGAATTCTGTCCACCCACTGCTGTACCCTGTACACACTGAAACGTATGCACATGCTCGCTGCAGTTGTTAATGAAGATGTGTTGATGAAGGAAGCATGTTAATCCCAGTGATCCTGCCTTTCATAAATGTGCTGGGATTACTGAGTCACCGCTATTTACACATTTTCTTTCCCTGTAGGTGCACACCCTTTCCCATGTGTTCCTGCAGCGCATGTGAATTGGTCTGAGGAGTCCTCCAGCTAAGCCCCTTTATGTGGAATTTCATTAGAAAGCCAAGGTGGAGAGTATCCCTGACTGCTTAGCAGCTGATCAGTGCTTTTGCCCTCTATTTACTACCCTAGCACATCAACACTGCCAGGGACTGTACAGTATTACCTTGCATGGCTACATAATTAAAGCTATCTGCCCTGGCCAGAGGGAAATAAGCATGCAAAAGCCTGCTGCTGTTTGCCAAAAGCAACCTTAGTCAATGGGGAGAGAGAGGGAGATGTTGTGTGCTTGGTCTTTTTGCTGCTTGTATTAGAATCATGCACTGCTATTTCTACAGTTTCTGCCAGTTGGCATCTGTCCACATTTTCTGTTCATGCTCAAGCAGCCAGGAGCGCTAGGCGGGAGAGGAAGCCCCTTCTCACATGTTGCTGGCTGAGTTGCCAGTGCCTTGTGTTTGTAGTGGATCCAGCAACAAAACAAAACAAAGCAAAACAAAACAAAACAAAACTACCCCATCAAATCAGCTGCGTTCGCTAACAAATAGGTCTGCTGCGCTGTGTTGGAGCAATGTCCCAGAGCTCTCCTTCCTCTTCTGTCATAATAAAGGTGTTAGATTTATTTTATATCAGAAGCCAAAGTGGGCATATGCTTAAGTTGAATTGCTACTTGTTTAGACAAAAAACATAACAAGAAAAATCCTGAGTCACTTTCTGCACAAATGTAGATGGAGGTGAATGAACTTGGTCTGAACTGATCGAGCTGATTAGATGATTTAATTGAGCTCTGGTACAGCAGAAAAGTAGAAGTCTCTTCTGACCAGGAAGTGGTAAAGCTGCATATAAACAGCATGTAATGAGAGAATCTGAGTCATTAACTTATATGTGCAGACTGAGTCTGCACTTACGTGTCTCATGCCCAAATTACAGCCACAACAGAAATATTTTTATGGGGACCGAATAACGGTTGGAAGAGACAGAGGGAAGCAAGAAAAAAAGCCAAGTAATTGAAAACATCCTCTGTAGCCTACAAATGGCATTTGGGATGCTGAATATGAACTAGCCGTACAAATGCAGTTCTTACTGAGAGGGTTTCTGTTGGTATGATTTCAGGACTGCTTAATTTGAAAGGATAAGTTTGCCGATAGAAGCGGGCTTATGCCAGCCTTCCTTCATGGGAACAGCACCTACTGATGCTGAGGCTGGGTTCTCCTCTTGGTGTCTCACTGAAAAATGATCTTCCAGTTTTTCTTCCGCCCATTCATTCTGAAACACTTACTTAGGAGTCAGGTTAGACCCAAGGTGCCGTGTCGTATGTTAAGCTTGGTGGTACCACTTAGCTACTTTTAGTTCACAGACTCAGATCAGTCTGTTTGCTAAAGCATCTTGCTATCGAGAATGATGGGAGTATTTCCAACATGAATAGTAAAGTCTTGCTGTACTCAGACACTTTATTTCCAGAATTTATTGGTGCCTAGAACTTCCACTTTCTCCCATTAAGACAGAAGTAAGAAGAATAATGATTTATTCAGCTTTATGAAAATTGGAAGGTAGGAAACTGCAATGTAGTTAGAGCAAGTTAATCATTTAATTGAAATGGAGTTGCCCACATTTTAAATGGTTTCCCTTTTTTCTGAATTAACTGGCATTTTTGTACTCAGAGCTCTGGAGCTCCGATTGGGGAAATATTTTTTACAAGAGCAAAACACTATAAATTGAATACCTTATACCACATTTCTGATGCATAGACTTCTTGTGAATTGTGTAAGAGAAAATGCCATTGTCCCATTTAGGAAATCAGGCAGCAGAAAGTGAATTAGTGGTGTCTTCCAGCTCTTCATCCCCTGTCTGATGGACCGTGCTTCTTCTTTTATCAGGAAAGAAGTGTGTTCTAGGGGTTTAAATTATATTATAAATTACCTAATATATTTTTCTATCAGTTACAACAAAAATAAAGTACTTTGCAAGTTGTCTGTCAGTTGGGAGAAAAGAGTATGGGTGTTTCAGAAACTGACATTAATTTTTCTCGGAGACCGTCCCTACTCTTAAATGGAAGCTTGCCAGCAGTGTCTGCCTCTGCTCCATACTAAGCAATACTTTGAAAATGGAAAATCTGTCAATGAGCTACTCATGTTACAAAAAAGGAGCAAGGGTTGACCCTGGACATTTGGTGTATTCTTATTCATTATATCTTTCCTGCAAAGCAAGTCAGCCATAGTATAGTGTGTTACTTTGTAGAGAAAGCTCATAAAAAGAGCAAGACCTAGGTTGGTGTTGCTTGTTGGCGGAATTGCAGCAGCCAGCCACGTGTGTGCCATCAGCCCGCTGCAAATGGAAGGCAAAAGGCATCACTTCAGCTGCTCCCAGTGGGCAAGCATGGGCTCAGCAACTTGACTATGTGCCTGCAATGTCTGTTTTGAACTGACCCAGAAGCAGCCGGTTGGTAAGATAAGAGATATTTGGCAGAGAAAGTTTGAGACATGACTGATATGGAACCAGACCTAGTAAAAATTAGATTAATGCCGTGTAAATTGGGAGAAATCAGTCCAAGCTTTTCATTTCAGTGTTAGCCAGGTCTTCGCTTAGCTGTAATGTCTCGGGGAGGTGAGCATTTGCTTCTGGGAAGTCTACAAGCCCCAGGTCCCCAGGCGTGGGAACGTTACATGCATAGAACAAAGCACCAGGACTCAGAGATTCCAGAGTTTAATATCCTTTGGGGTGCTTTTCCTTCCTTGCTTTTATGGACAATGAATAAACCTGGGAGAATAATATAAGTGTAGATTTACTGTACACGTTTTAAGTCTCATATTCTTTATGGCACAAGGTAAGCTGTAAAAGTTCAAGGTTTCAGCTCTCTGTAAATCAGTGTAGAGCCATCAAAGGGACTGGGACAATGCTTACATACAAGAATCGGGGCATAATTTGGGGGGGGGGGAATAAAAGTAAAGCTAGTTAAGTATTATCTGTCTGTAACCTTTTCTCTGCCTTAAAAACAAACATTCAGGATTAGTAAAGCTTTTCCAGTGGCCAAACATACATTTTTTTTCAATCTTTTAGAAGCAGGCTAGTAATCTAAAGCCAGTTAGAAATGCTTTTAGTTGTGCCTTAAAGAATGATCCTTTTACGATTTTCCAGTCTGACTCTCCAGTCTTGCTTATGTGTCTGGTGTTCTGGGCTGTCACAGCAGTTCTTCTGAAAGTATTTTCTTTAGGAGGGACAGTAATTCTTGTGCTACTAAATGATACCAGCACATTGTTTGAGAAGCATCTGAAAAGCAGGATTCTTTTGTCTGAGGTCATTGCAGCTCTGCATTCAGGAGCGCATGGATTTTCCTTTGCTTTGCTTTGACCAGGGGTACTCACAGCGTTCTTCATGCTGTAGGTGCTCAGTGGCAGCCAGCTGGTGGATTCAGCTGATGGTGACTTGCAGGTGCCATGCTTGAAACCCTAGATCAAGATCTTGTATTATCATCCATCACTGCAGTCTCTGAGTGTAAAACCAATGCCAGTAGCACAGACCCTAAAGAAGAGCACAGAGCATTTCAATCCTCCCCGCTACAGAGGTAGCAACTTGTGTGGGAGGCCCGTGGCTTGGCTGGCTCAGGGCTGGTGGCCAGGCATCTCTTGTGCTGCTATCCACCTGTCCACCACAGACTGGGCTCCAGTCGCTGCAGCCTTGGGAAAAAGCTCACAGCTCCATTGTGTAGAAGTCTTTGTGAAAAAACACACCTTGCTGGAAGCAGCAGTGAACTGACCTGCCTGAATAGGATGGAGCAATGAGGAGTGTTTGTATGAATTGAGGATGGGAGGGAGGATGGCCAGCTGCCTCGCAGCTCTGTGTGGGCTGCAGCACCCAGCCAGCCCTCCACATGCCCTTTCCCTCTCTCCATCTCCATATAAGCCTCCTACTCACTCCTTTTCTGTGCCCTGACCACCACTGCCACCCATTTAGCTAGCCCTGTGGTCACCGCTTTCTAACCTCCTCCTTCTCGGAGAACAGGGAGGGAGCCAGCCCTGCCTCCTGCTGACACTGGCCCCGACGGCCTTGGCTGGGGGACAGATGCTGCTGGCATAGGTCTGGGAGGAACTTGCAGTGGTAGCAGAAGAGAAGAATTTGGCAGGGAGGTGAGCCACATGATTGTGATTCATACTGTACTCTCGCAATGCGGCAGGAGGGCTAGGGAAGGCGTTGGGTGCCAGCACCGAGAGCAGAGACACTCACGTTCAAACATCACGTTCTTTTTATAGTAAGGCATGCTTCATAGGAAAAATATTGAACTTGGCCTTCCAGGATGAAGAAAATATGCCTGACTGTGATTTTACTGCTTGAGTCATTCACTTAATCAGTTACTGGTTGCATGTAGGAAGCCTTCTATTAGGCTGACTTGGGAAAATTGTTTTTAATTAATTAATAGTGACACTGAGCTGTTTTTTAATTTGTTCAAAACCGCTTTCATTTGTAGTTCTCTCTATATAAAAACACTCTCAAGATACCATAATTCAGAAGAGTAATCGCCTTATTCCAGTCACTGGATGCAGCTGCCTCCTAGATAGGGTGCATTTTCCAGTCAGTTGTTGGGAGTTTGATGGAAGGCAAACAAAATCCTGCTGGACACACAGTGGCTTTGTGGGCCTGGTTCTTCTGCCTGTCCTGGCACCAAGTGGTCCCTCAGCCCTGGGTTACATGCATGTCCTGTTCACGTAACATGTATGAATTAATGGAACAGCTCTTTTTAATACGCATGGCAGTGCAGGTGACTGTTCAGAGTCCATGTAACCAGCCCAGCTGGAAAATCCTGGCTCTCCTTTTGTCTTGAATACTCAGTGTAACAAGTGCACCCTGTCAGCCTCGTTTGGACCCAGCTGTCCTGTGGGGCAGGAAGGCAGGCATGGACATGTGGTTCGGCCACGAAGCTGTCTGCATGGCTCAGCACGCTTGCAAGGCCCAAAGGCCTGTTGCTTCCCATGCACCATAAATCTGCATTGGCATCAGAAAACAGAGGCCACAGTGCGTGGAAGTTCCTCTTCCTCACCAAGCGTGTTTGTGACAGATTTATATTGATGGCCACAGTGCTCTACAGCCACAGACTTCTATTATATTCAGTCTCCACTAGCTCAGTCCCTGTTTCCTGCTGAAGGTGAGACAAGGTCCTGTATGAATGAGGGGTGGAATTACAGCTGAACTTTCTAATTGCTGTTAGCACAGGAGAACCTTTAAGAAATATAGCAAGTCCTTTTGTGTTCAGAGCTACCTCTGCCCTCTTCTCACCAGTTCACTTTATGCTAGGTTCACTTTTTTTTTTTGCTATGAAAAGTCAGTAAATGTGTGCCTGTATCTGTCATTATTTTTACAGAGGGTATTTGAGAAGAAAGTCAGAAGTGCCTTAATTCTTGTGAAAAAAAAGCAGCCAGTTTCACCTACCCAGAACTTTCAAAGGGTGTACAGAAACATGAATGCTGGTTACTGCTATTTCAGGCCTCAGACTTAGACGTGATAAACAAATACTCTCCAGGTTTAATTTTGGGATCTGGACTCACTCGTGCATAGACATGTTCATACCCCATGGAACCCTGGGGTAGGTTGTAGGGGTAATCCCAATATCTGCCCTCCAGCCTTAGCAATGACTGGTGCCGAGCACCAAGCCTGGGTGGAAGCCAGGTGGAAGCCAGGCAAAGGTGGGGTTCAGCTCTGTCAGACTGTCCTGGGAGCAGATGCTCCTTCATCTCCTCCTTCTGTTTTACAGGGAGAACAGGAGGGAAAGTCTGGTGCTTGCATTAAAGGCTTCAGAAGTTCAGGGAGAGTTTTGGGAGGAGAGCCAGTGTCTTTGGTGCCCTGAAGCTGCTCTGTTAAACCGTGATTCTCATTCTGCTCTTGTATGGATTTGGCACCACCAAACAGTGGTAATTTTAAGGTCAAATTGGAGCCAGAAGGCAGTGATACTGAGTGGTAACTGGAAGACGACAGTTACACATTGGCCCTTTCTTTGTCCTCTGTAAATGTTCTTACGTCTGTTGGACAAGCATCCATGTTGTTTAGGCGGCTGATGTGGGGTCTGATCACTTTGCTGAGCGGAAGCAAGTGTCCTGTGTGCCTGAAGCTGGGGCCATGGGCAGCAAGCATAAACCAAAGAACCCCAGCCCAGATATCACAGGGTGCAGAAATGCCTCAGGGCTGCCTTTCTGCTTCTCTTAGTCTGTACTGGACTCTCAATCCAGACCAGTCAGTTATCTCTTATTTCATGGCAGGATTTGATGGCTTAGGACTTAGTGGTTGTTTGCAGTGGTAAATAGCTGTCTTGGACTGAAAGGAGAGTTCAAAATCTCCTGAACCGGATCCCCTCTTTAAACAGCCAGCCTTTATTTTGTCCTTAAAGGAGAACTCACCGGGGCGGTGCTGGCTGTGCTGGCTGTGATTCACCCATCTGCCGCCTCACTCAGGGTGGTTTCACGTCACCGCTGCCCCGCGTGTCTGTGTCACACCGGGGCCGCGCTTCTGGCCCAGCCAGGGTGTCTGGACGGCCAAGGTGTCTATTTCTGGATTAGCACAGTTTTGGGTCTGACACATTATTGCAAACATCTGTGTGTGCATTCAGGTTCCTAAAATATCTTTAAATGCTTGGGTGTGTGCGTCTTCCCTAAGACACAGAGGAAGTCTGTGGTGGAGCAGGAACTTGTCCCTGGGGCAGGGCTGTGACGGTGCAGAGCAGTGAGTAAATCAGCGCGTAGCTCACGGATGTTTTTGAAGGCAGCTCCAAACAGAGCTAGCCAGAGAAGCATGTGTGAGATGATATAACCTCTGCCTGTGAGGAAGAGCCCAGGGCTTCCCGCTGCACCGTGGCAGCATGACAGCCAGGGCTCCGCTGACAGGCACTTACCCTGCTGTCCTGTGCCTTAGTGGGTTATATCTAGAGCTGTGACAGTCTGTACGGTGGAAAGCAAACAAACAAACACATCTGCAGGTTTAGGGACATATTTTACATGTCAGCCATCTGCCAGGCAGAGGCTCGATAAATCAAGGTTGTACGAGGATGGTAACGCGCACACGTGTGTGTGTCTGTTTTGCAGGCTTTGCATATTTCTCCGATGACCAGTTTTTCTAAGTTGATTCTTTGCAGAAGATGTTCCTAGGATGTATGCAGCTGATGGCAATTAAAGAACTGTGCTGGGGAGACATGTGCCCCTTTTGGAGGGAATTTAATTATTCTCAGCATATTTCTCTTTTTTATTAAAGCTAACCATGCTTTGATTGTCTGATCCTGGAAGGTGCAATTTGCACTGTGTTTAAGCGGAACCATAGATGTTGTACATCTTTGCTGGAGGAATGATGCATCATGTTCCTTTGCCCAGAGCCTGTGTGAGCATGGTCCCAGGTGGTGTGTGAGTAGCACAGCCCTAATGCCTCAATGCAGTTTTGTTCCTCAAGACCCCTTTGTCAGAGCCTCTTGCCTGAGGGAGCAGCTCACGATCCTGCTCTGAAAGGAGTCCCATTGAAGAAAATGAGCTGATGTGAATGAGGGGAGAGACACCAGCTCTGCCTTTGCTGCCAACAGAGATGCATCGCAGCATGTGCTCGCACTGCAGGACTCACACTGGCACTGAGGGAAGCTAGAGCATACCCTCATAAACTGGTTGAGGAATATTCAGAAGAAAGCAGAACCTGGTTGTTGATAGAGGCCTTCAGTTGCTTTTATTCTGTAAAGAACAGAGGAAAAGAACTCTTTTAACATCTCTGCTATTTTAGACACAGCTGAGGAATGCAGTGGTGCCCTGCATGGCCCGGTTTGGCTGCAGACAGAGCTCTGCATACCTTCCCTGCCACCACTCTGCTTCCTGGGTGCGAATCCGTGAGGACCAGTGAAAGAGGGTTTAAAACAAATAGGAAGATGAGCAGCATTCGCAGAGCAGTAAGGAAATGCTTTTGCTAACAATTCACCCCCATTCTGAAAAATGTTAGAGTATCAGTCGCTGAAGTTGCAAATAATTAATGTTTTATGAACTTTCAGGTGCACACACAGAATATAACTCTCGACGCATACAGAGCCAGACTGGACCTACATGATGATTGTCTCACTACTTCGTAATCACAGCGAATTCTTTAATGCAGGACATAAAATAAAAGTCAGTAACAATGTTTATGAGGAAACATATTGTGTTTAAGTGCACATTGTGAAGAAAAAAGGCATTAAGATTGTTCAGACTATAGGAAATGAGGAGGGGAGGAGGAAATCGTGTTTGCTGAATGTGTTTATGTGAGGATTACATGCAGTTTATGCAATTCAAGATTTCAGAAGCAGATAAGAGCTTCTAAATCAGCCATAAAATCTGTATCTGATTTTTCACACCAACGAAATAACAAAAAAAGGTTTTGTTTTCTCTGGAGGAAAACAGACTGAAGGAGGCGTAGGGCCAAATTCTGATCTCACTTTCTCTGGTGTTCAGTGAAATTGTTGGAAATATGCTGGATTTACACTGATGTAAGGGAGATTAGAGCCTTGCCTGTGGCAGACAGAACATTGCCTTTGTACGTTTGGTATAATTTGTGGCTGTTTTAATACAAAAACTATTGTAAATACATTGATATTGCTGTAATGTAGCTGATAAGGTCATGGTAAGCAAATATGGACAAACATTACCTAACAATTTGCAGCTTTAATATAGTTTTGCTGATATTTGGCTGAGTTCTTTGGGCCTCCACGTAGCTTTGCTAGTTTAAATGTGTTTCTTATGAATGGATTCTTAACTTAGAAGGAGTAAAAGAGCAACAACCATGCAAGTCTGAAGGGAGTCAACACCCACGTCGTGTACCTTTCAGTTGCTAAGTGACAGCTTGTCTTGTCCAATCTTTAAATTGAATTTCTGGCCGGATGTGTTTATACTCCGAAGACAAGTCTAGCCAGCCTTCTTTCTGCAGTGCAGCTTCAATCATTGTTGCATAGCTCATAGGTGATCCATATTCATTTTGTACATAGATTGACCAACTGGGGTGAATCAGAGTTGTGGCATCGACTTAGACTCTTCACCAGCTGTAGGTTCATTCCGTTGTTGGTGTGTATTTCTTCTGTTTTATGTTCTAAATCTGAGGTTAAACTGTATGTTGCTCTGAGCCAGTGGATATCCTTTTATTTCAGCTGATCTGTAGCAATTTGCACTGACTGAGAATTTGGTCCCTAAAAGCTTATGTCAACAGAAGTTTTAATTGGGAAAAAACAGTACAAAAACTAAGTGAGTGAAGCTGTTGCTGTAGGAGACATTTCTATTGTGTCATCCTAAAATAGTAGTGTTTTGAGTATAGCCTGTCCCTTCATCTTAAACAGAGTTAGTACAGTTAAGAAAGGGGGGAGGTGTGAATGTTTCAAGGAGGTCTTTGAGGTTTTCTTCAAATGTTCTTTGCATCTGAGGTCCCATTTTTTGTGTGCCTTTATTTGCTCCAGAATACCGCCGCCTGCCAACAAAGGAGGGCCTGTCCTCCCAGGAATTTTCTGCATTCCTCTCTGGAGCAGGCATTTTTCTCAGCTACAAAGGCCCTTTGGCAAATTCCCTCTAATCATTGGATTTACCCTGGGCTCTGATAGGTGCCATTCATGAAGTTGGTCTGCTGTTTGATGGGGCTGAAGCATTAATGGGATCTTTTCATGATAAACAAAACAGAGTAACATTACTGGAGGAATCACAAAGCTGCTCTCCTAGGGCAGTGTGGTTCTTTCGCTCTCCTTCTCTCCCTCTTTTCCTCCCTTACCCACTTCCTTTTAGTTTATTCATCATTCTTTCCTTGCTTTTATGAACATGCATTCTCTTTCTGTCCGGTGACCATTTTGTGAGCTCTGTGCCCATGCCCCAGGAAATTGTGTTCACTTCAAACTGCGGAGCTTTAGCAGCTCTGTGGTTTCTCCAAGAGGTCTTACACACCATCAGAGCAGAGGCATCAACAGATCCTGATTCCTGTGTTTCTCTCACGATTGCAGGTTCTGGGATTCCTTCCCATCAGTAATTGATGTTCAGGGGAGGAGAGAAAGGAAAAGGAGTTAATGAGGGACTCACCTTGGCATCAAAATAAAAGACAGAGTCGCCACTGCTTTTAAAATCCATTGATAACAGTGACTTTGTAGTGTTTTGGACCATACATTCACGGTTTTTTTTTCTCTCTTGTGACTTTGTAAGTACTATGAATAGGTTGTGAAAAGCAGTGTTCCAAGCTCACAGAAGTAATACACAAGGAGCTTAATTTTTTTTTTAAAAAAAATAAGCTTGTCAGCTAAAGGTAAGACAGGAATGCATCTTTTCTTTGAATTTGTTACTACTTGTCTTTGTGAGTTGATGGGACCCAATAAAATGTAAACATCACGATGCTCTTTCTAACAATTTCTGAGCCGTGAGTTGGTGAACATACAGAAGTATTTTCTTGGTTGGAGGGAAGGTTCAGCTGAGATGTCAGAGACTTCAGAATTCCCTAAGGCCAACCAGTCTTTTTCCAAAGAAGGACTTTTTGCTGGAATTTTCCTCTCCAAAATTGAAAGAGAGAGGAAACACATCGAAGGGAAATGAACATGTCATCTCCCATCTGTTGCACATAACTTCTCACACTTCCAAGCTGCTGAACAACACGAGGGGAAAAACTGGATGTACTGCAAGTACGTTAGGGAGATCTTCAATCCATGAGCAGTAGATCAGCAGATGCAACACATGAAGCCATTACAGTCCACTCCTCCCTTTTTTTTGGTTCTGTGGACAACTCTCTGAGCTTCTCCGATAAGAGTCCTAAGCACCTTTTGGGGTTGCTTAGCTTGGAGAATACAAAAGATCTACTGTAATTAGTCTCAGTTGTGGCTCTTTTGGTAAAAACTCCTGATGGCTTGAAGAAGCATATAGTTTAGTTCTCCTTCCTTTGTCCATCTCTACATCTTGGTCTCACTGAAAAGCTTTCAGAGAAGGCAGGGCCTTTCTGATGGAGTTGGTTAACAGAAAAGGCTGTCCGAGCTGGCATGAGCAGAAATGGAAAGCCCCTGATGATCCAGTTTAAAGGAAAATGAATGCATACAAATAACAGTAAGAAGTTGCATCTCTGGTAAATTAAGGGCAAAAAAGAAGTGAAAATGGCTGTGGTGCTGGCTAAGTTAAGCAGACTGGCTGGCCTGAGCATACTGGACACCCTGATGGGACACCTGCTTTGATCATGCCACAGGCAGGACCTCATGGGCTTGTTTCACCAGCTACAAAGTGCTGTGCTTCTGAAGGAACCACACCTGATAGCTTTTCTGGAAATTGAGGGCTGAAAGAGTACAATGTGTAGTCAAGGCACCGGCTGCTCCTCATCAAGTACAGTTAGAAAACGTCAGTCTCCTTAACTGTAAGGAGACATGAGATAGGAATGACCTCAAGGCCGTAGAGCCTCTCAGCTCTTCCATATCAGCTTCCAAACCTGGAGTGCACAATGTTTTACTAGCAGTTTCTATAACTAAAAACACTTACTTGGCACCCACCAGTATGATATGCAAGGACCTTCATGCATTTGAGTGAATTAATTAAATGTATTACGGTGTTTAATGCCCACAGTGGGAGATTCAGTCCTGGGCCATGTGGACTCAGAGATGCATGGTTTGAGTGGGACACATGATTAGAGGATGTGTAGTCATAATTCTAATCAGTGTACTGACAACTTTTGTTTTGTATTTGTTCTCTTTTTAAATTCACTTTCCAAAATACTTGTTGCCAAAAATACCGCAGGGATAATGAAATAATGTGAAAGGAGCTTTTTGTTTGAAATTATATGTTTCATACCTCCTGAGAATATCTTGAATGGTGTAGAAAATTGAATTACCTTTAAATAATGAAGTCTTTTTCTCGAAGAATATTGGTAAAAATGAGCTTTGCTGTCCTCAAAGAAGTAGTGCTATAAAATGCCAGTCATGGCTTAATGGTGATTGAGTATGTTAATTACACATGACAGACTAAATGTCTTTGAAGTCTGATTCTTGATTGGGTCTAATAATCTGTTTTTTTATAGTGCTGAACTTTAAAACATAGTCCTGCAGCTAAACTGAAGTAGGGAAACACAGCCATGAGGTCACATTTAACGGTGATTGAAGGCGAAGTCCTTCTTGTGTTCACTTGGAGACCAGAAGAGAGTCCCAGAGGGGTCACCGCAGAGGTCAGTCTCCAGCAACAAGCTCAGGTTTTGTGCAGATCTATTTCCCATGTATTTGACTGAAAAAGTGTGTGATTATCCATTTGAAAACTGTGGTTATTCAAATAAAATGCTGCCCTTGCCATTAAACATAGGAAATATTGACACGAGCAAGGGGAAGACTGTGCCTCCGTGTGCTCATCAGTCACTTCCAGCTGTCTGAAAGAAGACTTCTGCCTGTGCTGGGAGGGTTGAACTAGCAGATGAGGATCTGCTGAGGGTCGTGGTTGTACCCTTTGGGTGATCTGATTCCTCCAGCTGAAAAAAACCTTCAAGTAGAATGCGTACTCTGCAGGAGATAAGATTTATGTTGGAGAAAATCTTCTGGCATTTTGGCTTGTGGAAAGAGCCCAGTGACAATTGGCTCCTGAGTTCCCAGTGATGCTAGCAGGATGAAATCACTAGTATCACGCAAAGAATAGGTGACGGCATACACAAGTGCATGTTTTGTACTTTAATCCAAGTTAACAAAAGACACACAGCACTTACTTCCTCAGAATAAGGCTATCCCTTGCTGCTCATTGCTTCCCTCTTGCCCATGGATGCTGCACGAATGGGCTGTGGGCATCCATGTCCCACTGCTACCCTGAGTTCTCTGCGCTGGCTCCCATTTCCTCTCTGCTGCAAGGCTGCAGTTCAAGAGCAATATGAATGGAGTGCGAGGAGATTCACCCTCTCTCTGTTACACCCAGGGCTGTGATTGCAGCTGCAGCAAAATCTGGGATGTGCTGGAGTGTGGTTGAGCATGGGTAAGAGTTCACTGGCAACGGCTTGGAATTTTTGGAGGATTGCTTTTTTTCATTCAGAAACATTAAGTTGTTTAATCAGAGATTGCTAGGAGGAAAGGTTCATTTCAATGAATTTCCCATTTCAATTAAAACAAAAAAAAAGCTTCACGTCCTGTCCCAGCATTTTCTAAACGAAAAAGTCTGCTTTTCTGTTTGAAATATGAATCAATCTATGATTAAAACAAATGTTAAAGATGAGGACTGAGTACCTATACCTGAAATGAGAAATTTCAGTTGAATCCTTTTGTTTTTGTTTCATGAATCTTTTTAATGTTTTTATTTCCAAAGGTCTTCTTTTTCTTCTTCAGTCCTTGGAGTACCAGCTGTTAGATCATGTATCTTTCAGTTCTCTGCACTTCGCATGACATTTGTCGCATTACAAGGCAATCCCTCCCATTTGGTTGCATGACAGCAGTATGTCATCTTTCTTGGTTTGGTACAGAGGAGCCAGAGCTGTAGCTGGAAAGAAGAGTGTGCTCTTTGATTGATAGCACCGTGTTCTCTCTTTGCTTCGGGAGCCAGCTTCTCAGCCCCAGCTGCTTCGGGAGCGAGCCCACGTGGGGGCCAGAGAAGACCATAGTACCACTACCACTGCAGTGGCTGTTGTACGTTGTGCACCTTGTGCAACAGTTAGGAAACTTGTCACGTCTGGTTTGGTCTTGGGATGGAAACGCAGTCTGCAGCGTTCTCACAAAGTGGGGAAAATGCTTCTGATCGGTACTACATTCTGCAGGAGATCTTCCAGAAAGATAGTATAGCCTCTTATATGGAATTGTAATAACCTCATAAACCTGATATGAGGTCGATTCTTCACTAGTGCCAGAGCACAAGCGCAGAACTTGGCTCACTCACCCTTTACATTTTCAGATCCCACATGCACATGAGGTATACATTTTGTAGAATTAAAGCAATTGATCATGGGAACAGCGTGCTTAGGGGATGTGGTGAAGTCTTCAAGATTTGCAGTCTCTAAATCACAACGGGATGTTTTTCTGAAAGATACGCAGTGCTTCAACCTGAAATATTGATGTTGATGCAAGAATTGCTGGGCAAAAGTCTATGACTTGTGCTGTGTAGGAGATTGACTGAGGTGATGGCAGTGGCACCTTCTGGTCTAATTGGTGTCTGCTGGAGGTGTTTGGGGAGTTACTGGTTAGTATGAGCCCTACACTGTGCCTCAGTCTAGTGTTTAATTCAGTTTTAACTTACCACGGAGACTATTCACGTTGCTGCAGCAGTGAAAATGATGAGAAAGCAGAACTCCATCCCTTGCAGAGCTGCATGCTGTTGGGGTGAGTGCGATCCCCGGGGCGGTACAAAGAGGGTGATGTGGGCGTAGGAAGGAGGACAAATCTGCCTCGCTGCTGGGGGAGGACCCTGCATGTTGTAATGTTACTGTTACCACAGTGTTGGGCTGTAGGAAGCTGTAGGAAGCTGTCACCTTCCAGGTCCAGCTGTGCTGGTGGAAGAGGTCACCACCTCCGGCCAGACGTTACCGACCTTGCTCAGCTCTGCAAGTGCTTCCTAATCTGCTTCAGGCAATGTCAACCAGATTAGTTCAGCTGGTTTAAATGTTTGACCTGAGCCATCCCAGCCCATTTTGTCTGCAGGGGCTGGGAAGCTGTGCCACGGGGCACACTGGTCGCAGAGCCAGGCACGTTTCAGCCTCCCACAGGAAAGGGATGCTGGTCATAGGCTTAGCGGATTGTCAGGCCCCAAAATTGCATAGCTAATTATCCTCTGGCCTGAGGGATTCTGTTGCCCTGTTTGTGGGCATTGAATTCTACTGTAATAATCTTCACTGGACCTCTGCCATACCAAGTCCAGGTTACAGGCACATCCTTTGAAGGAGGATTTGTTTTATTTGCTTGTCTAGGAAACAGAAGCTCACATCCTGTGAGTTGTACTGGCCTTGCTTTTCCTGCTCATTTCTGGCATTTCCCTGCCATCACAGCGAAAATCTGTTCAATGTGTCGGCTGCCGGTGAGCAATAATTGCATTATCAGCTCCATCAAGTTATCAGTGAGCTTATAAAGCGGCGTCTTTTCCTGGACCCCTATGCCTTGCAGCCTCAGTGCTTGCAAAGCGGCACACATGAAAGAGATTGCTGTGCCTGGCATCAGTACAGACTTGTGCTGAGACCAGCCTCATTGAGTGCAAGTTTTATTACCTGTGGAATGTGAAAAGGATGTTCAGTGTAGCATGTCCGATGGGCAGGAAGCAAAACTAAGGCTTGATTTTTAACTCTGGTTAATATCCAAGTATTTTGTTGTACAGGAACTGCTAATTTTTGTTTAATCTTTTTAACAGCTACTGAGCTGAAGTCAGCCGTGGTCATATCCGTGTAACCTCAGAAAGGAGGCTGAGGGCTTGCATTCCAGCAAGTTATTCTGGATTCAGATGAGGGTGACTGAAGTCTAGGGTTGGTGATTTGTGTTGATTTGAGCAAGGTGCATTGGTGTATAAAACCTGCTGCTTCCTGGGAGGGATTTGAGGAAGGCAGTGTTCAAGAGCTGGCAGAAAGCAGTGCTAGCTTGCTTTTCTTCCAAGCATAATGGTAGTTGGCATGTGATGACATCATGGTTTCTGTTAGATGTTCACTGAATTTGTTACAGCGGTCCTTGCTGGTATCACCTCAGTGCAGGTCCTGTCAATGTTTCCATTATAAACTTTGTTTATTAGTAATGTTATAACAAGGCCATAAAAATTCTCTCCAGATTGAAATGTAGTGCACAGGTTCTCAGCTGAGATCCAGGAACATTTCTCTTTTGCTTAAAATTTCAAATTCTCTTGGCTGCAGTTTAGTTAGAATAAGACAAAAATAGGATTTTGGCTGCATTTGAACGTATTTTACATTTCTTCTACTAAAACAGAAAAACATTTTATAGGCAAAACTTTACTGTTATTATATACAACAAAATTAGGGAACTGGACAGTAAAAAGATTCCAAGTACAGTTTAACTGGCTGTCCACGTGTGAAAATACATCTTAATTCCCCATCTTGTCAGCAAGGGGATTTTATTTTAAGGTTGGTTGCCAGGGAAAAGCAGTTGGTAACACTCTGAAAGTATCATGTAGGCATCTCCTGTTAAAAATGTATACATACAAAACAGGATTAGATCATGGGTTTGTTAATCTCATGTTTTGTATGTAGTAGCCAGCATGAGAAAAGGATACAAGCGGTCTCCTAATAGATGGCTATTAAGGAAGGAAGCCCACAAGGGAAAGTTCTGTCTCGTTAATGGGCCTTTAATGGTTGTCAGATGCCCCGAAACACTGGGATTTAGATGTCTAATGGAGCTAATCCATGTTTTCATTGCTGCCCCTTCTTCTCTATCTCCTCCTGATAAAGTGGTGTAAGTCAGTGACTCCTGGCCCCGCTGACCCCTTTGCAGCCCCCACTCTGTGCCTGTGGGCGGTGTGGGGCTGCAGGGAGCGTGGTGGTGCAGAGGTACCCAGACTTGTTGTGTCTGCAGCCCCGTGCGCTGGGGATGCGTCACTCACTCTGCTCCCCCACATGTTCTTGCTGTCTGAGTGATCTAGGGGGACTTCCTTGGAGGCAGGAGAGAGGAGGACTTCTAGGCAGAGTTTTGGTGGTCGTGTTTGTTCTGTGACATCCACTAGATTCATTTGGGTACTCTGTGATTGTTTGAAACTATGAAACTACCATCAGTGACAAGCAGCAGACAACTTGCTGCAGTTTGTTTGTCACATGCTGTATCTTCACTCAGTTTCAGACTTCTGTGTTAGAAACTGTGTAGCTGCTGTATCTGCGTACTCTGGTAACTCCAGGAACATGAAGTGACCAAAGGAGATCTTAGAAGATAAGGTGGCAGAGCTTGTTTCATGGTGCATAAGCATGGCTGCTCAAATGTGCTAGAATCAAGTGCATGTTCATGAGAATAGCTTTCATGCAGATTTGATGACTTTAGGTAGACTCAAGGCAGTAATTAAGCTGTTTCAACAAGACAACAGGATGGAGAGAAAGAATGAGGGAGTCATCATTTACATGTATTTTGAAGTGTGTGGGAAATTGGCTGGTGATGTAGCAATGGGGGCCCCATATGAACTTTGTGTAATATTGAGAGCCATGCAGAGATCCCAGTACTTTGCTGCAGGGAGTGACTTGGCTGGGCTCCACATGTGGGTTCCTTTTGGAGCCCTCCATAGCAGAGTGTGTCCCTTTGTGTGACACAAGCCAGCATCACTGGAGTGATCCTGGCTCATCCTCAGCTGCCAGGCATTCTGTCCTGCACAGACATCCCCAAATGGGTTCTGTTTGGCTCTCAAGCACATCACTGTTCTTTAGTTGTATCAGTGGAGCAGACAAATCCAATGGTTTCATACACGCTGACCTCCTCTGTTGAAGTGACGAGAGGATGAAGTGGGGCACTCTGGAGTCTGAGTCAGGGAGGTCTCCATCCGTGACCTGCAAGCCGTACTAAAGCAGATGTGTGGGGACTGAAGGGTGCGGGGTTTGGGAGCAGAAGCACATTACGAGCATGCTGTTGCAGCAGAGGATTAAAGCTTTGTTAGCCACCGTCAATGGTAGCAAAAATATTTCTGCTGAAATTTTTTCATCAGAAAACTGGGTTTCAGGTGAAAAAAATTTGAACTGAACGTACTTGCTCACTACAGAAGATTTTGTCTTTGTGGAAAGCTCCAGAATGTGCTCTCAATGCCATACTCCTGTGTCAGTAGTCAGTCTCCCTGCGAAAAGCTGTGTTCCCTCTCCATCCATGGGTGTGTGAAAGCGGCTGCGGGGCGGGGAGGTGGCAGAGGTGTGTGTGTGCGTTTCCCAGCCTGCTCTCGCCTGACCTGAACCAAATCCAAACAGGCAGCGGAGTTCAGCGGCACCCTGAGATTGCAGCATTAACCCATTCACAAGATTGAGAACGAGGGGCAGGAGGAGATGCCTGGAGATCTGACACTCATGTGAACCTCCCCGCTAACTGGTGAGCTGGCGTAAATTGGTCTGGCTCCATTGACCTGCAGCTATGCTAAGTATGCGGTCAGGGAGGAGGGGCTGGTGCATTCAAGCAGATCCTGCTTTGTTTGCATTCATTCAGAAATGGTGCCAGTACCCAAAGCGTGGCACGAGCACGTAGTTTGAAATGTAAAAATATAAATCAGTATGATTTTGCATGTGCTGTGTTTTATTTTTTTTTTTCCTGTGTGTTAGTTATTTATGGCACTGGTAACAACAAATTAGCATGGATCCCAAGGAAACATAAACCTAAAATAAGGAAAATGCCTTTAAAGGGGAAATGTATAAAAGGCTTATTGATATTTATTTTATTAAGCATATAAGGGCTGTTTGGATTTGTATCCTGGCTGTAATCCTTCTGTTTGGAGCTGTGCTGATGGGAAAATGGTATCCAGCAATTTAGGAAAGGTGATACTGTGTCAACAGATAGGCCGTGGGTTAGGACATGTGACAGTAATCTTCCATGGCATTTGGAGCATTCAGACCATATGCTCTAAAACATCAGTGAAATACATGTCAGAGCCACTTCCTCCCCGCGGCCCCCTCCAAGGACCCGGGGGGATGCAAGGAGGGGAGCTGCAGCCACACACTGGGTGCACTCTGGGTGAGAGAATGAGGCTCAAATGTGTGGGGAGGTGAATGAGCAGAGCCAGCAGCGGTGTGATGTGAGCAGGGCGTGGTGGGCTGGGGGGAGGTTTGCTCACAAGTGTTTACTGGCTGCTTTTTGGAAGGTCTTGTTGCAGCAAACTCATGGAAACTAACGGTGGGCACTGCTGGCTGTTCTTCCTACTCCTGTTTTCTGCACTGTCCTGATGTTTGTCTACCAGTTATAAGGACTTTTTAGAAATAGTCAGCATGCATAATTTGCAGAGAGGATGAAGGCTAAAGAATGGCACAGAAAGATTTTTGTCTTTGGGGGTTAGCACTGGTGATTTATTTTCCAGTTCAGTCAAGGCTCATCATTAGGACATCTCATCTGTGCCAACTGCTCCCGGTCACGGGAGGCAAGGGTGGCCAAATGAACACAGGAGAATAATTTGGGAACCCTTTGGGGCACATGTACAGCCTGGAATTGCGGGAAACCCCCTTTAAGCTGGGACTGAACCTCTTTGGCTCGGCCTGAACAGCTGAAAGCTCAGACAGGAGGAAGCACCTCCAACCACAAATAAACAGTTCTGTTCATTGGAAGGTAATGGGCCAAAACCTGATGTTTTTACTCAGGCAGAACTCTCACTGAAGTCGTTCGGCAGTGTGTCTGCAGCAGGGCTGCGGGTCTGGCTCTGGAGTTATTTATTGGGACCAACATCTCTGAACCTCCTGCTGGTAGCGCTCATCTTCCTCAAAAACAGGCTGCCTGGGAAAGGAGCAACAGGGGAGTCCTGTGTGGAGGCCGTAAAATGGTTTACATTCTGTATTAATATTGATTTAACAATCATAAAAGGAACATAAATGTTTAAAAATTAAACATTTTTTTGTTTAAATATTAAACATTGGCATTTCTCCTCCTCCCGATCTTTAAATCAGCCTTGGAGGCGGCTGGGGCTGTTTCAGAGCAATTCCTTGCTGTCTCTCCAAGGTAACCTTTTAGCACAGAACCTTCCAGGCAGAAGGTACCCAATGGCTGATGGTAGCTGAAAGGGTTATTTCCAAATGTGCTTCACTGTTTATTCCTGTGGAGAGGTGTTCCTCACCTTTTGAACTTTTCTGACTGCCAGCCCAGGTCGTCCAAAGTGTCATACAGATTGATATTCCTGAGTTCAGCATGGTGTAGAGAGGAATAACCCATTCGGGCCTCTTTGAAAGATCAGTGACAGCTTCCTTAATTGAATAAGGGTGACTCAGTGTTTTATGAGCGTCTCTCAACACAGTCATTAGTTTTATCAGTCTGCAGTTTTAAAAGACAGCCCTTCTGCAAACAGCCCTGAGCCTGTGCCAGCTCGCAGCACTGCCACCTGTGCTGGCTGCTGAAGGCCGCAGTGCAGCGCGGCTGTGTTACAGCTCTTTGCGTTTCCTCTGGGGTGAGAGCAGTGAGCAGGTCTCGTGTTGCTTGGGGCATCCTCGGAGCTGCTTGTGCCAGCGCCGGCTCTGCAGCTTAGACCTGCTGGCATTGCCGAGCTTTCAACTGTGCCCTCCTTTCAATTAACATGAAAGAAAGTTTCCTTTAATATGGCCAGGAAGGCTCGCTGCCCTCCCACAGCAGCCTCCAGTGCTGCTCGTTGAAATAGAGATACGTCTTGAAACAGTCTCACCAGAAAAAAAATCACTTCAAGACATTCCTTCCAGAAGTGAAACCGCTGGGCTGCGTTTGGTCAGTCAAGAAGAAACTACACAAGAAAGTTCCCACAGTCACACTTCCTCCTGACCCGCAGAGCTGGAATCTCACGGCTCGATGAAGCTGTTCTGGGGCACGTTTCTACCTCCGTCCAGGTTGCCTCATGCTCTCTCAGGGCTGTGGGGCAGGCTGCGGACACCCTGGCATTTCATGCGGCGTAACACACTTCCCCGTGTGCGTGACGGGATGTGACGCGCAGCCTCAGAGCAGGTAGCTGTGCTCTGCCCCGCAGGGCATGGCTGTTCCCTGTGAGTGTGAGCATGGGGAAGAGCTGGGAACGAAGCTGCTGAAGTTGGATATCCTCCATCTTGGGTAGGAAATAC
Organism: Penelope pileata; assembly: GCA_013396635.1. Lineage (NCBI taxonomy): Eukaryota > Metazoa > Chordata > Aves > Galliformes > Cracidae > Penelope > Penelope pileata. The sequence continues at coordinate 109,152 of WBMW01006460.1, read as the reverse complement.
ATTGCAAGTGCACAGGGTTGCAGGTTCTCTCTGATGGGTCTTTCCCTTCCTGCCCAATCCCTCAAGGTTACGCTAAGAACACTGAGGTAATAAAGTTGCTGTTGTTTGTGTGGATGGCTGCTCAAATACCTCAAGGGGGAAAAATGCTTCAGGTCTGAAGCTTACTTCTGGGATGTTCACTACAGGTGTTGTGGAGGTTGCAAGGCTTGCAAGCACCTAGCTGAGGGCAGGTTGCCTTCCCCTGCCTGTGGTCCCACACACTGTGCTTTCACACCCCATGAATAAAACACTGGATGGAAGCTGTCCAGCTCCCTGCAGAAGCTGCACTTGAGTCTCCTGTACTCTTACAAAAGAGTGAATCCTGCGGCTGTATCCACCACCTCATTCCTCTGTGCAGTCTGTGGAGGATGCAGGAACGTGCTCAGGCAGTAACCCAGCCCAGAACTGGGCTGGCTGGGCCAGGGAGCCCAGGAAGGGGCCTAATTGCTCCCATACTTCTGACAAAGTGACAGCGAGAGCTGTGTGTAAAGCATGCCTATCTTTCAGCAGCAAGTTGTTTGTCTCCTCACTCTGATTGTTAGCGACCATGAAATGCTAGCGGGAGGCCAGCCAGGATGCCCAATTCTTTTTCTTTCTTTCTCTTTATAGCTTTCAGGGATCCTAACACTTTGGGATAATGAAGTAATGTGGGTTGTCAGTCCAAAATAATAACACTTTACAAAGTGGAAATGCAAATTTCCTGTGATATCCCTGAATAGCGGGTGGTATTTCCTGATATATTGTTTCTGACCTTCAGGGAAATTGATATTATGAACTGACCGAGGAAAATTAGTGTGGTATCAAGCTCCAGCACTTAAAGTAAAACAATGAGAGGATAGTAAAGTAAATAAAGCAACACTTAGAGAAGGCTTGGGTGTTGCATATCTGTTGCTGTTGTTGTTTTATAATGCTGTGGGCACTGGGTGTGGTTAAGATGCAATAAGGCTTTTTACAGGAACTCCAGTGTCACAAAGAAATACAAGATGACATTTAGCCTTGAGTTCAATTGCTTCTAAGGGTGCAAGCAAATAATATGGAATAATTAATAGTATTAGGATAATTAAATTGCAAAAAAATTGCATGTGTAACAAGGTAACCAATACTTCTGTATGCCTGGAGAAACAGACAAATACACACTTGAGCTTCTAACAGCAAGAGCAGGAGCAAACATGCTTGTGTCTCCGTTAACTAGATTTTGCTCTGAATACAGGACAATCTGTGCTTGCTTGGTTACAGGCAGGCAAAAATCACCAGATTTTGGTCCTAATTTTGTAAAAAGAAGATGATGAACTTTGTTAACCTTCACTTCATGTGGATGATATTGTGTAGACTCATATCTTGTATGAGTGAAAACCACCTAGGGCTGGCTTATGTACGTCATGCTGTCATGCTGTCTCCTTTATCTTCCTAAAGCAAGGACTGGCAACTGGTTTTACATTTCTTTTGAAGAGACACTGCTGCACATTCCTGTATTACGTATAACTTCATGGCTGACAGGTCTACATAATGCCATGGCTCATCCTGCGGAATTTCCAAGCTCCATTTTGTTCCAGTACAGCTCTCCTGTGCTCTCCCACATGCAGTTTCTCATACTCATGCTATCAACTCAGTTGATTTGAGTTGAGTTTGCTTCCGTGAGGTTGTTCAAACAAACCTGAGATTTTTACTTATGTGCAGCTGGTCTTGGTGGTTTTTATGTCAACTCCCTAACTTTCCTTGATGATAACTTATTATTTAATTTCTCTGCAGCGCACGCATGTATGTTCCTGTGTTGTAAGGAAATGCTTGTGAGAAAGAAACCCTCTTGGCAGTCATTCTACAAGATAGACTAGCTCTTGCTTGTTATATTAGTGGCGGAAGTATCCAGCCCTTGATATGCAGATGCTAAAGCCAAATGGGGCCCTGTGGTAACGTGATGTGGCCTCTTGTGCAGGACGGGCTGTTGGAGTCCATTACAAGCAGAGATCTGCTACAGATCATGTAGAAATGTGCCCAAAGGGGTATTGCTTCTTACAGGTGGTGTTTCAATGGAGGAGACAAACTTTCAGAATCTTTTGAGCCATATTTAAACAATGGGGACAGCGGTAGAGGTCTAGACCAGTTCCAAGAAGGCTGCATTCAATGGTATTTTTGACACCAACATGTTTTATACTGAAGTGCTTCATCTCTTTGGGCCTCTTTTCCTCACAGCCCACGTTTTGTCAGTACTTGGAGCAGCAGCACAGCATCCTATGCAGACATGGTAAATTTCCCTGATACTACAAATGTTGCAGGAAAATCTTGTTGCCCAAAGTCTTTCCACCTGGCTTGCTGGGTTCGTTGCTTGTTGGTCAAGAGTTGCACAGTGCCATGGGAAGACAGGAACAGAGTATACAGAGTATACACCCAGAGTTGGGTGAATATGTGCTGGGCAACTTGGAAATGCCAGCTGTGGTGTTTTTTTCTGTCTATAGTATCACAGGATTTGGTTCCTCCCAGTCTCAGAGCTGTCTGCAATATATAGTCCAGCACAAGGCAGCTCATGAACTGCTGGAGGGGTGCATGCAGGTGTGGAGAGGTACATGGAGGCACCTGCCATTAGAATCTGCTCTCAGATGATGGAATCAAAGAAGTGCCCTAGAAGCAGAAGTGGCATGTTGAAAATTGCATGATGTTTTGTTCCAGATAGAATCTCCACGAGGTGGATAGATTGTGAAACTTCATTTTAAGACTGTCCAAAAATGAACTTGGTAAGCCACCTTAATGCATTGGCACTGAGTTCCTTTCTCCAAATTCATAAGAAAAGGTATGGGCATAATTTCTAAGCCGAGATGTTTAATGTATGACTGAGTTACGGTATCCTGACTGAGGTTTGGTAAGTGTTAGTGTCTCCCCATGCACAAACTGCTAGCCTGTCCTCACTGCTAAGTACTGCTTTTTTACCTTAGTAAAATAAGTGTAAAGTGATGCTGTTTATTCTCACATCTGAAGCAGGCAAAAACCTGTAGTTGGTGGTGGCTTTTAAAATGTTCTGTGAGTCACTGATATCTTTGTGTCCTTAAATCATGAAAAATGCAGTAGATCACCAGTATCACAATAGAAACTTGTCCCTTCAATTAGGAACCATTCATAGATTAAAAAGTTGGTGTGTTCCACATCGGAGACAACACAAGTCATGTCATGGGATGGTCTTGGGATGAGTCTTGCTGTTATGAAAATAGTGGGAATGTGATCTGAATTTCTGATAAGTACATCCAACACAAGCAGAGCTCTGTCTTGTGACAATGTCTTGTTCTGTTAGGACACCAGTGTTGGAAAGGGGCATGTATATGTCCCTTGAGCTATCAGATTATATAGGCTAACTGGAAACAGAGTGAATACCTCCAAAGACACTTAGCTGCTGCAGTGGGATGCACTTTTCTTTCCAGTTCACTTTGGATAAATGCCTCTGCATGGTATTCAATAAAATCGTGCCATTAGAGGTATTGTTTTTCAGATGAGATGTAAAATCAAGACCCTGACCACTTGTGGTCGTTAGAGTTCCCATGGCACTTTCAGAAGAGTTGAGGTTTTGACCCTGGTGTCCTGGCCAAATTCCAGTTTGTGTAATTACATCCTTCCTTCCGTGCACTTAACATTGGGTATGGTGTTCTTTACCTCATGCCCTAACTGTATGCAACATTGTCTTGTGCTTGTTAAGACAGTTCTCATTCCAGAAATGGCTGCATTTCAGTGCAAAGTGAGACAAATCTCTTTTTCGGGTTCCCCAGTCACTTCCAGAGTGGAAACTGCTTTGAAGTCTGTAGCAAAAAGGATATTCAGAGATGAGATTATGTATTTCAATATTGTAATCTTTTTTGGTTATCTGATTTATTATATATTCTTAAGCTTTTTGTAAGAATGGCCACGTTGAGCCAAGGAGTAATATCCATATGACCCCTTACACAGCATCACAGATCTCTGGTAACGTGTTGGATTCCCATTTCTAAAGGAGCACTGAGGATTAAGAAAGATGTACTTGGAAAAATAGAAAGAAATTCTCCATAGGTAATACTGACAAGCAGATAGGTGATCATGTTTGTCACTGTGGTGTCCAGGAACTTCCCAAATGGTTTTGCATGGAGGTGATTGTTTAGTAGGTACCAGCAGGTCAGGTTCAGATTGGAATTAGTCCTGTAGTCTTCAGGAATTAAATGTACTTGTCTCTATCTGTTCTATTACACTCTGCTAATCAGTGAATGTATTATGCATTTTGCTCCTAAAGTCTGCATGGTTTACTGGCATTTCCAGGCATTTCCAGGAATGTAACCCGTGTGTGCTGGAGGCTCCTTCAGGATGCTGGCACCTGTAATGGAGCGTAGCATGGCTGAGACAGCCAGGGGAATTGCACTCCTGCGTATTACTGGGCAGTACTATAAGTGAAGGTTCAAAAATGTAAATGGACCAACTATTTTCTGTGGAAGGACTCATTAAAATAAAGCTCATCGGCCAGATCCTGATCAGTTTGATAAAATTATCAACAGTGCAAAGTTACCCTGCATCTTTTGTGAAGGCCCTTATGCTGGGCAGAGAACAGCAAACCTCTTTCCTCTGTGCTCTGTCTTCCAGGACTCCTCTGGTCTTCTTCCATCTGGTCTCTTGTCAGTTGGTCTAAGCACAGACATCATATTTTATCATGGGATGAGCGTGGACATGTCTTCACATGAGCATGTCTTCATGTATTGAGTCATGGTTGGGGCTGGGCTTTAAGATCTTGAGTACCTCCACAAGGGAAGGCTCAGCCAACCCCTGCCCGAAAGTGTCATTGGGGCCCATGACACTTAGGAGAGCACAGTGCTGAGCAGGGAACCATATGGAGCGTGCGTGATATTGAGGGGTTCCTTCTGAGGTACAGAACATTTATTAATAATATCCTGATGTGGAGATCTCACAGAAGTCCTGGCTGTCTTGTCAGTCAGGAAGGTTTCTGGAACTGTGATGGTGCATCTGGAAGGCTCATGAAGTCATCAGTTTGAAGCTTGTAAATCAGTTTAGACTTAGCAAAACATTGTCTTTCTGACTGAAAAAAAAAAAAGGGAAGAAAGAAGCAAACAGTGTTTACTAAGCAAAATGGAGCTAGGCTATATCACTTTCAAGAGCTCTGTGTTTAACCATAAAAAAATCTTGATTCAGTAATAAAGGACAATTATACAATGCTGAATGAGCAAAACAACCACAAATTGCCAGAGGCATGTGCCAGCAAGGGCAGACAGGAATTAAGGTGAAAAAAATGTGGCTGAAAAGGCCACACATTTATTAACGTAAATGCATCTAAATTAGCCCTGAAGGCAGACATTCCTGGGAGGTGATGAAAAGCGAAGAGGCATGGGCAACTCCTTATCCCATCACTGTCCCCCACCCTTTTGAAACACTTGTATAACAAACAGTGAATGTCCTGGCTGTCCCGCTGCCAGCGCAGCCTAACCACAAAGTTGAAACAGACCTGCTTCTGCACAGATTGCCGTACTGAGAGATCATTTGAGCTCTTCTTCAGGAAGAGCACGAGCTCCTGTGGATCCTGCTGTCATCAGCCTGAAGCAGCAGGTTGTTTCTCTGCTTGTGGCTATGAGTGTAATACTCTGCTCCCCGAGGCAGGGCCGTCCAGGGGCCTTCCTATCTCTCCCTGCTTCTTCATGATATGAGAAGATGAAGCCTATGAATATACCTGATTCTAAAGTCTAAAAAGCCCATCATTTCCTTCTAACCAAACTTCTCAATTTCTATCGAAAAAAACCCCAAACATGTCACTAAGACACATTCTTTTTAAGAGCATAGGAGAAGCCAAAATTTGACCATACAGCCATCTTGTTCATACTGGTGGACAAAAAGAAATACAAATGAGATTTTTCTGTATGTTTCCTTTCTGTTCCTTGCACTTACTAGGCAGCACAGAGGCCTCGTTCTCATCGGTGTGCAAGTGGTGATAGTGTTGTGTGTTGGTCCCCCTCCCTCCTACCATTCCTCCTTGCCACTTCTCATCTCTCCATCACATCGCTTGTGATCTTTCCCACTGTGCAACCCAACTAAAAAGAAGCCAGCACTATTTCCTACCAACCATATATTTCCAGAAGCTGGTAGGTGTACAAGCACTGTCCCAAGCTGTACTCTGGTTCCCTCACCTCTACCCCCAGTGCTGTCTCTCCTTCACTGGTAGCCTCCTTGTTGGCTGTGGGGTTTGCTGGAGAGAGCAGTGGGCTCACAGCAACCCCTGGTGTCCATGGAGCTGATGCAGAGCTCAGCCCAGGATGCACCCTGGACTCCCCAGCTCCCTTCTCAGGATAAAGCCTTCTTGAGATTGGGCTGGGAAGTCACTAGCAGGGGACATGGGGACAGTGCCTGGAGCAGCCTGCTGCACAGCAGCAGAGCCTTGCTCCCCACTGTCAGTAGCTTCCATATTTGTTAATATCCAGAGTATGAGGGTGCCCTTGGCTACATTGCTGCCACTGTTAAAATGATCTTGCAGCTGCCATTCGGTGGTCTGGTGCTGATATAACACCTGATCTCGTGGAGGTGGATTATATTCAGCTGCAGATTAAGCTTCTGTCTGCCCAGTGCAGGCTAATCCCTGGAAAGCATGTCTCTCTCTGCCAACCACAGCAGCATCTGGAGGCCTGCTATCCTCCTCCTTCATCCAGCAAGCTGCTCTCACCTCAGCTGCCCGGACCACCTAGCCATAGATGCTACCAACTTGTACCTATTTGGCACCTCCCAAACCACGTAGGATCCAATCAAAACAAACTGTGACTAGCTGGGAGATGGAAGCATTTACCTCTTTGAGTAGACTCGGCAACTGATTTTAGCCAAGAACACAATTTTGCACTTTTTTTTTTCAGCACAAAAAAAAAAAAAAAAAACAGCTTGTTTTGTCACTTAGAAACAGGCAACAGCAGCAACAAAAGTATGGAAAGGTTATCAGGAATTGAAAGTATTGAGCAGTCCCATTCTGAGGAATGAACTGTGTTTGGTAAAATGTTCACAAGAGCTCCCTAGCAACAGTAACATTTAAGACCAGACTGCTTTCCAAGCAGCTGTGGTGCTCTGTGAGCAAGGGAACTGCTGTGAGCTGTGTGGGGTGCTCCAGACACTGCATTCTCAGTGTGGCATTGGGTTAGAGCACCATTATGAAACAAGGTGCAGGGGATTTGCATGCATACCTAACACACATACCTTTGATGTTCACATTGTTAGATCTGAGCAACAAGTAGGATCTTCAGGTCAGATGTAGCTTCCAAAAGGCTTTTAAATAACTGTAGCTTGACAGTCGGGTAATTGTCCTTTAAAAGTTACAGTCAAATCCTTCTCTCTTAGACTGGACTAAATTCAGAGTCTGTCCGGAACATAAATAGCACAACTCCGAAATGACACGAGGATTATCAAGAGCAGCATCTCTTCCTCCCTCCCACTCATCCTCCTTCTTTCTCTCTCTTTCAGAACAAGAGCAATGTGCACACAGACACTGTTCATATTTGTGCTGCTGTCAAGAGGCCAATGATATGATATCGTAGGCTTTGCCTTTGCAGTCTTTTAGCAAATGGCTTCTTGCTGAATTAAAGATAAAATGGTTTTGCTGCCATCTTTTGAAGTGCATCACTGTGTCCTGCAGAGTTTAGAATGATGCGTATGATGAAATTAGCATTACTGAGTGAGTGGTAAAAGCCCACCAGAAATGCAAACCTAATGCCTAAAAATCATTGATTTGGACATAATGAGTGTAATTTCCATTAAGAAATAACAATATGAATGAGTTCGGTTTTAACGTACCATGCACCAGAATGATCCCAAAATACATCAAGCCAGGAAGTGGATTAATTACAGCAACTCACCACCAAGCCTCTGGTGTATTTCAAGTACAAGGAAAATGGGTTTCTGTTTTGGACACTGACTTCTTTATAAAACTGTGCCAGGATATCAGCAGGCTGTGTTCGGACTCTCTGACAGACACTCTCAGCAGCATCAGTTTCCTGGAGGCAGTAATAATTACCAAATCTATTTGATAGACAGACAGCCATCAGACATCTGTATATCCCAGACGTACAAAAATATCCCCAGCCAACCATGTGGCTACCAATGGATGTGCTCAGACAAAGAAGTTCAAGCGAAGTGCCTCAGGCCAGATCCTCAGCTGCAGAAAATCAGCAGCCAGCCTCCCTTGCACTGTGTGCCTCTTCTTTGGAGGAAGCCCCTACCCAGCTGTCACAGGGCAATGGGAGGTCACGGAGGAACAGAATGGATGGGAAAGGAAAGCTCCTGCAGGATTTAAGGGCCAGGTCTGGGGATGACCACGTAAGCTCTGTACAAAACGCTTTCCATCTCTGAAGGGTCAGAAATGGATACGCAAAAGAGGCTCCCTCAATTGCTTGTATCCTTACCTCAGTTTATGCTGATGAAGAGACAAATAGCTCTTCATAACAGGAAGAGTTGTGTCGGAGCTGTGGCCGGTCATGCTGTGCTGTCCTGCAGTTGTCTGTGCTGGCAGCTGGGGCCTTCTCTCCAGCACTGCCCTGTCCTCTGCCAGCACCCAGCCACGGCTCAGGAAAAGACACAGCCATGGGGCTCCTTTCTCTAGGCGAGAGATGGCTCCATTTGGGAGGAGGAAAGGCTGTATAGATGCAGACCAGGTTGCAGGCCTGGAGTGGGTTGTTTTCTCCTGTAGATGAAGCCTGCAGGTTTCCTAGGCAAGTGCCGTTGAGCCTACTTCACAGCACCTAAGAGCCTGGGCATCCAGGTGCTTGAGGGCTGTCCTTTCAGGACTTGAGGAGGAGCTTCCTAGATCCAAAGTGGTTTCACAATGCAAGAAAAGAAGAAAAGCATAGCCTTTCCCATCAGCAGGAAGATGAGTAGAATCAAACACTCAATTTCCCCTCAGTCTGTAAGGGTGTTGGGCCTTAGCGCACTCTCAACCTGTCACTGTGCTTCTGAGAAGAAGGGAGTGCTCATCGGGCGTAGATGTAAAAGTGTTCGTCCCTCAGCGCTGCCCAGAGTTGTCACAGCCCCTAGGCCACACATCAGTGCAAAATGTGTCACAGGGAGTCGGTGCCACACTGTCTTAAGTCACTGTGCTTTTACGCATTGCCCATTCCATGTGCTCTGCTCCTCTGCTTGAGACGTGCCTGGTAAAACATGAAGCACAGATCTCTGGAGGAAGCAGCACAGCGGGCAGCTAAACCAAAGACATCTGACAGGCTGTCACTAGGAAATATCCAAGGGATGCCCTGAGACTCCTTGGCTTGAATTATGAAAATAAAGAGGGAAAAGCAAAAACTGCTATCATGCTACACACCTGCCTATATTCGCAGGGTTCAGTTCATGACTGCTTGCTCAGGGTAGTGTGTTCTAAGAGGGAAGATGCCTCTGCCCCTTGTGCTAAGGGATGTGCATGTTGTATTTTCACAAGTATCCTTCTTCAGGGACTCTCTTGAAGAAGTGCTGCTTTGGGCTGCAGTATGGCCGTTGCAGTAGCAATCTGTGGGGACGTGTGGCATGGGACAGAATTGTCACCTCTCACTGCTAGGACACTGCTATAGTCGCCGTTGTAGGCAGAAGCTTTCAGAGACCTGGAAATAAATTTGATTGTTTGTATTTAAGCCTACTTTGTGCAAAATGGACTGTGCATGTTTTCCAGTCTGTGTGTGTTTTCCATTTTGTGTGTGACACAAGAACATTGTTATCAAATGAATTAAGGTCTCTGTGACATTAAAGTAGGGGATGAGAATGAAAGTACAAGGCCAGAAAGAGAAACGTTACCTGGAAATAGTTACATTTTCAGCTAAAACACTGAAGTTCAAAGTTCACTTTCCAAACAGTAGCAGACTTCACAGAAGGTCTGATTCAATACTTTACTGCCCTATTTATTGTGTTACCTCCCTGGAGACCAAGGAAAGTTCAGGAAGGCTGAGGAGCTCCTGGCAGTCAGGTCCCAGGATGGGGCCACTGCTGAGAGTCCTGCAGCTCTGATCAGCTCCAGGCAGGTGGTACTGCTGGAGATGGTCTCTGCAGCAGGAAATGCCTCTGATTTTTCGGTCTGTATGGTGCCTGGGAGGTGCCTGAGGAAGAAGAGAGGGAAGACTCTATGACAAAAGTTGGAACTGGATGGTAATGTGATATGGTGTGTTTCACCTCTAGGTCATCAATTCAAACCTAGCGTGTTTAGAAGTGGCCAAAAATTATTTCCATATGGGTCAAGAGAGATGCATATGAACACAGGGGTTGCTGTATCAAAACAGACAAGATAATCCAGGGGTAAACAGTTGCACAATAGTTACTTGTGTGGAGAAGTCTGCAAGGTATAAAGCTAAGTAGTTCCTGAGCAATTTATATCCTTGGATCATGAGGGCTAGATTTCTTTACAAATAACTTACAATTTATTCCTGTCTCCTAAAATGGAGTCTTTTTTCTTACACTATAAGTAAGAATAATGAACCTCCCGTTCGGCTTTCTCAGTAGTCTGTTTGTGCAGGGGGTTATAAATAGGCAGATAAATATGACGTTTCTTAACAGGAACTGAGTCATGTTCTGTAGGTGCTTGTCAACAAAACGTCAGTGCTAAATTGTATACTAGAATTGTTCTGAAAGGCAGAAAATGCTTCTTACTATTTCAGCTGAAACATGCACAGGGTGCTGAATGCACCCTGAATAGAATGCATCAGGAAAGCTTCTGAAATGCGCGATGGGTGATAATGAGGTAACCCAGCAGAACAGAGGTGTCTCTAAATAAGAGCAACAACAGAGCAACAGATCCTTCTGCAGCTGAAACGTGAGACTACAGCAAATGTATTGATTTTAGGTAAATGCACCAATGTAAACTTTTGTTTGTAGTATTTAACCGCAGATACAATGCTCATTAAATGGGCATTTCCTAAGCTGCACTGCCTTAAGTATTTTATGGAAATGTAACTCATGTTGACTGAAAGATCAAAAAATTAGTATTTTTTGAACTAACAACTACTGTGCTTTGAATTTTGAATATATCCTTGATAAACTCAATGGGACATTGTTGCGCTTGTTCAGCTAGCAGATGAGGAAAAATTACACTGTCCCCCTCTGTGTTCTAACCATTAAATTTGTACTTCTAAGATACTCCATTGTGGTGGGGATTCTACACTGAGCAAGGCTGGGTCAAAGTAGCTGAAGAAATAATGAAGTACGTTAGTATAAAGTAAGACAGAATTTGATTTTTAATACATTTTTTCCCAGTTTTGATCCTCCTAGAGCATGAAACCATTGCATAAGTAGCAACCCAAAAACTTTTTGTAGTGAAGGCAAGCAAAATGTATGAAGTCCTAACCCCGCTGGAGTCAGTTGTTTGGTTTCCATTGCATATGTACCTGACTGGATATATGTGCCAGTGCCTGAATTTTCAGGCTACCAAAAAAGTAATACGAAGCAGTGTGTTTTGAATTTGCCAATTAAAATATTACATTTTGGTGCCAGTCAAATAACTACTAAAAGTCACTTTGTGTACTTGGAAAGCTGCGATGCTTTCTGGTCTCCTCCACAAGTGAAGTAGAAGTACTATTTACTTTGTCATCACCTAAGGTTATTGGTGTAGCTCCTGAGATGTTGCAGGGTTTTCCAGCAGCAGTCAGGGGAGGTCAGTTTAATAAGCTAGTAAATATTTTTTGAATGACCTGACTTTGTATTTGGCACTGAATAGTGCCAAGTAGGATAGAAAATAAAGAATAAAAGTTCCAGAGATTTTGCCAAAATTCTCCACAGATTACTATTAGCCTCATTTATGAGACTGCACAGAGGGCTGTGAAATCTCCTTTGAACTCGTAGGGCCAGATGGTTTTGCTGTTAGATCCTAATGACCCACAGCAGTGTGCGTACACAGACGCCCCGGTTACCAGTTGGCTGCAAACTTGCGGTGTAGGCAGGAGAATTCATGACCTGTGCTTCCAAAACACAGGCAGTTCCTGCTTGGGCAGAGGGGGAACCTCCCCTCGCTAATGATGCTGTGAAAAGCTTTTCTGCGCACCTCTCTAAAGGAAGATAATTTCTAAAGCAAGCCATGAGCATTCCTGTCTTAGAGGAGTGAGTGACAGGCACAGTGCCCCACGCAGTGCTGCTGATGGCCGTGGAGACATCGGGGGGAGAGGAGACTCTCATGGGCTCTGTGGGCCTCCAGTCCCAGCATTGTATCAGTGCGTTCTCAAAGAGTGAGGGAAAGGCTGGACTCGGACCAATTAAAGCTGTAGGGCAGAACAGTAGTTATTATGCTGTCATATGGAACTGCTTGGAAGACGTGATTTATTTTGGATTATATTGGTTTCAATTGGTATAATATGAACTTCCTGATTTTTCTAGGATATGTAGACAAAAAGTCTAAATATGGTTTTACTCATCTTTTAATTTAGAACTACAAGTGTTTTGGTGACCTATGAAATTATATTGGTGATCTCTGCACAACACTGAGCTGTCAGCACTGTAAATGTCATCCTAACTGGATATTAGTTTCCATCACGGTCATTTAGTCTCACCAGCAGAGCTACCTCCATGTGAATGTCTTCTCTATGTCAAGCTGTGGGAATAAAATAGAGGGTCACAGCTGCCAAGAAGCGTCAGTCAAACATCTTCATAATACTCCATTTAAAGAGAGAGATACAAACACAACATCTAGGAGCACCGTGGCTGCAGCTTGCCCTTGGAGCTTCAGGCACAGCGGTCGGTGAATGGTTTGCATGCAGACCGGTGCTTTTATCTGTGATCGTTAAAAATGTGTTTCAGCATTGCTCATCCTAGCTGACATAGGCTTAGCCATCCTTATTATAACACCAGGAAACGTCACAGGCTAAGGAGACGCACTCCAGAGAATGGAAAGTGTGACAAATTTGACTTTTGTACAACTTTTGACTGCTGGTACAAGATGAATATGGACTCGTCACATGAGGCTGCTCTTTTGTTCTTATGAAGAAAGCAATGCAATTGTTTGACTGGTGTCTGTATTTACCAACGGAGAGAGAAGTTATCTGATGGCATAGTTTTTGTCAGGGACAGGGAATGCCTGAACTGGGTTTTGGCTGTAAGGATGCATCTAAGATACTGACAAAGAGTAAAGTGACTGAAAATAAAGTGAGGGGTGAGGACAGAGGAGGAGTGGAAGAAGTGTGCTGTAGAAGATCAACAGTTGGGCTTTGAACATGCAAATTGTACAAGCAAAGTTAAAACCACAAAAAAGGTTTGTGTACGTTGCTCTTTAGGTGGTTAATTCTTTTCTCTTCCGAGTTAGGGATCTTATCATGAAGTTCAAAATTACTGTATTCATCTTAGCCCACATACACTTAATAGGTTCAATGTGGCAAAACATTCCGCTGTATTTTGGATTTATTCTTGTACAATAGACAAGACATGGCAACAGGATTTTTCGAACACTGTCAATTGATCTTTCTGACTAGCACGAGTTTAAGAAAGCTACTTAAGATGGCCTTGCATTGCATTTGCTATAAAAAAGTAAGTTTTGATTTCATATATATGGAATTTCAGCCAATACAGATTCAGTGTAAAATAACTGTTTTTCAGCTTGGGATAAAAATAAAACGTGGAAGCTGTGTTTCACAGAGCTCCGCTGGCGTACCATCACCGAAATAAGCGTGGCAGCCTCTGGGGCAGCAGGCCTGCCATCGTGCTCTGCAGGCTCCTGCAGGGATAGGTAATAGTTCAGAGCTCTCACGTCTTGTGTACAACTTCATTTTGCTCCAAAGCGCCTCTTTAAAGCCTCTTGTCCATGGCTTTTTGTGGCTCCAGTCTTTTCCATACGTAACCAAGACAGATTCCCTTTCTTCCCAGCTAGTTGAACATGCGGTTGCAGCAGCCTTTTGAATCAGAGGTGTCTCCTTTGAAGCCCTGAAAAGATCTCTTAACTCAGTGAACACAAAGCTTGGTGGGTGGAGGCATTTGTATCCCTAGCGTGTCAAGAAGTTTCCAAAGGCATCACATCCATGACAGTTAATGAAATCAAAGGGGCTGTGTAGGAAACATTTCATTATTCCTGTCTGCCACGGTTCTGCAGGTTTGGGTTGTCCCCAGCACTCTGCTCTCCGAGGGAGCACGCACTGCAGTTGCTGCTGGCCGTACCCAGCAGCCGTGCTGCTCAGCTCGAGGAGACGAGCAGTGCCCCATGCGCCATGATGCAGCCATCACCCGCTGCCGCCCCAAGCTTGGCAGGAGTGGGCCTGGCTCCCACACATTGGGGTGCGTGCTGCTAATCCTGGCGAGGGGCTGAGCCTGGCTCCTCGTCCTTTGGAGCCGTGTTTCTTCCATTTAAGGGAGAAAGCAGAACATGCGCTGTGCTCCGCTGGAAGCCTGACTGGCAGCGAGCAAAGGCTGCCAGGGAGCTCCTGACATGCAGTGCTGAGATAGCAGAGGTCTCGAATGACTGGGATTCTTGCAAGCCTTGGTCAGTATCGCAGACGGTTTCCAACTGGGCAAAGTACAATATTTTCCTTCTGCTTTTTATGAATGGCTGTATAGTATTGTGCTTGAGTCAGAGCCCCCTGCAAAAGCCATTCATAAAAATAAAAACAAAACAAAACAAACACACACAAAAACTTTCTAGGTCCAGTCTGGAGCCACTGGGTGCCAGAGGCTGGGAAAACACACTGGCAGCTCAAACCCCAGCTATCACTGAAAGTATTCAGGGGGCTTTCTGGTGGTCTGAAAAGTATGAAGTGCTGTGTGGAAGGGCAGCTGGTAGAATTACGGTGACACATACTAGGCAGAAAGCCAGGGCTGGCCTTGTTTCAGACATTGTCTTTCCTCTCATTGAAGTGTCAGGACCTAATTCATGGAAAATTTGGTGAGTTGGCAGCTCTTTCAGAAGATTTCATTGAGCTACAGTGTGTGAGAGTCACATGAATGCAGAGCGCGCAGCCAAAAATATATGGGGATTTCTGAACAGGAGAAAGCAGTCAGCCGCTAAGAATGTCTGCAGACTTTGCATGGCTGGGGACTAAACGTGCACAGGTGTAATCAGCAGGCAGGGAAAAGAAAACAAAGCGGAAAAGCACTTTGGATTACTGAAGAGCTCAATGAATTCTGTAATTATGAGAGATTCCTTTCAAACAAGTAATTCCTTTGTCTGAGAGGAGCAATCAGTTCAGGGCTTGCAGTCCACCTGGAGAAGGTGTCGGTAAGATGTGTGCCTTGGTAATAGCTTCTCCATTGCGAGGGAACTTAATGGGAAAGAATCCACTCCAAAGTTTAAAGATGNTTTTTTTTTTTTTTGTCAATTATTTATTTGAGAGCAGAATTTGCAGCCTGAGGCAGAGATACAAAAATAAAACAGCGATAGGATTCCACTGAATTAGAAAAATAACTGCAAACAAACAAAGCATCTCTTGTTAAAATGGGATGCTGGTGGTGGGCAGTCTGAATTGAAGCAGTTACATTTAATTTACATTTTCATTGATCCTTCCCACTGAAATATTGCTCTGAAAGGCCAGTTACACTAAACTGTTTATTCAGAAATATTCCAGTTATTTCCTACTACACTGTTATGAAAATCAGGTTTTTGGCTATCTGGAGGGACAGCGTGTTGGCTTCTGCCCAAGGGAGGCACTAAAATCACGGCTGGGATTAGGAACAGGCAGGAAGGAAGGGCGGGAAGAGAATCATTGGGTGCCATTCATGCACTCTGAAAACAGAAGATCCTGGGGGGCAGAGTGGGGGAAGGCAGCTTTGCCCCACTGAAGTAAGAAAAGCCCTTTTGTGCTCACGGTGTCAGGATTGCTTCCCCTATCTGTGGTCTTATTGTTCCGTGCAGCTCCTAGCACCCACACGGGTCACATCACCAGAGCCGTGGTGTATTTTAAGTATGTGGATGTCAGTTCCCTAGCGGGTGCTCCTCCTCCTCTCCATGGCTGGGAGGAAAGGCCCTCAGTGGGTTTCCTGGCTCGCCTGGGGACCGTGTTTCCCATTCCCAGGTGGGAGCAGCCAGTAGAGAGAGCTGCTGAGGAGCCCCTGGCTGTGCCACCAGGTCCTGTGTGGGCAGTTGGATGCAGCCCCCATATCTCCTGCCCACATGCTTAGCCAGCCTAGTGACAGACATCCCAAAACTACACCAAGACACTTGTGAGGCAGCACGGCATCACCTCTGCTCAGCAGAAGCTCCCAAACCAGGCCTTCTTGGGGCCTGAGGTCCTGCCCACCCCACCTGCTGGTTTCAGCAGAACTGGCTTTGTCAAGTGAGGAGTCCTGGCTTAGAATCAGGTCCTTCACCCCTGCCTGAGCCATGCTGCTGCTTGTGGTCAGGAAGGAGGGCTTCCCCTCAGCTCATGGCTGAAGGAGTGGAGGAAGAGAGTACACAGCATCCACGGAGACAACAGAATGTGGTTACAGAACTAGGCTGTTTGAAGTCCGACAAGTAACACAGTGAAGTAAATGCAGCCATACCACAGAAGACCTGGAAGACATAACATGCTGAATTAGATCTCACCTTGATTTTACTCATACAAATTTAGTGTATTCTTCTGCAACCACAGTAATTGGAACTACTTCAGAGCAAGATCATGATAAGTGTAGGAGTCTGAGAGCTGGATATGCTAATCACTCCTTTTCTGAAAGTGCATTTTGCCTGTGCTTTATTTCCTGTGCTGAAACTACGTTTCCCAGCATCTGTGAAATGACTGTTAAGTGACATCAGTGAACTTGCTTCTCACCATCCTTTCTTTTTACCTTTCAGCCTCAACAAGTGGTTCAAAAGAAGCCTGCTCAGGTAAGAAAAGCTGATTTAAATTCCTCAGATTGTCTTAAAGTGAATACTCCTTCAGTATTTAAACTGCCTCATTTACTATAAAGAGTGAAGGGAAACGCATCAATAGTACAAGGTGGGGGACAGCTGCTGGCTTCTCAGGCAGAACCACCAGGGCAATTCATGCGGTGGCCTCAGGAAGGTGATGGGGTGCCAGTGGAGCTGCAGGCTGGGTGCTTGCTAAGAAATGTCCTGCAGCTGCCACCGGCTGATGGCAATGCAGCCACATGCATCTGGTGCAAGTCTGGCTTGTACCTGTGTGTGTCCTGAACCCGGGTGACTGAAGCCTGCTTACAGGAAGGGGGGACGCAGGTGTGAAATCCCTCTCTTCACTGGTCTGAATGAGTAAACGGAGTAAAATAGGCTGAACTTGATGATTAAACTGGATTCATCTTAAAGACAAACACATTTGAAGATCTTCTGTTGGATGACATTCTTCTTTAATACCTTGGAAAAAGTGCAAGTTAAGGTGCAATGAAACCAGTCAAACACTGCAGTTATAGTCTATTCCATTTTCTTTCCCCAGGCCACTCATGTTAAACAAAAAAACCCACCATTCTAACTCATACATAAATTTGTTACATGTACTCCAGCAGGAAAGAGTGTACGAGCATAGGAACAGGTCCATCCATCCCTGCTCAGCAGGGCCCTTGGGGCAGCGCTGCCGTACCTTGGTGAACATGAATGATTGCTGAGTCAGGGACAGAAGGGGGCATTGCTTTTCTGGAGAGAGGTTTGCTTTCAGAAGGGAATAATACTTTCGTTTTTCCACCTTATGGTTTTAATACATTATTGTACGGTGTACGTTATAGTAATGTCTACTGCAATCTGAATTAAGAGCTGTTACATAAGAAACAGAAAACATCCTAGCTGTGAGTTGAAGGGGTGAAATGATGTAACTCTCAAAAGTATGTGAAGGAATCAGGTTTCTACAACAGAAATCAATTCACTCAGGGCAGTGGTGAATCAGTGGCACTGGCAGTAATATTAATGCCTCCTAATAGCAGAGATCACATTCAGGATGAGTGTAGTAGTATGTTCAAGTGAGGTAAGGTTTGCACGGAGAGTTGATGTCGTTTATGAGGCCAGCTTTTGGAAGAAGCGCAGCATCAGTCCCTGAGGACCCACCATCTACAGCCTTCTGACTACAACACACAATTCAAAACACACTAAGTTGTTCTAATAAAAGATATTTCCTCTCCCCGGTCTCACTTACATCCTTCTTACTGCGAGGGCTGCAGTCACGCTGTGCCTGGTGTGGCCTGGTAGTAAATCTGCCGGTGGGCGCAGCGCCAGCCCTCTCCTCCCTGGCACCGGCAAGGCAGGAGGCTCAGGCTGTGCTGTGCAAGGGAGGCCAAGTCTGGGAGGCAGAGATGGAGGCTGTCTGAACAGTAATGGAGTGTGAGCCCTAGCACAGGAGAGGAAGGGGTGCCTGGGACCAAGGGTGAGCTGGGGTGCTGGAGGATAGGGCAGGGCCCTGGACCCCCATTTCTGGTAGTGAAACAAAGTAACGACAGCTTTAGTGATGTAGGACTTTGAACCGAAGCACTGAGATTCCCGGCGTGGATCTTCCCAACCTTTCTTTCCCAAAGCGGTGGCTGGGGTGGTCGTGCTGCGGGAGTTTCAGCCAGCCGTGTGCAGCCGCTGCTGCACGGTGCCTCTGCAGAATCTCCCTGATCAGAGAGCGAGAGAGAGGGAGAGGAGGCCCTTTGACATTCCCATTAGTAATGGAAATGTGTCTTAGAAAAGGAGGAGGCGCAGAAGAATGCATGAAAGGAGAGAGGGCTTTTTAGCAATCCCCAGTCATCACAACACAACCAGTGGAATTACACTCCTTAAATTATTTGTGCACCATGTCTTCACTCAGAGAACATTTCTTTTTTTAATCCTTGGCCTGAGGGCTATTCAGTGAAATCATTGACTCGTCTTTAACCCTTCCCCGTCTAACTAGGCCCTGCTCCCACACTCACGCTGACACAACATTGCAGTTTTCTGACTGGGAGTGCATGGTGGGGAGCTAAACGATAGCTGTGAGCAAGCACTCCTGACAGCATCTTCCTGAGGCTGGGAGAAGGAGGAGGTGAAGCGGTGTAATTCCTGGGATAGCCAGGAACTTGATGGTGCTGGGTTGCACCGTAACCCGGTCACTTTTCTCTGTTCTCTTTTTACACTACTGATTTTCCCTTTAAAGGAGGGAGGTTCAGGCTCAGAATTAACAACACGAACATGAGCTCATGCAGGCTTCCTAATCTGAGCTGTCTAAGGAAATAATGATAAATTATATAAACATGAGGACTACATGGAAGTTCATGGAGGATAATGTAAATCTTACACTACATACAGAGGAATCTCTTCCTTTTCCATCTGTTTCCTTCAAAATATCCTCCCAGATGGCTTTACCATGTGGCAGTCTGGATTAAGTTAGAAATGTATCCTTCATCAGTGGGGACTGTAAGAGGTTGCAGTCAAGAACTGCTGTGTGATGGTGTGTTACCCTGGTCTGCCATGGTGGAAGTGGCAGAAACCCCTGGTCAGGTTTTATCCCTGAGTGCAGTGCTTTGAATTTTTGGCATTTTTAAAAGATTTCTTTATGTGCTAGTTTACATCACTGTTGCTCTCACTCCTGTTGCTAGTGCTTTTGCCTTTCGGTTTTGTGTTAAAAGCACAGAAGCAGCAAAACCAGATCAAATTCTCCTTCTATTCGTGAAAGTTTCCTTCCTGTCACCTTTTTGCAGGTTTTAAGCATTGTGCAGGGCTCCTCCGTGCTCTGAATCTCTTTATGGATATCTGTTGTTAGCTTAGGGCCCTACAGATGCCTGCGTAAACTAACGCAATGTCTTCAAACATCTCCAGGCTGTGAAGACTGACCATCATGCAGATGGCAAATGTAACTGTACATTCTACTGGAAAGCTTTAAATAATACAGTCTGTACACACCTTTGTGATTTTCACAGACTCATACATTCGCACTTCCTTGGGGAAATGATGAAAAGATAGCGAGCCTGACTGCATGCCATCAGTAAGTTTAGCACCTTCACGTAAACGTGTGCCTAAAGCTCAAAAACAAGAAGCTCTTCTGTATCCACTCTGTGTCCAAAGAATGGGCAGCCAAATCTAGTAAGTATGATGAAGTCATATTATTACCGAGGTGTAAAAATAAACAGTCAAATACAATTTTTGCATTTCCTTCTTCTTAAGCTATTTGTACCAGCTGTAGCCTCAGCCATATGGGAGAGTTACACTCTTAAGTAATACAAAGGAAATAGATATTTTTAGGAAAACATCATGAAAGCTATCAAAATTTTCTGGAAACAGGACATGTTTTATTTTTATCGTTTCTGGAGAGAAGAAATACAGTGAGTGTAGAACAGCCCTTTGAAATTTTTTTTTATAATCTCTTTGGGATGTCTGTTAAAATTGCAGATCCTTGCAGTCTCATAAGTCTGTGTCAGAGTCTGACAGCATATCACTCCAAGCCCAAGAGTACTTTTCTATCTAATGCTAGGTGCGTTAGGGGCTCTTAAAACAAACAAAAAAATCAATCCCAACCCCAATAAGAGCTAAAAGCATTGTTTTGTGTAGAAAAGAAAATGCAGATTCATTGTGTTTATTCATCTTACTCAATTCTTAGTCTTGGTATCAATTAAGTTATGCATGTGAATTAGTCATAATAGATATACAGCTCACAGCTTCGAGTTGTATGTGTTCCCCAGCTGCACCCACCACATATGCGCGTCATGCAGGACAAGCAGTAAACCCTACAAGTGTCAGACAGGCTCTGCAGCCCAAGAGCTGCACTGATGATTCACACGTTCATATGCAGCCCAGAAGCATCAGACTTGAGGAGTGCAGCTGAGAGCAGGAGACATGATGCTCGTGGGGCAGCTCTAACACACTGGGACACATGGCCCCCTGTACTCATGTGCTGCATCACCTCTCTGCACCTTGCAATCCATCTGCACTTCCACAAAATTTGGCATACCTGCTACCTGTCACACAGGATTTGGTTTTCTTCTCTGGGAAAACCCAGAGAGAAATGTGGTAGAAAGACTCCACAGTTCCACTCTAGCAAGGATTTGGGATTGAAAGAAGCTGCCAGTGTCACAAAAAGGATGGCAAACCACTCGCTGCCGTGCAGGTGCACTTAAATCTCTGAGGGAACGCATGGCACTGCCCAAGCTCACCCTGTGGGCCCAGTGGGGAATAGTGCAGCTTTGCTTGTTGTAGCCATGTCTCTACAAACACCTTTGCCCTAAAGCATGGGTGTCCAACCTTTTGGCTTGCCCGGGCCACACCGAGCAAAGAAGAGTTGTCTTGGGCCACATATATAATGTAGTTAATGCATGTAACTAACAGAACTTATTTCATTTTTTAATATTCTTATTAAAACATTAAAAAAAGAGAGCATCAGAAACGTAAAACTAGTGGAATGTTTGACCTTGTTTTTGTGAAACTAATGCCTCAGTCTGGTTTGATAGAACTGGTTGCGATTCTTATTTGGTTCTCAAGGTGTTCATCAGAGATTTTTGACGAAATTTTACTCTTCCTGTGCTTCATCTTTGAAAATAGTTGTTCACAAATGTATGCACTGGCAAAAAGCAATGATGTGAGTAAGGTGTGATTGTGAAGCAAGGGATATTTTTCTCTGGTAAGGCAGGTCTTATGAAGTCTAGTAGAGGGATATGATCAGATTTTTCTTTGAGTTGAATGTCTGATTGCAACTCTGTACATTCCGTTTGAAAATCTGCAAATAATGTATTTATGTTGACTGAAAACAGAGTCTCAAGTATACCAAAAAATGTTCTGTATGTACATGGAATTGTACATTTCAATATAGGGTGCACGTGTGTTTTGCACACTACTCCAGAACACCCTCTGAATGGCTGAGTTGCCATTCTTTTATTACTGTTATTTTTGAAGGAGCGAACACTGCATGTTTTCCCAAAGATGGTGATAAGAACCACCTTACACGTGCTGGAGGCCCCTGGCACCATGTGCACACATGCCAAGCATGTGACTATTCCAGCTTGGTGAGCTCGAACTCACTGCACCTCTCCACGTGGGGCATGGTCCCAGCAGGGCTGCGCAGCACTTTCCCACGAAGAGCAAGCCCTGCACCCCCAGTGGGGCCCCCCAGCTCAGTGCCCTCCTCCCATCAGCAGACAGGGCACAATGCCTTTTGGACTTTTGCATAAATAGCTTCACAATGAGATAACCTGTTTGTATTGACCCTTTTCCCCATAGGTGTCCCTAGGAGGTTAGTTTTTCCAAAGCTTCACATGATTATGATCACTTACGTTTTTAAAATCAAAATAGGGCTTAATTTTGATTTTTTTTTAAGTTTTCACTTTGGAAAAGCCTTCCAGATTCTGCTTCTGAGTGTTCTTGGGACACTTTTTTTCTGATTGGAAGAGATTATTTTAAGAAATGGATAAAAATAGCTCATGAAAAAGGGCTCCAGTTTGAAAAATTGTTACCAGTTCCACTGTTTCAAGCAACCTGTTAGAATTGCTGGCAAAAAAAAGAAAAAAGAAAAAGAAAAGGGAAAAAAAAAAAGGACAAACCCTAAATAAATAAATAAGAATAATATCAATTTGTGGGCTAGAGCTAGAATCACGAAGAACATAAGTGGCTTCCTGTACTGAAGGAAGGAACCCACCATTTCTCTGAGAGTGGTTTAAATTTGATTTTAAGGGAACCAGGAGAGCCTTACTTCCCACATAGTTGCAGTAGATGGAGTCTCATGGAGTGTGCCAGGCCTTAAGAAGTCTTAGCTTCTTCCTCCTTCCAGGATAGAATGGTGGCAGCTGCATAATGTGGTTTCCAGAGACAGACATA
The DNA here is from genome assembly GCA_013396635.1 of Penelope pileata. Lineage (NCBI taxonomy): Eukaryota > Metazoa > Chordata > Aves > Galliformes > Cracidae > Penelope > Penelope pileata. The sequence goes on along the minus strand of WBMW01006460.1, from coordinate 86,510 downwards.
CTCCGTCTTCCTTTATTATTGGTTTACAGTGACAGGGAGTCTAAATGATTTGTCTAAATTAAAATAATTAAAAAATAAAAGAAATAAAAAGAGCACAAGTTTCTGAAACAAACACAAAAATACGTGGGGAAAAATAAAGTTCTATGAAAACAGTTCTATGAACAGATGAAGCACTAAAGAATGAAGGCTAGAAGAGGAAGTCAGGTATTTCTGATAGCAACAAAATTGGTATTTATATGACGTAGCTTCTGAATAGAATCTGAACAATATGATTCAATGAGGTTCCACCTAAATACACAAATCCTTGTAAAATTCAGATTTCCAAAGTTTGTTTAGGATTTTAATTTATTACTTAACTGTGATTGAGTAACATTTCTGAGACTGCTGTTTCCAGAAATTAGCTTTTCCGTAAATTATACAAAGAAATGGAGAAATGATGTGACCGGAAGAAAGCAAAGAAAGGAAAAAAGACCTTCAGTACAGGAATATATTCAGATATTTAGTAACTTTTAAAGAGCCAAAGTCAGAAATACAGTGATCTGAAGCTGTGGGTTGCTGCTCTATAAGAAGAACCTTTTTTACATTTTTATTGTTTCTTTCATGGATGGTGGCCTCTCAGTGCCAGGATGGCAAGCACTGCCAGCAGGTATGGTTCCACACACTAAACAGTGGAGCCACAGGGTCATCCCCTGCACATCAGTTTTATGAAAATCACTTTTATAGAAATTTGTTTTTCTCACAGCTCCTTCAAGTATTTTCTTCAGCTGAGCCCCATTCTACCAGTAACAAAAATATAAAATGAGCCCACCTGGCATTTCCACCGTTTCATGGAGAATCCAGAGAGAACAGACAGATTTTTTTACAAGTATAGTTAAGCATTTAAGTGTGCACCATAAACCATTGCTTCACTTAGCCGTGTGCCTTTAGATACTCAAATCACCTTTGTACTCCAGCCCTCAATCTTTTTGGTCCAAATGCACCAAGAGATATGCACGCAGCCCTGTTTCCTTTGCAGGCAGAGTTTGGGAGCCTAGGTGAGAAAAGCTTGCTACTTGCCCAGTCTCTTGGCTAAAGCAGACACTTTAGCTTCACCATGAGATCAGAAGACACCCAACAGTTGCACTTGCCCAGCAGCTGCACTGCTGCAAGGCACTGCCTGCCCCAGGCTCATCTTGCATTTTTGGGGACCTAAAACACTGTACACCCTCTGCTAGCAGCCAGTGTTTGAGTGATGGTGGTGGGAGTGGAATGAGTTTTGCAGGGGAGGAGGAGTAACCTCCTTCTTGTAGCACCACGGTGGCTGCAGAACTCACCCTGGAAGTAGGTGCCCTGGAGAGCAGCCCAATGTATGTCATCCGAGGAGACTCCAGGCTGCACATGGTGTCAAGAGAGAAGCATTCTCCATGCTGTTGGCCCAACCTGGGCTGCGGTGCAGTCAGTGATTCAGAGATTGAAGAGCCTTCTGAGCAAGCAAACCCGAGGAAAACTGGTTAAGTCCCAGCTTTACAGCAGCGCCTGCCTCAGTGCTGAGGACTGCATCCTTTGCTTGGCGTGCCCATGATCTGCAAAGCAGGCTGAGGTGCTTGTCCTACACTGACTAAAGAGCAGAGGTGTCCCTGTCACCTGTGATGGGTGAGCCTCCTGCATCCTTTGGATCTGTCAGTGCTGAGCACCGCAGTGTGCACGTCCCTTTTTAGGGAAGTCTCACTGTGCCTTGAACCCTGTCTGCTGAAACTGGGATGCTGATGCTCCCGTCTTACGTAACAGTTATGAGCATGCACACATTCATGATTTGATGTAACTAAAAGGGAAAGATATTTTTGCTTCCTGGCTTGTTGGGAACAAGCTGTGGGATTCCGAGTCACACGTGCTGTAACATGCAGCCCAGAGGTGCCATGGTTTGTCAGTCAGTTCTGAGTCAGTCCAAGAGCAGGAGTGTTGCTGCACCGCCCAGCCTGGGAGAAGTCTTCTACTCACAGCAGTCATAAGGCAGAAAAGCTTATTGTAACTGTTTCAACATGGAGCACATAATTTCCTTGACAGGAGCCCTAGCGCAGGAAGCAGCCATCTGAATGCAGCGCTGGTCACACATTAGCCAATTTGATACAGACATGCTATCAGGTTGCTGCTCTTTCCCCCGGGGTACGGGGCAAGGCCTGCTCCTAAAATGCTCCATGCTGAGCACACAGAAATGCCCAGGAGTTGCAAGTGTTGGGCAGCTCCACACGTGGCACTCAGAGCAGGTGCTGCAGTTGGTGGATTGGGGGCCACGGGGGTAAGCTAGAGCCTTCCCTTAAGTGAACAGTGCTCTGCCTTGTGCTCTCTCCACCTTCTGCTCTCTCCGCTTTCTTCTCCCCTTCCTGCTTGGGGAAGAAGCCCACCATGGGCAGGTGAGGGCCGTGGGCAGAGAGGCCTTGTGTTTGACCTCATGGCTGTGACGACAGAAGCTGTTGAAGGAAGCACCGTTCAGTTCAAAACTTGGCTCTGACTTGACATGAGCCAAAATCTCACTAATAGCCCAAAGAGACAGGGCTGTGATGTGTGCCTGGGAAACACCACTGCGTAAAACGGCTGGGCAGGGAGCACTGTTTACAAAATGTCAGTCAAGAGTGAATTAAACAGTGCTACTTTTACATACATATACTATACATTTTGGCCAAGGTTTCCAGGAGTAACAAGAGCCTATACAGGCATCCAACTTCACAGGCATACAGGATTCTAGGAAGTATTGGGCCACCCTCTGAAAATTTGGTTTATTTTAGGATGTTTCCAGAATGATATCCAGAAAGTTGAAACTACCAGAACAATCAGCCATTGGACTTCTGGCAAAAAAAATAATCAAAATGCTAATTAGCAAAGATGAGCTGTGTCAGAAGGCTGTATGGAGAGAAAGCATTCTTTTCTCTGAGAGCTTGGTTACTGAGGCTTTCATAAAGGCTCTGCATCTTTCACAATCAGCATCGTTGTTGTTCCTCCACACCCGACTGAAGTCACTGAAAGATGCCCTATTTCTTGGCATAAATATTAAGTGTCCCAAGGCTATAATGCAGCTCTTCTACTACACTGCAAAACGTGAGACATGGGCTTTATATAACTGAGGTTGGCTTCAGGGTTATATGACACAGTCTTAAACAACAATACTACAATCCACTTCTAGGAATTGCCACATCTTTGCTATGCCTGTTCAGGACCTTATCAGTGTTGTTTCAAATTGCGTGTTATGAGTGAGGTGTACCGTACTGGAGGTAGAATTAGAGAAACAATGAGATTTGAACTTAAGACCAAAGAAAACACATTTGTCATCTGTTAAATAATTTGCTAGAGTAGTCAGTTACAGTATGTGCATACCAGCAGTATTAATAAAGATTTGGCTAGGGAAAATAACACTGTGCTCAGCCCTTGTTAACTGATATGCATCTTTAAACGTGTTCTGGAAGGAAGCAATAAGAAGCCAATATTTTATTTTATTCTGGGGTTTCCATGGCATTGGGGGAGTTTTATATTGTCCCTTTGTTGCCTAAAACAACAGTCTTAGAGTAGAAGAATAAGAAGCATTTCACAGCTGCTCTGTTGGTCAGTATGGGGTATCTTGGGAATTCAGTGAATTTTATTCCTTGAATTCACTGCTGCCATGCTACTCTGAGGAGATATGTGGCCTCCCTGGGCAGTCTGTCAGCATGCATCACCTGTGCCAAATGTTGGGGCAGGGATGGAGAGGTGGGACTTCAGGGCGTGCCTCCTCCCATGTGGCTCACAGAGGAGAACTCAGGCAAAGGATTCATTAAAGTCAATGCAAAATGAAATCACAAAGGACACCAAAACCAGATTCCCCATGCTGTACTCTGTGCTTTCCCTTTGTGCTGTGACAGTGTGAAGCAACCAAGCCAGCGAGCACTGTCTGTAAAAGGCAGGCTGCTGTCTTGAGGAGTGCTCAGAGCTCATTGTCATTAATTGCACGTCTGATATTGTTAGCATGGTGCTGCTGTATTTATGGACAGTGTAAAAAGTTGGGAAGCCTCTTAGTATGCTATGCAGTGAGACGTGCTCCCAAGTACTTCATGGCGAAGGCTGTAGGAGTACGTAGGTGTTGTTCAGACATGGACACATTGCAGAGCAGTGCACAAAGGACCCACTTATGCCTTTGGGCAGTTCAGTGTTTGTAAACATCTCAAGTTCTTCCTTATAGGACCTAAATAACTGAATGTCTTTTTCTCACAGAGGCTGGAAAAAAAAAAAACATTCAAAAAGACTGCCTAACTCTTGGGTATTTTAGCACTTACATCACCGTAGCAAACTATCTCATGGATCCTGTTTCATTGGGATCCCAATGCCACAAATGTTAAATTCTTTATGAAGTCTGCTCCACCAGATGGTGAGCATCACCATGATGAAATTCTGCTGCTGATCCCATTGGAAGGCATTTCTGGAAATCCCAGAATGTTTTAAAAAATGGTGTTCGAAATCTCTCTTTAGGAATGACTGTTTCTGACATTAAAAGGGATGTGATGATGTGATACTGCCAGTGTACCTTTTGCGTTGCTTCTGGTCTGTTGATACAGTCACATTGTGAAGGGCTAATCTCTGATCTCAGGTTTGGAGAGCTATTTGCCACACAACAAATATGGGAAAAGAGAAGGAGAGAAATAAAATAATAAAAAAAAAAGAATCACCCACATTTTGCCTGAATTCAGATCTCAGATTTCCCACATCCTGGTATTTAATTTCTCACAGAGTTACCAATGGTTGATCTCACGGCAGGATTAGTGGGAAGAAAAATGAGAGTTCCATTGAAACCAGACTTGTGTCTGGAAAGATGGGACATGTGAGCTGTAGGACCTGGGAGATATCAGATTCAGGGCAGTGAATGGCTTGCCCCCCACCCCCTTTCCCTGATAATCCTGCTTGTTTTGAAGAAAAATCTGAAAACTGAAATCAGAACAGCAGAGGGACTGTTCCAGTGTGTTAGGCGACTCGCCCATCACTTTAATAGTCTCCTGAGAACTCTGTTATATGATGGGACATTAACTGTAATTTATATTCGGTTGTTTTTTTTTTTTCTGTTTAGGAAGAGGAGAATAGATTAACATTGAGGTATAAATTGCAGCAATCTGTCTCACTCCTAAAAGAAAATGTGTTTGAACACGTTTCCACCAGGAACCTTTTCTCATTTGATTATAGAATATAGATGTTCTAAGCTGGAAAAGAAACTCCCATAAAAGGCTCTATAATCAAAAGGAAATAATCACTGTCCATTACGTTGGACAGGCCCACTCCATTTAAATCAACCTATCAATCTTTCTTAGAGAAAGAAAAAACTTTGCCCTGTGGTTGCAGCACAGATGGAACTTGAAAAGTTGGGTTCCTGCTCCATGCTGAAGAGGACCATACTTTATTGCCCTTCCTACCAGATTGTGTGGAGATATTCAAGAAGTTGAAAAATCTTTAAATGCATCACTCTAAATCCTTTAGGAGTTGAACATATTAAGATGACAAGAAGAGTATGTCATTAGACCGTAACTACCCTTTTTGGATTACCTGGTATTTGTAGATTTATTGGCAAGATGGCTTAAATTAGGGATTTATTTTTAGCCTGCAGCATTACATAATAAAATAGCAGCAGAATTCTTTGCAGTAAAAAAGAGAAGGGATGGAGGGAGAGGGTGGAGTTTATTAAAACCAACACAAAGTTCTTTGATTTTGCTCTCTTTGCCTGCACAAAGAGGTTCTCCACGGTTACACAATCAGTAAAGTTTGCAAGAAAAGCATTCCCATTACCCCATTTTGCTCAGGAGTCGTCGCCCTGCCTTTCACTGCAGACCTGCTGTTTAGTCTGAAACCGAAAATTAAACCCAGAACTTCAGCTCTCAACGTTAAATATTCTGCTTTACTGCCAGCACACAGCCTCACCAGTGTCTGTGTGGTAAGATCTATGATTAAACTTTTCAGACATTTTTAAAAGCATTTTATGAGTCTGTTAAGCTTTGGTGTTTTTTTCTTTTTTTTTTCTTCTTTCTTTTTTTTAAGGAAAAATCATTTAGCCAAATTATACCACAAAGTCTCACATGATCTCTGCTGAAACAAATGAGAGAGCCCAGCTCGCTATCTTTCTGAAATATGTTTCTCATTTGGGGGGCTTTTCGGAGCACGGCTCAGGGAAGGTAGAGCCGCCTGTGTTGAACTCTTTCTCTATCAAGCAGAAAAGAAGTGAAGGGAAAACCGGAGGAGATTCAGAAAGAGTGGTGGTCACAGTGGCCTCCTCCACCGCAGCACCCTGCAGGCCCCGCTCACCACAGGCCCCGGCGCTGTGGCCTCGGCATGGAGCGGGTTGCACACCCGGCCATGAGCTGCCTGTTCGGGAGCCTTCGAGACCAGTGCTCGTAAAAATGCCACTCGAGCACTTCCCCTTTGAAAGGCCCTTTCATCTTACTCTCCCGCAGCCCCTCTCCAGTGGGCAGGCAGGCTTGACCGGGAAGCTGCTGCCTGGCCTTCCCACATAGCTGGGCCCTAATGAGGTGTGTGCGGCTCTTGGCTGCAGGTTTTCAATCTCTTTCTTATTACTTCAAAGCTGCTGCTCCAAGGCTCAGACAAGTTTGATCACTTGGCAAAATCTCTCAGCTGGGACTCAAAAGGAAGACATTTTATTTTATTATTTATCATTACGAATAGATAGCTGGTCCCAAACCACAGTTGCCAGTGGCTCCGTAAATGGAGCCATAATGCTTTTTTAAGTGATAAAGGATTGGAGGTGAATAACTTCTGACAGTTGCTTCCTGTTTGTAACAAGCAGTCATTTTGGGGGGGAAAAATAGTATCGAGATCTAACAGGCCTTACTTTATTCCCCTTTTCATGTTCTTAAATACGAGTGGGGAGCAAAAGGTAAACAATATGGGTTTGACCTTCATTTCAAAGCCAGTCCTGGTGTCCCTCTCCCTGCATCTCCTCTGTGCTGGGAGCCAGACCTTCACCATATTTCTTCTTCTGCCGCTGAACACAAAATATGCGCTGGCATCAACTCTCCTTCCAGCACTGCAGGGCTCGGGAGGAAGGCAGGCCTGTTCAGGTTTACCTTCCTGGACGCCATTATCCTTCTGGGTTTTGTGGTCTCCACTGCCAACGAGATAAGAGCTTATGCAGTGGCCCATAACATTTCAGTGGACTCTACAAGGCTAACGATTTTTAAAGATTGGCGTCTACATACACATTAGTAATTAGAGACTTATTACAGCCTCCTCTTGCCTTATGCTCCAGTTTGCATTTTGGCTCTGGAGTGTGGTGTCCTATGTGCACAGAGAGCAGTTTTCCACTCCTCCGGTTTACAGCCTCCACAAGAGGTTTGTAAGAGCAGCTCCTCAGAGTTGGGGTTGGTCCAGCTCAGTTGTATATGTTTCTAATGGCACTGCTGCCTTCTTTTCTGCAATACTTTATTTCCTTCCCACCAAAACTGTTTACAGCTTGTGGGGCTGAAGCTCTCCAAGATAAAATATGTCTTTGTCAGTGTTAGTACAGCACCCATGACTGCTTCAAGAAGACTTTAGGTCTGTTATTTGCCGACTGTAAATGGTGCTTCCTTGTGAAATTGTTCTGAGTAGTACTGAGATTTTGTTGGAGATTTTCACTCTCCTTTTAATCACATGGGGAACAGATTTTTTCAAAGTGTTTTGACCTGCTTAGGTCAAAAAAGCACTTGCTGTACTCAGATGCCGAAATGCGTTTAAGAAATCTGGCCTGACGTAATTTAGACAGCTGAGTCTCAATTTCAAAAGGCTTCAACAGAGCCAGCTTCAGCACTGAGTGACATGCTGCCTTTCAGAAACCTTATTGCTGAGTTAACGTCAGGGCTGCTCTGAAATCTGTGGCAAAGTTGAGCACCTGAAACTGAGGCTTGTTTTAGCCCATTTGTAGGAGAGGTTGAGAGGCAGATCCTAAGGTAGGTACTTTTCAGGGTATCTATACATAGACCAACCTAATTTATGTCTCTGGAAGTTCTCAATTTTATCACTGGATCACTGGATTTAAAAATCCTGTGTCACATAAGCCCTTTCTCTCAAAGTAACCAGTCATTATCACTCCATTATATCAAACAGTTCTCCTAGTGACAGATAAGCTAGGAGAAAGAGAAATAAAACATTAATCTAACAGGAAGAATGACTTGAATCTGTCTTTAAAGAAGTTGAATTAAAGTAGGAGTTGTTCTAATTCAGAGAGGAATGTCCTGTCCTGAAGGGATGCTCCTGAGCAATGCTCTGGTCCCCTTCAGCTGCTTAAACATGTGACTCATGAACAAAATCATGGCCCAACCTTGAGAAACACTTGTGCCATTAGAGAAGGGTGATGTGTAGGAGTGGTTCAAAGGTGTGCAAGAATGGTAGCTCTCTCTACCTGTACTGTGGTTGGTCTCAGCCACGTTGTTGGCCCCGGTTCTCGGCTTGCTAGCATCTGAGTCCCAGGGCAGCCTCACTCCAGCTGTCCCAGCTAGTACACTTCCTCCAGCAGCTGGCGATGTAGATTATCTGGTAATCCCCATGAGCAGCCTTTTTGCTAGTCAAGAAGGATTGTTCCAGCAGTGGTGGAAGAGAACATCCTTAATTTGCTTAGTAAGTTTATGCATCTGAAAAGCCACAGGCTGGTCACCTGCAGAACAACATCAGTATTTTGCTTTATTCTCTCTGCTTACTTTCCATCTCTCAAAGAATATTGTGTAATTTATATAAAAGTGGAGTGACTTCAACAAACAAAAGATGCATCCTCCGTATACAGAATCTGGGTGGGTAGGCATCTTCATAGGAGGTAGAAAACCAAGCTTGAAGTATCTGCTTCAAATCAGAGAGCATGAGGATTTCAGAACAAGTCTGCATATGAGTTTCTAAATCAGTGCTTTTGCACACATGCACTCACAGAGGGGTGTTATTCTCACTGTCTAATGTGCATTGCCTTCCTCACTGTGGAAGCTTTGAGGACATCTCCAAGTTGAAATGAGCTTTAAGATGCTTGCCAGCCCTTAAGCTGCTCACTCCCAAGGGCATTAGGCAGCTCTCCACATGCCCAGCAGCTGGTATGCACGCATTGGGAAGGTTAAGCAACAGCGCAATAAGACTACTTGTTGGTATTGCAACACTGGATTCATGTTATGGTTAAGTCTGCAGCCTTTTGAAGACCAAGATCCTTAGATGGCACAGTGGACCATTAGAGACTAAGTTCATAGGGACACAGACATTGAAAGCAAGAGTATTGTTTTCCAGCCCTTAAATGTCAACCCCAAACTGTCCCATCAGCTGTCACTTCTCCATTTGTCTCTTTCCTTATCTCTAATGTCACTAAAGTACTGAGAGTTTTGTGTCGTGGGAGAAGGTGCCTGCTTGCTATCATCAGGGCTGTCCCATGCCTCAGTCAATGACTGCAGTGTGTCAAACACAGAACCAGTACAGGGAGAGGGCAGTGGGTTGCAGAACTGCTCTGTTGGTTGAGTTTTCCACTCTGCTTTTAAGCAATAGGCTGGAGAAGCTGCACTCCTCCTTGCATGCTAGTAGTGATAGTACACAAATATTGCTTGCTTGCACGCTGGTTGATTCATCTGTCTTCAGATACAGAGTTTCAGTATTGAAATAGTTTCTATTGATGCCTATATAAAAATATGCTTTAATCCAGCATTAAGAGTTGTGTGGCTTTCTGTATGTGGTCATGGTGGTCTCTTCTGCCCTAATGAATCCTTTTATTGTTGTATGTGCAGTAAGCATCTGTAACAATTCTGAGCTCTGAATCCAAAATCTCTGATTTAACTTTGTTTTACTGCTGAGTGACTGCCATCATGAACTCAGTGGAGCTCTGTGGTGACCAATGGCCTCTTGAAGCAAGAGTTCCAACTCTTGCCAGCATGCTTTGCAGAAGGTGAAGCAGCTTGAAGCAAAAGATCCCACCCTAAGCTTCATGCAAAGCAAATCTACCCTGAGTGTCTCTTAGTGCTGTAAGAATTACTAAAGGAGTTTATTAGTGTGTTGGCCGTGGAGCAGTCAGGATGGCACCGTGTCATGTCTTGGCACAGCCCAAGCCTCTGCATCTGCAGCAGGAGCCACTGGCTTCAGGGACTCCTGAAAATACTAGTTTGCATGCCAGGGGATTTCAGACAAGTTAGCAGACAATGGTCCACAGTCTGCAAGTTGCTCTTGTCAGCAGTTCTTTTTGACGTATCTATTCAAGCATACCCTCTCAGGCTTAGAAAGCAGCCAGCAAAATCTGTGCCAACAGCAAATACTTTGTTATAAAATAAAAGCTCTGACAAATTCAGAGGCTCCACATGTACCATTACTGTGATCCTGTAGTTCATCTCACAAAATTGGTTCTAGTTTTTTAAATCTGTAGTTCAGATTTGTGAGCAAAAGGTGAAAAAAAATGAATTGCCAGCTGAATTGCCAGTGAGTTTCTTGAGGCAGACAATTGACCTGGGAGTAGCTGTAGAGGAGCTCTGCCTCAGGGAGTTAGAACGGAATACACATTTTTACAAAAGTAAAAACTGCCCTTCTGTAGGTGGAGGGATGCTGCTGTCAGACGGGAATGGTTGTCTCATCAGTTCTTGTTGTGACCATCTTATGAGGTCCACCAAAAACGAGATGCACATGGCGTCTGTCTGTTCTTGAGGATATCTGCATGCTGCTGGCTGCTCGTGCTGCTGGCAAAATAGCATGTGCCAACCAAATGTGGGTCACCAAATGGGGGCCTCAGGTTGCACACAGATGTGCTGTGCCACCTGCACAGGATGTCATGAGAAGGAGAACCTTTGGAAGCAGAAACATAGCGTCATGGCTCTGGAGAGGGTTGGGGTGTTGTGTCTACTTGTCTCAACACTGCTGTCCTGTGCCCTTTTTGGTGCCCTGATGGATCATATTCACCCACACGGAGCGTGACATGGGAGACTAGCGGCCTTCTGGCCTGGCTGCTGGATGCCAAACAAGATACCTAGGGCATCTAAAGCAGCCCCAGGCTCCTATCTTCAGAACTGGATCCCACTAAGGGTGCCATAATTTGAAATTGCAGATTGTGTGAGCCCACTGGGCATACTGGCTGCAGAGAGCACTTCTAACTGAAGCCTGCTGCACAGTGTCCTGGTCGGTTTTTTTGCCACCACTGTTAAATCCAGGCTAACAACAGTGGTGCCAGCTCCCTGCAGAGGAGCCCTTCTGAGGGCAGATCTCTGCTGTGGACCATTGGGAAACATCTGTCCTTCCTCTCTTGCTGGAACCAACACCAGGGAGAGGCGAAGGTGCTGTGCTGGCGGGTCCCAGTCCCGTGTGCCCATCTGCCACCCACTTACCAATGATACCCCTCAAGAAAAGACCACTAAACAGGTGTGCTCTTTGGAGAAAGATTCCTCAGTGCTCTGTTTCAGGAGAGACAGCAGTCCACATCACCTCCTACTTGTTAGGTCAGTTACAGCAACTAAGGATGGAAGTAGGTCAGGTGTTTGTTCCATACAGCAGAGGGCAACCAGGGGCAGGACATGCCAAGCAGAACTGCCTCTGCAGTGCACTGTATCTGTCAGCTGCTGAGGATACGTGTATGTTGGGCACACAAATGCGTGGGGAGCTCACTCCAAACTGGCCACCTGGGAGATAGCATCTTAGTGGCAGGGAGTTGCACCTGAACTGTTAATCTGAGTATTTACCCTGTCCTTCAGGTGCTTGTCCTGTTCACTATGAATTCTGCATGGCCATGGCCTCCCAGATCCAACCAGGTCAATTTGGAGCTTTCCCTGGTTTCTCCTTGCATTCTGCTACCCCAGCCTCTTGCTAGCTCGCTGCAGCAGAAAACAAATAACCAGGGGAGTAGCTGTTCAGGGCAAAACTGGGCCGAGGAACATTTACGCTCAATTACTACATGTCACCATTCTGTCTCCACGAGTGCAGTGAAGGCATCTAAAAGTGAGAACAACCTGAATTAAGGCTGCCTGTAACTTGAAACCTGTGCTTCTTGTGCTTCTTGGCTGAGTGTTTCCTGTGGTGATATTTCTGACTTTCTGCTCTGCAGGGCTAACACGCTGTGACTGAGTGACTTGGATTTCTAATGTCTGCTCTAATGACTGTGCTTTCCTTCTTGATTTTTGCCCTTCTCTTCAACTTGATCGGGAGCACATCTGGACTTACGAAGTATTTCACTCCAGCCCAAGTTTCTTCTTTGAATCAGGGACTGATCCTGTGATACATGTCAGTTACACCAGCGTTGGGTCTGTGAGGACTTGTGAGTCCTTGGAAGCTGCTAAATGACATGGAGCATTGGAGTGTCCTTACCCGAAGGTACCTGAAGCCTTGGTGTGCCACACAGTGTACATCAGTGGGTCTCTGGCTGAGCGGACTCAGTGCAGAGTTGACTTGCAACTTGTAAGGGATGCACAGAGCTTCTGAAAGTCTTTTGGGGAGAGGTGGGTGTGCATGTGGATGCTCACAAAGGCTAGGTTGAAAATCACAGCTGTGCAATCTTCTAATATNTTTTTTTTTTTTTACCAGTGCAAATAATTCCTCTCTGTTTCTGTCACACATCTGCATTTTCTCTTCCAGAACCTCTACTCACTTCTTCCTTTGGGTCCCTCCATGCATTTGTGTTATCCCTTTGTTTGAATTGTAAGCACTGCAGAGCAGCAGTCATGTCTCCATCTGTGTCTTGACAAGCGACGTACATGAGAGGTTGGCTTAAAACCACCCATCTGTAGCTGAGCTATCTTAGGCTTTTGCAAGGAGCAAACTTAATGAAGAAAGGTTTTCTTTTTGCTGCACGACATTCCTATCTCTTTGCCAGTTTTTCTTTGTGAAAAAGTCTTTCTCAAGAGTGATGCAAATTTGAAAGGCAGAGCTACAAGTCTCAAGCATTTGTAATAATTAGTTTATTATTTAAATATTGTGGTGGTTTTAGCTTGATTTTTGGTTTCTCATCCTTACCAGTACTACAGGTGCACACGTGCATGTACATAGCTATCACTAAATTAATACATGTGCATATATAGGTAGATGAAGGATGAGCTTCTCATTCATTTTCCTGATCACAGCAGCAGAAGCTACGAGGAAAAAAATGTTGTGAAATTCACAGTAAAAATCACTAGTAGATGGGTCTTTAGCTAAGAATAGCTTTCTATTGGTACCCCGGCTGGGCTCAAAAATAGAAGTGCGTCCTGCCATGTATTTTCCCTGTCTCCCATCCATGTTATGCAGTGATCAGAAGTCCACCTTCTTGGAGAATGAGTCAATCAGGTGACAAGGCAGGCATAAAACAAAGTGAGTGCCCATGCGTGTGCTGCAGTCTTCTGGGACTTGGTAGCGAGAGATTCAGGGCTGCCCGCAGTGCTCTAAGGAATTAAGCGCGTGATTGTCTTCAAATGCCATTAACGAAAACATGCCTACCTGTTTTATGTTATGAGCATGGAACCCCCAGTCTTAATTTTTAACTGGAATTCTTGGCTGGGAGGCAAAGCTGTTGTTTTCCATGGTCATCCCAAGTTCTGAATTACCAAGATTCAAACCAATGTATCTAGCACCGTTTCTCAACACACAGCCCAAATTAGCTCTTCATTAGGTGCCCATAGATACTATTTTTCTCCTCGCCTGAGATGTCGTAGCGGTTGCAGTCCCGTTCTGTGAAGAAGATAAGCGGGGAAAATGCATTACATGATAACAGGATTAGATAGAGCGCGAGCGCCAGTCTGCTAACGCTGTGGGGGATGGAGTGAAAGTCGCTTAATCACATCGTGAGTCAGGGATCGTTTTCACAGCAGCGCTCTAAATATAACGGTGCCACTAGCGGGAATGGGTTGTTGTGAGGAAGAAATTGTTTATCTGCATGATAGATTGGTGTCTTCTGGAATTTAAATATTAATTGAAAAGTCAAGGTCAGAGGGCAGCTGACACTTGACTTTGCTCTCTTTCCTCCATCCACAGCTTTGATCATGCTACATCTTTCTTTGTGCCTGGTGCTCGAGAGAGTACCCCAGGGTCATGGCCCGTTTCCTAGTCAAGAGGTGTAAACCTGCTGGCTTAAATGGCTGAGGCCTGAGATTTAGCGGGGGGCAGGGGTCTGGTGGGAGAGGGGGGAGCGTTTGCTTCATGCTTTTCACATTTCCCACATAACCCAAAGCAGACTAAACAAAACCAGTGTGAAATCTCATGGCTTGATGCTGCTGTGGTTATATTTTTTAAGCTGTCATCCATTCATTTATACTCATGTTTATTCCCTGGATTTACAGCTTTTTTTTCAGTCTTTTCTTGGGGTGGGGGGACTGAAACCTTTTGAAAGGGGATTGCAGTGAGCGGTGGCCTATGATTAAAGCTGTGTGTTTTTCCTTGATGCCTCTCTTCTGCAGCAGTGTCACACATGGTAGCATTTAGGAGCCCTTCACAGCTGAGGTGTTTCAAACACTAATGAATGGAAGTTTAGCCATATAATGCAGACAAGCTTGAAGGCATGCTTTGCTGAATGGTGTACTGTAGTGGCCTGGGAAAGGAAGAGAGTTATAAATTGTGTCAGTTAGCCACCCAGACAAAATGAAGCCATGTGGAAAATCAAATCTATTAAAGTATGAAGACTGTTATAAGCTGTTCTAAGCTGGTCATTCTTGAAAGGTCTCTGTTGGCTGAGGGGATAAATTCCTCTTCTTCCTAGATCTTTTTCACGTGTTGGCTTAGGTGATGATGTGCAGCATTTGATAAAAACCAACCTTTCACTCTGGACACCATTTAGCAGAATTGCTTGTTGCCCCCAGTTTACCGTCTGTGTCCCAAAAGGCCCAGCACATCAGTTAAGTAAGCAGTGTGAGAGCATTGTGTTCAGCCAGATGATGACAAACACGACGTTGGCGTTGGGGTTGAAGAGGACAGCCAACGAGGAGGCAAAGGGTTCCCATAGCACCCACTTCATGTCATATTCCTGCTCAAAACACAGCCCAAAGGAGGCCCATGACAGAGCACGGCAGGGATTTCTCTTTCTTGGCACTCCCTGGAGCAGGAGGGAAGAGCAGCAAACCAAATTGGTGTGGTCAGAGAGCAAGGACCTTCCCCTGATCCCACAGTGGCTCCTTGAGGTGTCACAGCGGCTGTACAGGGTGTTTTGTTAGATTGGGGTATAATTGTCAGCTGCGAGAGAGGAGGAGACAGCCTGAGATGCGCAATCACCACATACTTATTTTTTTCTTTTTATACATTCTAGGAAGAGACTGAAGAAACATCCTCACAAGAATCTGCAGAGGAAGACTAGGAGATCACACCATGCAATTTCTACCTCATCAGCAGTTGGGTCTTTTGAAGGGAGAAGACACTGCCTTGACCACTTATTTTCTATTGCCATGGTCTTTCCACTTCTGCCTGGGGGGAAAAAAATCGCATAACCTTAAAAAGGATTTGACTAATCATCATCTTTGTAATCCCTTCACAGTCCCAGGTTTAGTGAAAAACTGCTGTAACACAATGGGGGCACAGATTAACGATGCAACTTTTAATTACTGTTTTCTTTTTTCTTAACCTACTAATAGTTTGTTTGAGCTGCTAAGTAAGGGTGCCTGGGTCAAGAAGAGCTCCGAATCAGGTTTAAGTCATTCACTGCACTGCATATAAACAAGAAACTTGTAACATATTAATTATAATGGGCATTGAAATAGGAAAGGTTGGGTGTGTAACACCAGGCCTTGCAACACTTCCAGCAACCCACTCCCTACTTAGTGAACTCCCTGTTTTAGAACACCAAAGATAAGGGATAGATACTACAATACTACTCCTTTTTTTTTTTTTTTAACCTTCTTGTAGACTTGTACTTTATTTTTTTTTTTTTTTTTAAGACTTACTGTTATTTCAGGAAAAAAATTGAAAGCTGATCACTCACTTCATTCAGCTGGTAATCGGAAGAAAGAAAGCAACACGAAAAAAGGTACTTTCATTTTGCAAAAGGGAAGAAAGACAAAGATACGTTGTATGGTTCGATACAAACATATCAGCAGAAGTAGTAATAAACAAAATGAACAGCCCTCAACTTCTAGACAATACAAAGTCAGAAGGAGTTGGCTTTCTGTAGAGCCAGGCGTTTTCTGTGGAAACAGAAATGACTGACACCGAACACTTATGCCATTAATGACTAAGTCTTTATCGAGTGTTTTAAAACATATAGAAAGGTACCTCAACATTAATTGTGAATTTGTCTGAACAAAATAATCCAGATGTTTTGGTCAATTTCAACTAATTCCACTTACCTTGTACCAGATTTGAAACAAAATGGATCTCTCCTCATTACTCATCAGTCCTGATGTAAGAACCAACACCATGTACCTCAGCTAAGCTTGTGTATTACTTAAGCGATGTATTTTGACATAGGATGGTTCACTGAGCACCTCCGTGCCGGTGGCGTTTCTCCATCTGTTCATTCAAAGCAGCACTTTTAGCAACAGATGCAATATTACCCCACTATTCAATACTACCTCTGATTTTTACAATTAACTCAACAGACTGATAAATACATGCTGCTATACACATTCAATGCAGGAATTTTTTACTGGGTAGATGATCATGAGTATCTGCATTTTCCCTTTATTTCTACTTCAACACTTAATTGCAGTTAAGGAAACGATATCTTTATTGTGTTTCAGCATGACTATGTATTTTTCTTTCTCTTGTTTTTTTTTTTTTTTAAAGTACTTACCCTGTTCTCTGCTAAACTTCTGTGTAATGTACTGTTAACTTGAATATATTTTTGTACTGAATTGCTGATAGGTTTGTAAGGATAATTTTCTTCAATGACACTACATGACATAGAAAAAAATTTAGCTGTAATGTTTAAATATTACTGTCCAAGTTTGTACCTCAAATGAATTGTTTAAAGAAATGGACTAATTGATTGACAAAGACCTACCTCCAGACTTTAAATGGAATGAACTTGTTACTTTCAGCATTAGTTTTGAGACGTTTGAAACAGTTAGGACTGCAACTAATCCCTAATTCAAAACTATTTTTGTAAAATAACTTGTGGAAAATGAACACATTTTAAATTACTTTCATATAAAAAAAAAAAAAAAAAGCGAACAAAAAAAAACCTTCAAAGAAACTTGAAGCTTTGTAGGTGGGAAGCAACAAGCTCAGCTTTTGCATAATGCAATCACAAATATGTGTTTAAAAAAATAATTAGTAGATTGTAAGAAAATACTTGACAAGTATTTTCATGTATTTTACACAAATGTGATTTTGTAATATGTTTCAGCCAGATTTATTTTAAATGCTTCTTATGTAGAGGTTTTTTATTCTCCTCTCTCTCACTCTTTTTTCCTCTTTTCTCTCTCTCATTTCATTTTCCCTCTTTCTGTTTAATTTCTCTTCTTCCTCTCTTTCTTAGTCAGTGCTTTGTAACATTTTGTTAATAACTGGGCCAGGGGTAGTTTCTCAGGAAGGCGTCTGTTGGCATGGCTTTAGTAGCGAGCCAAATGCAGTTAAAGATAACTACTTACTGGCTTCTTCCAAGAGGCAGTGGCAAGAACTGCGGACCTCCTCAAAAGACTGCAGAGGGTTCGTTGTCGGAGATCGCAGAGAAAGAGCTGCTCGGAGTGTTAGAACTAGTCACGTTGATAGTAAGTGAACGAGAAATAACCCTAGCTATGCAGTAGCTCTAGCAGGCCAAGTCCAGTGTCACTTGAAGTCAGTAGAAGGAATTCTGCTGACTTCAAAGGGCTTCGAATCGAGCCTTAGCAAGTCCGTTTTGGTTGGTTTTGTTTGCGTTTTTTGAAACCACAGTATTCAGCGGATGGCACCAAAATAACCACTGGGTGTGTGTCACACTTCAAGCTCCGAGAGACATACCACTCCGATGAACGGAATCTTGTATCTTCTATATATTGTAGTACAATCAAAACACATTACTACCTCTTAGGGCCTACTATACCTCATTTTTTCAGACTGAAAATTGCGTGTGGCCATTGAGTCAGTGAGAACATCATAAAATTTTTTATATATATAGTTTATTTTTGTGGGAGATAAATTTTATACGACTGTTCTTTGCTGTCATTGGTCACTGCTAACTAAGACTGGACATTTAACTCTTCTACCATTTCTGCAAGAGAGGTGTGTTTGCAGGAAAAAAAAAAAGTGCTTCAAGATGTTTAACTACAGTTTACTTTTTCTTTTGAGTGTCTTCTAACTTTTTGCTTTGTTCTTCATGTAGTGCTGCTGTCTATGATTGTACTTCAAATCGCTTGCTTGTTGAAAATGTTCCTTTAATGGATTATCACAGTCTGTTCAGCACAATAAACATCATAGCCTCTGTGATCCCCATGTTGTTTGATTCCTAGACTTTTGTCACAGTTCCATAAAATGGGTAATAAAGTTTGGTCACAGTGACCAAATTTGTAAAAGCTTTGTATACAAGTAGTTTTTTTTGTTCCAGGACTGTAGGTGTGTGCCTGACAAGGAGAGCATTTGCTGTGAGGGGCCCCGGCGTCTGTGCTCAGCAGAGGGCTGCGTTGTGAGTATCCCCTCAGGGAGAGGCGCCCATTCCCAGCGTGAGGCCTGCCCTGCCGAGCCAAGGCCGTGCACTGGGGAGCAGAGCTCCTACCAGCCAGCCAGGAACGCCATAGCACAGTTGAAGCCAAAGGGGTGTTTTGTTGACTGGCCTTGGACCTACCTGTGGGGAGTCAGTCAAGTTTTGGAGCTTTCTTTTCTGTTTAGGCCAGATCACGGTTTGCATCTGAGACATTTTATGGACTTTACATTATGCAGCCATTAGGTTAAAGTGGAAGAGTGCAAGTTGAGGTAAGTCCCCCCTCCTGAAGGCAGTGAGTAGGCACAAGATTGTGGTGCTTGTCTGTTCATTCATACTTGCAACCATACCCTTCTCACCTAGGGTGATTGTTTGGATATTAATTCCTCAGATATTTAGTTTTACACATTCCTTATGTTCACTCATTTGTAAACTATCCACCTAATCTGTTTTGGCCTAGTAACCTCTGCTTTCCCAAGGGCTTTATGGCATGTTCCCTTTGGACTTGATTACTCATAAAATAACCCCAATAACAGCCACAAAGCGTGTGTTAAGTAGTAACACATACTCAGTCCTGAGTCAGAGATGTGAGTAATTGCATTCCTTGTGTTATGTATCCTCCTTTCCTTTCTCACCCAGCTCAATGGTAGTAAAGGATCATTCCACATCTCAGTCTTCTTGGTGGTCTTCTTCCTGTGCTTGCCATCACTTGACTCTTCCTGTTATTTTATCTGATGCGATGCTCCAGCTGTAACCCGCCCACCTGCTGGATCAGCCAAGTGGCTGAACTTCTGCTACCCTGTGCTCAGCTCCCCCCTACTTCTCATTAGTCATTCCTCTAGCTCACTCCACTCCCACTTCCCTTCTGGGGGCATCTTCCAATAAACTTCTGCACGCTTCATGCCACAGGGGGACTATTTTTATGTATAAAACCAATTGGCTTCTGCAGGATCGAGGCCTGTGTTCATCCAGCATCCAAGGCTGCTTTATCCAAAATGCCTGTGTTGTGGGTTGTATTAAGTTTCTGCTTTAGCTTTCCACTCCCACCACATCACAGTCACGCAGAGACAGGGAATTAGTGAAAGCTGGCGCTGCCAGTGCCTTGCACAGCAATTTGATTGTCCATAGCTTTGTTTTAAACCAAAACATCTGCTCTTGTCACTAGAGACAGACCCCAACACAATGGCTACAACGTGTTCCTCTGGTCACAAGACAGGAGTCAGATTTGTCGCTCTCCAAACTTCACGTGGATATATTTTACATTTTACAAAGGTTTCTTGCTGATTCTCCGTTACATTTGACTCTGGTTTCATTTGCTCTCAGGAAAGTGTTGTACTAAACAACACAGCCATGACACAGCACAGGTTAGGAGACCAGAATAAATGTCAGAAGCCTTGCATTATCCAGACCGATGATTACAAGGGACTTTTGTGCACTGAAACTTATTTTAAGGCATCATTATTCAGTCTTACAAGGGCAAAGGTGACAGTTTATGGTGAAAATCTTTAAAATTAAATTGCTTCATCAGCACTTAATTATCCATGCTGGAATTGGAAGCTGTCTTCCCTCTGTCAGGATTTGACACAAAATACCTCGGTTTGGTTGTGTTTATGTGTTACATTAAAAATGTCCCCACCTTTTTTAGCCAATACACACGACTAAGTGGTATAGCTTCTGATTTCAATAGGAAAGAGGTTCAAGAAAGGAAAATAGGAAGTTTTCATGTTCTGTGGAACACAGGAAGCATTCATAATCTTCTGTCTATCCCCTGTCCCCTAACAACTTGAAGGCTGTTTCCATTCTTTTTAGTAATTAGCCTTGACCTGGAAAAGATGACCTTTTCTATTGCCTTTTTCACATGGAAGTCTCTTGACCTAGTATCAGCTTGCAGTGCACAGAATTTACCTTTGTACTTTTCTGAACCCTATGTTACAGCAAACCTCAAAGTCTTAAATGCTCTCCTTGGACATGTGGACTTATCCATGGTCATGGATAAGTAAAGGATTTCCTGGTAACATCAAAAGCTGTGAAATTATGAGGCTAAATAGGCACAGATGGGGGTGCACACAAATGCCAGAAGTAGTGAAGAAAACAGTGCTGGGGAGCTGCGTTAGATCTTAGTGAAGTAGCTGATGGCCATGAGCGTTAGCAATAATTAATCTCTTTCACAGAAGTAAAGACTGGCTGAAGTTGCAGCCTCCACTCAGAACACAGAACCTAGTAGAAGGTTTTTTATTGTTATAGTAATTTGCATGTGAAGAAAAAAAAAAGGACAAACAAGAAAAAGCAGAAGTGGAG
Organism: Penelope pileata; assembly: GCA_013396635.1. NCBI lineage: Eukaryota > Metazoa > Chordata > Aves > Galliformes > Cracidae > Penelope > Penelope pileata. The sequence goes on along the minus strand of WBMW01006460.1, from coordinate 65,728 downwards.
AAAGGAACAACAGAACGACACAAATGGCGCTGGGACTGTGGCCCAAGGAAAGCTTAGTGACAGTGCTTTGGCCCAAGTGCAGGCTAGAGGTCTGTGAGCAAAATGCTGTGTGCAGGTCCTTGGTCCATTCCTACTCTCCTCTGAAGACCAGACTCGGCACGTTCCTCACAAAGAGGCAGGCTTAGGCCACTCAACACTTGACTCAAATTGTCTTTCTAAATGAAACTACATCCAGAGCTCCAAATTGTGGCTGATGGTTTGACTTGAGAAGAGGAAACTATTGAAAAAAAGTCACACGTGCATACGCAGAGTGGAGCGGACAGCAACCCAGGATATCAGCACACCTCTAGGTTGGGACTGCTGCCTCTGCTCACAACTCGTCTCTGAGATTAAAGGCTGCTGGTACAGTGCTGGTACACTCTTTGCCTCTTTGCCGCTCAAATGCTTTGCAGAAATTCAGAGTGCAGAAATGCACAGTTCTTAATAAACTTAACATGCTGCTGTTTCGCTAAGCATGATCATGAGCTACTCTAGAAAATTGAAAATAAGGAGGATAACATTCAGAAGTATCTGCTTCTGACCCCTGCTCCACAGCTCCATGGGACGAGAGGGACATAGCACATTGCAGGATCTGGCTGTGAATTTGTCCTCATGCTAATTCTGTCACTAAGGCTGCTGTGCTGTACACGGAGCGTTAGATTGGTTTACATGAGGTTTCCCTTTCACCCATTGTTGTGGGTTTCAGTAAAATGATCCGGTAGTGACTAAGCAGAGAAAGGGAAACTTTCCTCTGAGAAGCTTCCAAAACACTTTGTATTTCTGTAAGCTCAGCGCACCTGTTGAGTTTTGCAATGGGTGGCTGAGAAGTACAGATGTGGTTTTACACCACCAGGAGGGTGATGCACAGAGATGCAGGGCTACAGACACCTTCGCCATGTGGTTCTCTTTGCTTTCCAATGACAAAAGTCCAAAGGCTTCCCTGCTCTGAGGGGACTGAGTCCTGAGTCCCTCAGTGACAGAGCCCTGCTATAAGCAGGGATACCTTTGGTATAAACTCTTCTCCCCTAGCACGTGTACAAGGCCACTTAAAGACAGTTTGGCAGCAGCAGTAAGATGAGCAGAAGCCCTTGTAGTCTATTGAGGCACAGCGGATTGCACTAAAGCAGCCACACTGTGGTGTCAATGGAGGCAAACTCTCACAAGCTCAGGAGGGCTGAGCCCAGAAAGCAGTGGGATAGTAAATATAAAACTGAAGTGTTTGGTGTCAATGAAAAGTTAGTGTTATTTCCAGATAAATGTTAAAAGAGTAGCCAAATTAAACTGTTTTTCTGCATTTAGAACAAGATCTGTGTCACCAAGCTTTAGTCACTTAAAATTAGATGTCTCATCTGAGGTCTTCATCAGCCAGAGGCTAATTCAGTCCTTCCTAAAATACGGCCTGAGCCGGGTGGGATGAATCACTGACCCCTCCCCACTGACTGTTCAGGAAGCTGGGACAGGGACATTGAACTAGCTTCAAAACAATGTGAGTTTGTGTCGTTTCCAATTACACCGCTGAGCTGAGAGCTCCTACTCGTGAGCAATTGCTGTAATCATTGCACTTCTCCCCCCGCTGTGTCCAAAGGAAGATAAACCTGTCGCCTTCATCACATGCACAGGGTAGGCACATAAAATCTAGAGGAAGCTGCAGGCTTTGAGTCCCAGTTTCACAGAAATATCCAGTTGCAGACTGTGAAAGGGATGGACTGAGTACAGACAGAGACATCCGCCTCTGAACCAGCACAGCCTGCTGCCTGCTGCCTCATCAAAGGCTAAGGAAATTTCAAACCTGAAGCACAGAGTTATTTATTCACACGCATCGTTCCCTCCTTGGATGCATCAGGTGCACTAAGACAACATGCTTTGAAAGTCTGCTACACAGCACTGTCTCTTACCTGCAAGGAAAGCTGCTACTAATGCAGGAGGTGTTCATTTGATCTGGTGGCCAGTGAGTGCATTTATATCAGAGATAGCAAGGACAAACATTACAAATAAGAGCCAGCAGTTTCTCTGACACTTTGAAAATTCATCGGCACTGCTCCTCCTGATTCAGAGCAGACAACGGCATCAGGACACGGACTGCAAGCCCAGACTTGATCAGATTCCCTCAACTATGGATAATATCACAATGAAACACATTAGAACATGCCAGACACTTCCTGCAGTTCATATTGCTTTGTTAAAGCCAACATTCATTTCTACAAGCTCCGCCACCATGCTCAGTCCTGCTGCACCAGCCCTACCTGTGCTGGGCTCCGCTCGAGTGAAGACAACAGAACTGAGCTTTTGCATGGAGCCTAAACCCCATGCAGGCAGCCCAGTGAAAAGGCTCTAAAAGGAGGCTTTTGAATCACCATTGTCCAGAACGTGATGTCATAACACTAAACCAACATCAGGAAATAGTAGAAGTATGATGTACCTTTTTCTCTGTAAATCCTTTGTGTCAAATTCCCAGATGGTGAGAATCTGTGTAGCTCTGGGAATTCAATGAAAGCACCCTGCCGTACTCCACTGAAGAAGTCGACCCATCCAACTCAGGCCGAAACACTTCTGGAGCCTTCTCAACTGAAAGGTAGCGAGAGGAGATGAGTGGGAGCCACAGAGGTGGCACCACACAGCACCTCCCTGGGGCTGCAGCAGGTGCACGCAGGGCCCATTGAGCATTGGGTCCCAATGAGACCCAATTGGAAGGTAACGCTGTATTCTCATTATATGAGTATAAATCTGGAACGGCCCTGCAGGAACTGCTGCAACACTCACTTGTTTGAGCACAACATGCATGAGAAAAGCTTGAAGCCTTTTGAGAGATTTTTTCTTTTGCATTCATGGGTTATATGAAACGTGTTCATGCTGCCATGCATATCTCATGGTCTGTGGTATCTTCAAACACCCCTGAAACATATGTTCTGCCTTTCAGCATTTTCACAGTCAGAGCCTGAACTCTGCAGTAGACTCCACACCGGGTTTTACTCTGCAGAGACAATGCTTACTTACCCATGTGGAATTCATTTTAGTGGAGGCTATCCATTCTGTGTGCATCAAAAGCCTCCTCTTCTCTCCAGCCTTGGGATGATCTGGATTGGGAGGCTGGATGTCCCCAGAAGCAATAAACCACAGATAATGGGAGGGTTTCTTTGTACACCCCTTCAAAAACCTTCCAAAACCCGCCCTTGTCCACACCCTCCAGCCCCAAACCCACGTCCAACCCCCAGCTGCAGCCATCCCCAAGCTGCCAGCACCACGCACCCAGAATGGCACTGGTGGGGCCACGCTTCCACCTCCAGCGCTTTGCTGAATCATAACTTTACAACCCTCCAAGATCACAAGAACAAGCACATATGGGAAAGAAAAGAAAGAAAAGAAAAATATGAACAGGAACACTAAAAGTAATATCTAACAACCAGCTATCACTTTCCAAATATTTTTCTTCTATTAATTTTAAGGGGGAAATCATTTGGTGGTAAATGGGGAATAAACTAAAACCATCTGCACCATGCGAGGCAGCTGTCAGAAAGCCAAGGGAGCTCTTTGGGTATACAGGCCTGATGTTTAAATCCACTGAAGCTATTCCAGCAGTGTCAAGCACACTGATGAGAGCGCTTTCCGAGCGCTGTGTGCAAGGGGCTGGCTCTATTGTTGTAGGAAGAATATTGCTGAGATAAGAAAGGTGCAGTAGAAAACCACTAAAATGATACAAGGTTTGCAAGAAATGAGTTGTGTAGGGAGATCAGTCATACGGCACACATCTGTCTGAGAAGAAAAGGAAACCAGGAGGGCAGAGAAGAGATCTCGCAGACTGATGGGAGAAGATGCCTAGCACAGTGTGTAATTTAAAAACTAGAGGTCCGGACTTGAGTAGAAAGGGAGGGGAGCTGCACATAAACAATCGGAGAAGAATGTCTTCGTCCCAGAAGTAGTTAGCAGATAGCCTGATTGCCAACAGTTTGATCTAAGCGGTGGGCACCACCAGTCCTGGAAGAGGGAAAGGCTTTTTGAAAAAGGAGTAGACTCAAGAGTACATCCCATTGACCAGATTTCTGAGATAATCTTAATGAGAAATTGGTTGATTTGTACTTCCTGAGTTTAAAAGTCCAGATCTCCATCAATCATACTGTCCTGCCTGGCTGCTAATATCTGTGTGCTAGATAAGCACAACTTCTCTTCCGAATGTTAGGATAAATGTGACAGTAGCTTTCCAGGGCAGAACTAAACTCTATTTCATTCATTTTACAGGATCAGAGATATCTGGGGGATATTACTTTTATCCTACCGAGCAATCTTTGCAGCTAAAAATTCCAAAGAGTAAAAAAGGAAGCATTTCTTTTAATCCGTTTTAGATCTTCAGCTACTTCCTTTCTCCTTTCTTGTATTATTTAAGGGCAGGCACATGAAAGTCTTGAGCAGCCTTCCCTCTATCCCTGGTTATTGCTGACAGCACTGCCTGAGCACCCGTTCTTTCTGGAGGAAGCAGTCTGAGGGGCAGGTCAGAGTCTCAGCACTGAGTTTTGTGGGCCCGAGTCTTATCTCCAGTTCTCAGGCTAAAGCCCGGAGCAAATACAGGAACTTGCTCTGAACTCTGCGCATTTTGGATTACACACAGCATGAATTTCAACGTTTTGCTGCTTGCTGTGGCCCCACTCCTTTAGCTCTTTTCTATAGCCTGAACGGGCAGAATGAAAATGTCGCTTGTGTGCTGGCCAGTATGCTTTGTGCCACCTGTCCCACCTGCTCTCATGCAGCTGCACCTTGCTGGAGCCACAGGCCCACTTGCCCAGCTGGGCTTTGCTAGGTGGTCAGCTGTGTGCCCACAGACTGCTTTTGCGATGTGTACGCCCAGCAGACAGTGCTGGATGGAGGAGATGGAGGTGGCAGTTATGGGGAGGAAATGGAGCAAGATCGGTCAGGGCCCAAGGCCCTGAGAGCAGCTAGTGCTGCCAGAGCCCCACTTGCATGGCTGAGCATGACATCCTGCTGGGCTGAGGCCGATGGGATGAAGTTCAACACGGACAAGTGCCAAGTCCTGCACTTTGGTCACAAGTCCATGTAACACTGTAGGCTTGGGGTAGAGTGGCTGGTAGACTATGCAGAGGAAAAGGACCTGGGAGTGATGGTTGATGCTCTGCCGAACATGATCCAGCAGTGTGCCCAGGTGGCCAAGAATGCTAACAGCATCCTAGCCTGCATTGGAAATAGTGTAGCCAGCAGGAACAGGGAGGTGATCATCCCTCTGTACTCAGCTCTGGTGTGGCCACATCTTGAGTACTGTGTTCGCTTTTGGGCCCCTCGCTATAAGAAAGACATTGAGGCCCTGGAATGTGTCCAGAGAAGGACAATGAAACTGGTGAGGGGTCTGGAGCACACGTCTTGTGAGGAGTGGCTGAGGGAGCTGGGATTGTTCAGTCTGGAGAAGGGGAGGCTCAGGGGAGACCTTATTGCTCTCTACCACTCCCTGAAAGGAGGGTGTGGTGAGGTGGGGGTCGGCCTCTTCTGACAGGTAACAGTGATAGGACAAGAGTGAATGGTCTCAAGATGTGCCAGGGGAGGTTCAGGTTGGATATTAGGAAAAATTTCTTCTCTGAGTGGTCAGGCATTGGAGCAAGCTGTCCCAGGAGATGGTGGAGTCACTGTCCCTGGAAGTGTTCAAGATATGTCTAGATGTGGTACTAAGGGGCATGGTTTAGTGGTTTAATGGGCATTCTTGGTAGTAGGTGGACAGTTGGACCAGAAGATCCATGGTTCTATGGCTCTATGATTCTATTCTATGATCCTGGGCCCTGCAAGCATCCACCCTGCCATGGATCACTGCACTGCCCAGAGGAGCCCTTAGCTGGCACCTGCCTTACTTGCTTGAGGGCGCTGGCTCTTGGGTGAATGCACAAGGCCAGGTTTTCCCAGTGAGGACCTCAGGCCCTATAACCTCCCACACTCCTTTGGACACTGACGGAGCTCCCTCTGGGCAGCCCTGTGAGCACCAACAGTCACCAGCTGTGGCATCCTGCAAGATTTCATAGTGACATCTCCAGCCAGCCTCAGCCTTGGTGTGGAACAAACCCGCTGAGCATCATGGGCAGTGACACCATTCTCAGCCTCTGTGAAGCAGACTGCAGCACTCAGCAGAAGGCACAAATGTTTCTAGCAATCTCCAGAGAAAGATTTCTAAACTCCAGAGAGTTACAAAAAAAGCAGCTCTTTTCTATATCATCCTGTCGAGACATTATATGGGAAATACGTGGTTTTACTTTAATCTTTAATTCCTTTCTTCAGCCTCTATTTAACAGTGTATTTCCCAGAATAAGCAGTTATCCCTGGGCCAGGAGCCCTCTTTTAGCACCTATATTCCCCCGCTTCCATTAGGTACTGCAACCAAATGAGGTTGTTGCATCCTGTTTCTCTGGTCAATGTGAGCCACCAGTGCTGTGCTTCAGGATGGTGGAGGGTTGGCTGCACAGCCCGTGGTGAGGCAGAAGAGAAACCTCATCTGAGGGCTCCCTTGGCCTTTCAAGGTGGCCCATCTCTCTTTCTCCTTCATCGGCAGACAGTATCTCTTGTGAAGCTTAAACATTAAAATGTGAACTGCAACAGCTCTTCAGATCTGCACTGCATGTGCCGGGTTTATGTTACTGCTTCCATTCAGTTTGCTTATAGCAGAAGAAAGTGAAGTTATGAAAAATGATTGAAACAAAATAATATAGATACAGTGAACTTTTCTTCCTGGATTTTACTAGTAAACTACAGTAAACACAGTTTAAGCATTATCTGTTGAGAAACAATCTTTCTGCTTTTGACTCTGTTCCTCTGAGCCAAGGACATATCAGCCCTTCGAAAAAGCGTTAGTTCTGCGTACAACCATAAGTTTTGGAGACCTGCAATAAAACCGTAATAGTCTTGGATCATGGCAAATTGCTACCTCTCACCCTCGTGTCTGCGGCCAGTTCCTACCCTGCAGTTACGGCAGGCAGGGGTTTGTTTGCAGCCGAAGGATTCGTGCTTTTCTGAACCAGGAAAGCACTGAGACAGACTTGCATGGACTTGCTGAGGCATTCTTGAAAACTGTTTAAGAATTGAAGTAGGTGAAATCTCGTTCATACTTTGAAAGGTCAAGCTTTGTATAGTGCGGTGCAATCTGTAACCAAAATCAGAGCACCTTCTTCTATATTTGGCATCACTTTTCTAAACTTTTGGGAAGTTAACCTATTTTTCCGGTGGTGAGCAAATAAAGAACAATTCTCATAAGCACTCCTAAAACAGATTTGCTGCAGATCCATCGTACTTCTTCAGCAAAGCTATAAGCAAAGAGAACCTTTCTGCAAAGGTTTATGAGCATTTTTCTGTGAAGCAGAAGTCAAACAAAAGATCAAAGCCATACACTGAAAAGAAAGAAAATTTTAGAAAAAAAAAAATTGAACGGCATGTTTTTGGTGAGAAACCTATATGGGGCAATTTAGAAAAACAGTTTAATAGTTTCTCAATCAAAAATTAATTACTCCATCCCAATAGACATAGCACATAAATATTAACATTTCAGCTTTATCGTAAATGCTGCTCTTGTAGTACTTCAGCAGTCACATCACGGAGCAGCTTGAAAGGAGGAAAAACCCATCTGCTGAGTGCTGCTGGAATAAAGCAAATGCCTCCCAGTTTTGCCTGTGAGTTCTCCAGAGCTGGGTGATGAGAGATGAAATGCATCGTTAGCGGGGCTGTCCGATACTTCCTGTGCACAGAGAGAGGCAAGGCTGCTGGGTCACAGAGCGAGGGCAGCACTAGGGCTGGTGCCAGCAGCACAGCCCTGAGGAGTGGTGGTAGAAGGGCAGAGCAGGGCTGGGTCGACATTTTCTGGCCTGTGTTTCTTATAAAACGATAGTTGGCTGTGTCTAAATAGACATATCTAAGTAGAGACATATCTAAATGTGACTCTGGTACCAGAGTTAGGGCATTCTGCTGTTTGGAGTAGTTCTAGATTCAAGTCCTTAGATTATTTCTGTCCTTCCTCATGTGATTTGCTGGTTTCTTGACATCTCCTCTGGGCACTTCATAAATCCTTATCTGAGTATGCCTGGGCACCCATGCACCTTCCCAGCATCTTCTGCTGGAGAGGACCAGGACATGATTCCGAAGTGGTGGTGGTCAGACCCCCTCACGCTATTGGAAGGCCTCCACTAAGCTGTTCATAGAGTGATTGCTCTTCACGTACAACTGTTTGATTGCCGAGTAGGTCCAGACTGAACACATATTGAAATGGCTAAACAGACACCAAATATGGATAAGAAATGCTCGATCAGTTGTGGAATAGTCTTGTAATGGTGTGGAATCTAAAGTTTTAGGGAGACGAAGGTTATACATGGGATGGTTATTACGTTGTAAAGGAATTTCATTTCGATTGTTAAAAGGAAAAATAAATCATATTTCTGGTACTGTGAAAACAAGATTTTAAAACAAAAAAGGAGATCAGCATAGTATGGGATGAGAAGAGGATGAGAACGCTGAGCCACACCAGAGCTGGTTTTAAAACATTTCCAGCTGAAGTAGTCCCATGCTGTCGCCTTGGCAATATGTGCAGAAAATGGCTTCCACCAAGGACTAAAGGCTGGTTACAGTCTGGCACCAAACGTGCTTGAAAACTCTGGGTAAGCACAGTTGATATCAATTTGTCCCAGCTAGGCGTAGGGATATATCAAAATATGCCCCATATGTCCCAGCCCATGCAGACCCCTATACTGTGCCAGCCTTCTGGGGCAGACAGCACAAGGGCAGATGCGCACTGCCACAAAGCCTGAAGATTGGCATGCTGCCACTCCACCCCACTCCACTGGGTCTTGTGGTGCTTGCTGCTGAGCTGGTGGGGCTTCCCAGTGCAACCAATGCCTTTGTTGGGCACCACTGATTTTTAATATCCTCACATATTGTAACACTTGTAAAGCACTTTGCAACAATAAATCTTTTCATTATTAATAATGTTTCCCCTGCCTTCTCTCTCAGTGTGATAATATACTTTAAAAATTAACGTTATCAGTTTATATATTCATTAAATCTCTATATGTGCTCTTTAACATCCTCAAGGCATTCACTGGAATTATAATCATATACAGCGTGTGACGTACGAATCCCAGCCCATAAAGCTTGTTCGTAGACACTTCACAACATACACCATTTATTAGGGCTTCCACTGAAGGTATTATGTTGCCATACTTTGCAACCATAAAAGGGTACATAATTTCAAAGAATTATTTGATAGGAGACTTCTGTTTTAAATGGAGCTTGGGCATATGAGGAAAATTGCCAGCAAAAATGTACCTAATTGACCCATTGTTGTGCATGTCTTTTTCACTACTGAGAGCTGACCATTTCAGCTCTGCTAGTCATAGTTTTTTCCCTAGTTTCACTACCTGGGGCAACTTGTCCCACTTTTTGATTGAAATATTGTTCTATATGCTGCTGCACGTGCCCTGGATGGATTGAATGAGAGCGATGACGACAGCTCTCATTCCAGGATGTGGCTTGATGGTGCTTGTCCACAGCGCAGTGCTTTGCAGGGGTGGAAGAATGACAGAGCAAAAACACCACCAATTAACCACCAGCACTGCTGCCAATGTCAAAGCATGGATTGTAGGTCTCACTCACCTCAGAGTCTTCAGTGGTTTTTCCTGGGACTGAAGGGGGAGAAATAACCTGGCTTTACATCCAAAATAGATATGTAGAAATCAATAAGTATGACAGAAGACGTGATGGATCTGCTTGAAAAAATCTTAGTTCTACTTTTTTTTTAAGTTAAAAAGAGAACGTATTTTCATAAACACTACCATGAAAATAATTCCACCATTTTATCACCTGAAGGAACCAACCCCTCAAGATTCAATTTTATTTCTGAATGAGTTTGTATAAAAATCTTGATGAAAGATGCAAGTCCTGCTGTATCTAATTAGCTGTAGAGTTTTCCATTTAACACTGTTTTGTTACTCAGCCGGTTTTAGTCAGTTTTACTCTTTGTTATATCATTGTTAGAGACAAACAGAAAGACAGGTAGACTCACATGTAAGACTCACATGTTCGCCCCCAGTCAAAATTAAAGCACAGGATTTACTATGACTTTGATGTATTTGCTATTCTTGGGCTAAAGTAATTCTGAATATTATAAAACAGCAGTTTTGCCTCAGCTTTCTGCTTCATACCTAACACAGTCCCGCTGTTACCGGCACACAGCTGAATAACTGAATACACATGGATAATACCACTGAATTCAATGGAATATGTACGCCTGGAGAGTAACTTGTTTATATAAATGCTCGCAAATGGAGGCTTATGCTTTACAGTTCACTTGGTTAACAGATTCGTCTTTCAACAAGATTTAATATCTAGTGCTGTTAATACTGTAACATAAAATTGCATAATTTTATTCCCAACCCTACTTTGGAGTGAAAGTATATATAACAGAAACGGAACAGAAATGCGGTGCATCACTGTCATTATTTTGCCACATTGCAAAATTGTTCATTGTCAGCCAACATTTCCCTCATTTGCCATTGTTACAAAGTGTAACAGATGAATTTTGTGGCACTAAATCACGAAGGAAAACAAACAGCATTGAGTTAGAATCCCAAGGTTTACTGCTGGCACTGAAAGTGGCACTTCAGCAGACAATTAGCACATCTGATGTGTGCAGATCCAGATACATTCTCATTAGAAGCTAGCTCCAAAACAGCATGATACTCCAACAAAGGAAAGTTAGATACAGAGAGGACCCAGTTCTGGTCCCACTGTAACCGCTGGCAAGCTCCCACAGTTTTCAGTAATCAACTAGATTGGGTCCAAAATGCAGACATTAGATATAGCATGAAAGAATGACTGTCTGGAATTTATTATGCAGTAGATATGCCACCAAACTGGAAATTTCACATAGGAAAAAAAATGGCATTGTGCTTTTAGCTTGGATAGGTTGGAAATGATGTAATAGAAGCATTATGATTTATAACAAATTTATGAGCTATGCAGGCAAGCCATTCTCCAGGGATATATGTGGTAAATGGAGAATACCAGTGGCAAATAGAATTTACATCAAAGCAATCCTGCAGACCTCAAACACTTATTACTCTATTCACGACCTTTGTTAGTACACAGAAGTAGAATGCAGCTTAACGAAATGTTAACATCTACCTACAATGAAACGTTTTTGTTTAAACGGTTACTGAAAATGAGATGAAAACTTTATGTAAGCTACACAACATATATTTTTGACATTATGCACCCTTATTTGAAAGTGAGTGCCTTTAAAGATCGTTGTAAATTTATTGAATCAATACACGTACATGCAATGGGCTGTTTTTCTGATAAAATATCCATGGCACACCTCAGAAGGCATGATGTGCATCTAGCTGAGGCCTGCTGCAATTGTGGGCTCAGACAGGGCTTTGGTCCCGTTTGTGTGGATGCTAGCCCACATAGCAGAGAGCAGCATACAATTCACAGCAAACAGCAGACTCCTGCAGAAAAGGAGATTTCTGTAGAGCTGGCAGTGATACAAAGTCACTTCTTGCACAGGAGGGAACAGCACTCTCAGGGCAGTTTCCAGAGCATCCTCCTGCTATTTTGGAGTTGCATATTACCAAGCCTGATCTATGAAATACTGCTCATAAATAAACAATGGCGATACTGGGTGAAACCCTTTGCGTCACACCAGCACACTAGGGACCAACATTTTTAACCAGACACATGGCAAGAGATGTATGTGAGGGGATAGGAGAGCTAAAAGGGGTGAGAGAGCTCAAATGGCCTCCCTAGGGCCACTTGGCAGGCCACTCTCATTTGGATGGTCCTGCCTCCTATCTCTGAGATGACCACCGGAATTATTTATGATGCCACTTCCACTTGCTGTTCCCAGCAGGGCTTTTCCCTCCCCTATTAGGTTTTCTAGATTAAGAAGGTTTTTGTCTGTTTGCTATTTTGATTTGTTTTGCCTTGATTGTTTTTGTTTTGTTTTATTTTGCCTCTAGTGCACTTTCAAATTGGTGTCAGTGGATATCTTTTTCTGGGCATGATCAGAAGACCACATCTGACAATTAGCCACCTGTGAGAACACTAGAATGCTACAAACGTCTGGATGCCGAATTACATCAAAAGGAACATCAATGGCAATAAAACAAATGGACAGTGCTGCCAGCAGTGGCAGCCAGAGAGGTGCCAGAGAGCCAGAGGTGATCCTTCCTCTCTACTCAGCACACTGAGGTCACATCTGGAGTGCTGTGTCCAGCACTGGACAGTACAAGAGAGACCTGGACATACTGGATAAACTCCAACAAAGGGCCATGAAGATGAGAATGGGATTGGAGCATCTTCCACATAAAAAAAGGCTGGGAAGGACTGGAACCCTTCAGCTTGAAGAAGAAAAGATTCAGGGGGGATCTTGTCAATATCTATAAATACCTGAAGGGAAGGTGCAAAGAAGATGGAGCCGAGCTATTTTCAGTGGTGGCCAGTGCTAGGACAAGAGGTAATGGGCACAAACTGGAACACAGAAAGTTCCCTCAACGTCAGGAAGCACTTTTTTACTGTACAGATGACTGAGCACTGGCACAGGCCACACAAAGTCTTCTTCCTTGGAGACCTTCAAAAGATCTGGGTGGCACTGTATGAACAGGGGGATTGAAGAAAACGATCTCCAGAGGTCCCTTCCCACCCCAGCCATTCTGTGACAACCCTGACACCATACTTCATTCAGTGATCCCACCAGCATCTTAAAAGCCACAGCCTCCTCTAAAGGTCTTGGAGACTCACTGAGCATTTAAGGCACTGATTCCTTCACATATTCACACGTATCTTAATGTTCATTTGTCTTTGTATTTATGCATCATACCTCTGTTATCATAAAAAAAAAAAAAAGCACTTTCCACTCCTACATTGGGGAGAGCGAAGAGGAGTTGTGTCAGACAGTCCCAGACCTCTTAACTTTTGATAGAGGTGAATGCATTATAAACTATAGCTAGCTGTTGTATGTCCACGAACATCAGTAGAACTCAACTGTTTCTCGGCAGGTGAGACATAACAAAGGATGTCTGCCTGGCTTACTGTAGCTATTTTGCAAGGAATAAAACTAAATGAACTGCTGTACCTTTTACATGGAAGTAGCTATATATAAAACATTTATTATTCTGAAACTTCCTGGTGATTTCTTGAAAATCAAAAATAATGGAATACTGAAAACTGCATTCTCCCCTGACCCTCTAAGTTACATTTTCCCCAAAACTTGAAATACATTCTGCAAGAAAGTTATACACGTTTTTCAGCAGAACTATTTTGATCAGCTTTCGTAGAAGACCTTCGATGTTTCATATGTTTCATTTTGACCACACAAGTCAAATGAAATCAACTTTAAGAAGTTTTACTCATCCTCAAGTCCTGTAGACCTGCTTGAGACAGTAAATTCTCCCTTCCTCATGGAGTGGAGTAACAGAGTTGTACTGTCAGCCTCTGTCTCCAGGAGCTGAGCATACCATGCTGGGGCACAAGAATTGCAAGAAACCAGATTGGAGCATTGAAAATCAGATCCCTCTGTCCAAAGAACAACTGTCTAAGTGGTTTATTCCACCAAGATCACTCGTACCATTCTTTTAATATTCCGTCACCCAGCAGGAGACTGAATAGTTTTTAAGTCTTCATGAAAACAATGGTATATTTATCTCAGATTTAATCAACAAAGGAAAAGAAGGATGCTACAAGGGTAAGCTATTCAAACATCAGTGTACCATTGGATGTCAGACAATACCATATTGTAAGTAATACCAAAGAAGGTTTACTTCTATAGCAACATTTAGGGAAAACATATGATAACAATAAAAATTATTTCCACAACCTTTTCACCACTTGTTCCATGTGGGAATGATAAGTGATACTCCTGCTCTACATTTTTAAAGAAATATTCCTCACAAATAATACATTACAAGCTTTGTGCACTGAGCCTCTATTGTGCTTGTGTTCCCAGTTATTACTTTTCTGGAACATGAATTGCATTATGAACACCAGTGTGTAAACTCCACGTGGGCTCATTTAAAGCCATTTCAAGGGGCTGTTTCTAGCCCTGAATTCTATCAGAATTAAGGGAATGGTTTGGTTTTGAGTCATCTTCCCCTAGTTGCTAAAGCATAAATATTCCAGTTTGTTGTTTTTTAAATCAACACCGGATGAGACCATTAAATAATATACATTCATTAAACAGATCCTGGTCATGATCTGTATCAAGGCACTGCCAAGAACATATATATGTGTATAATTTCTCAGTTCTCTGCTCTGGCTTACATTTTTAAGTCTGCGTCAATTCATAGCAGTAGTCTTGAGGCCAGAAGAAAGTGGATGAGCACCGAATTTTCTTTAGAGGATTCCTCCAGCAGCAGGACACATGTCCTGATCAGTAGGCTCAGCAAACAGAAATACTACATACAATGTCTTGCATTTGCATGCTTTTCATCAGAAGACCACAAAAGCTTTTGCAAAATCTGATTACGTCAGTTGTGCTACAGTCCTTAAAAGAGGTAAAACTGTATGATGGCTTTGGTGCAGATGGCTAAGATGCAAAGAGAGCTTGAGGGCATGATTATATGAGCTGCATTCACACCTTTGATGGCAGTATGGACGTAAAGACTTGCTCCAGATCACACAGCCAAGCTGTGGCATAGCTTGACACGAAATCAACAGCAACTCCTTTGTTCTACTCTGGCCTCCTTGGGCTGGGTTTCATTACGCTGCTTTCCTCATATCCCTTTCTCTTAAATACTAGACTAGATCAGACAATGAGATTTTTATGAAATGTAAAGTATTCTTCTCAACTCCCTAAGTCATTTTTAAAAGAGGCGCGGTTCAGTGACCATATCTTGTGTTACTAGTCCACCCGCACGTTTCAGTTAACAAGGCTGTTGCTTCTTTCTGCTAGTCCCTGTATTTAATGTTGCCAAAAGTAGCTCTCAAAAATGAGGTTTTGCCTACACAAAAGCAGAGATTTCAGCAGAGCAGAAAAGCACAAAATAAAAAAGGAGTAGTATTTTACTCCTTCACTTTTCTTTCCTTTTCATCTCTCCCAGAGTTACACCTGGGTTTATCTGAGGATTTGTTGCTGTAACATTACTTGCTATGTTAACTTCTTATTTAAGATTCTGAACTTCGAATCAAAACCATACATTTTCAAGTGGCCAGATCTATGTGCCCCTTAGCCTTTCCCAGACTGAGGTAGTCTGGCAAAAGAATCTCCCTTGTACTAGAGTATTTTTATTGGTTTATTTTTAAATTCAAAGTTGATAAAATGTCAATTTTTCTTCTACTGTAAATCAGTATATCCCAGTCTTTGGAATTAACTTCAAATTGTTGGTCTGGACATGAACTTCACAGTGAGTCCCTCCTCTATCCTGGCTGACATTTTCCCATTAATTTCTTTTTCCCTTTCATCCATTCATTGGCTGATGAGCCTATAAATACACTTCATCTGCTTTTACTTTGCTTTTTAAGCATAGAACAATACTGAACACGTTGACTTGATTATGTCCAGAGGCAAAAGTCTTGCATGTTTTTAAGTCATAGCAATAGCTTGAAACCTGACTTTCTGTTCCTTCTGTCCATTAGGATAATCAATGGGTCACCTCCTCATACACTCAGAGTAAATAGTGTCATGCAGAGAAATGCCATCTCCGAAAAGTGATAGACACAGCCACTTGCAGCCAAACTGAGCAGGCTGGCAGAACTGTACAGGAAAGCAGCAAACAGTGACCAGGTGCTCTCCTGATCCCTGCCCTGGTAAAGAAATTTACTTCCTAGCCCCAGCAGGAGACTTCTGCCCTCCCCAGTTTCTAACGCTACATAGCAACCATTTCTTTCTGGGGGGTGCTGTCAATTTTACCCCCAGCTTGTCCATGCACCAATATCCCTACCTAAATTAACGCTTCCTTCCTCTAACCTTCCAGGCGTCTTTCTTCAATAAAGCCATTTGCCTCAACCTCTGTGAAGATCTCAAGGATTTTTTTCACATATACTCTAGTGGCATAGTTTAGATATCTCAATGATTTTTAGAAGATGTAGTTCGTTGGTGTCTTTGATCTTTTGCGTATCTCTGTGGTGAGACTACCATGGGCTCAGCTTGACCAGCAGCCATCACTGTAGCCCCATGTGTGGCCACTGCAGATGGGGTGGTCTTGCAGCCAAACTCTATGGCTGATAACACTCCTCATGGGTAGCCAGCCCCTGGCCAAGAGCTCACAGAGGTGGCAAAGCACACTGGCAGGGGCCTGAGATTTGCTCCCTTGCAGAAGGTGGCTCCTACTCGTGGAAGTGCTCCCAAAGCTGCTCCAGACAAAATCCCATGCTGTGCCAGACCCCTAGCTCAAAATTGCTCAAACTAAGATGTTTTGAGACAGCTGAGTTGAGCAAAAGCTTGATATGCCCATCTATCTGAGTTGCCCTCTGAAGGAGTGCAGTGACAAAAAGCTGGGGCCAGTCTCGGGGCATAATCCTTTATCTGGCATGGATATAGCCACACCAGAATGGTACACACTGAGAGAAGCTGCCTGAACGTGACCAACATCAGAAACCTAATGTATACCCTGTGTTGCATTATCACAAGGCCTTCGTTTCATTGCCTCGCTCCTGAAACATTTTCAAAGGGAGAATTATTAGGAAGGAGCTGCCCCAAAACAAGAAATGTCAAAGCTGTAGTACATTATTCATAAGAATTTCAGATAAGAATCTGATCATAAAAAGTGGTTCAGTTCTGACATTGATTAAAATTACATTTTGCATTACATCTTGCATTATATTTACATATATTAAAATTACATTTTGCATTATCTTTCCTTTCCCAAATGGTTTAGCAGATTTAAATCCTTCAAAGAAGTTAAGTCTCTTGCTAGCAAACATATTGCAACAAGCTTTATCAAATGATAGCTATGATTCTTCATGCAAGTACTACAGCAAAAATAACATCACTCCCACATCAGCAATTACGGGAGAAAAAATGATCCAAATCCCTGAGAAATCAGAGCTACTTTATCATTGGTTATGAAAGGCTTTGGATTAGGCTCTCATTGTGTATTACATCCCAGTCCTGTGCAGTGAATACATCAGAAAGGAAAGATGAATGCTTATAAACCATCACCAAATGAGGTTCCCCATAAAAAGCAGCATTTCAGCCCACATGATAGCAGAAATGCAGTGTGGTGCTGGAATAACAGGATGCAAAACATCCTCTGGAAAGTGTGCAAGTGTTCCTCCTCTGTTGTGAGCTTGGCAGTGTGTGTTTAAGCTGCTGCTGAGAGCTTTCCTGTAACTTTCATCAAAGCGGACATTGGGTCCTAGTTCAAGGAAATAATCTAAATCATGTCACCTTTCAGACTAGAAAACTAGTTGGTTTTGTTTTGTTTAACCACATGGTTTGTTGTATTTTGATCATGAATGGCACAAAAATAATCTATCGGTAATAAGCAAACAAATCCAAAGAGAGAAAGAAATGAGAAACTAGGCCAAACTGCTTGGAATGATAAATAAGTCCCTTGTTATTCTTACCAAGTTTTCACAGATTTCAACAGAAAAGCATACGGAGTTGAGTCTCTCTGACAGAGAGCTTGGCCTCTCTTCCCACCGGCCTCCACTGTGCTGGAAGTTTTTTCTCCCAGCTGCTTGTCAGTATCTGTAGCACAGTGGCTTCCTTAGAAGAAACTTTCCAAGGGAAAAAGCACTAGACTTGGACTATTTATCTACACTTTATTGTGTGAAAATAACTTTGAAACTTTTGTAGATTTTGTTACTCCCTCCCATTCATGCAGTCAATACAAATTTTAGCTAACTCAATTACAGCAGAGCAAAGGGGACACTGATTTCTTTTGCAGATAACAACAGGACAGATTCTCAGATTCTCACTGGCACTAAATTTTTTTCCCAAATTTCCCCTCTTGGCACACTTTTCTGGATGTGCTCTTGCTGTCACGGCTGAGTGTGGCTGCAGTTGCCCCTTTCCTCACTTCTTGCATCCCACTCTGGCAGTCCACCAATGAGAGGTCCCAAAAGGGAGCTTCAGCTATTCCCAGGCCATTGCCTCCATCTGCCAATCATTTGCTGCCTTCTTACTCCTCTTCTTCCTCCTCCCTATTCCCTGCTACACCTCCTCCTTTTCCCTACTCTCCAAAGCATTCTTTTCCATTTGGCTACTCCCTTCCCAAGTAGGGTTCACCCACCATGACAAGGGGATTAACCAGCAGGGCACTGACCACCATCTCTACCCAGCAGACACTGCTCACAGAGCCCGTTGACCCTTGCAAGCCTGGGCAAGGTGTCAGCACCTGTGCATTGCTGTGATGCGGTGGCATGGGGCTTTCTGTAACCTCTGAGACCTCTTGGACAGCTGTGGACACTAGCAAAGGGGTGCCAGGCTGGCTGGTAAGGAGGAACATGGCCACGTCCTGGTGCTGGGTTCTTGTGTTTCCCAAAATTTGAGCAGGACTGTGCATATAAGGACATGGCTTAGTAGCCAAGGTGGTGATGGATTGACAGTTGGACTAGATGATCTTAGTGGTCTTTTCCAACCTCAATGATTCTGCGATTCCATGATATGAGAGAAGCTTAGCTTTAAGCCCAGCACTCAAACAGCAACACAGGTATGGACACAGGATCCTGGATGCAAGAGATCATCTCTGTGGGAGAGCTCAACTCATGTGCTGAGAGTATACACATCTCTCCATCCATCCCCATGCTTACTACTCTGTCCTCTGTCCATGCAGTTTGGCTTTATTATGTCTGTAGAGCCCTCATTTGCCGATAGCATGGTATAAGCAACAACATTGTTCTTCAGCCATACAGTCCCAGCTCATAAAATAGCATAAAAATCCCATGCAGGGAGCGAGTTAGTTCTCCCACAGACCAGACTCCAACAAGCCTTGGAGGGTGGGCAGATGCCAAGTCTGCGGGAAGATTAAACACACAAAGTGCACAATATCGATATGTTCTTGCAATATACGTGGTGCAGAGGTATGTCGCCCAGCCCGGCTGCACCCAGTTATTTATAACTGCCTATGTGGCTGATTCATGTCTCCTGAAAACTTATTGCCATGGCCTTGTTTTGAAAGGAATGCAGTGTCCCACTCCCCCAGCAGCTCCTGCCGGACCTCTCCTTGTCTCATTTATTAATTCATTCCCTGCCAAGAACAGCACGGTGATGTCATAAGTAAATGTGCTTTGAAATCAACATGATATAAAGGACTTCTGCAAGGCTTCAGGCTGGCAAAGCACTTAAACACACGCGTGACTTTAAGCATACGAGCGGTAGTCCTGTTGGTTTCAACAAAGCTACACATGTGCTTAAGTGCTTTGCTGGATCGGGGCCCACGCTTGACAGACAACTCAGGTTATGCCTTAAACAAAGAACCCCTTTGACACAGAATTTTCAAAGAAAAACACAAAGTTTCACATAATCCCTCTAACCAAGGGTAGAGCCAACGCTGAGCCCACAGAAGCTGATAGCAAGCCTCCCGGTGATCTCAGCGAGGCTGCACTTCTCCTCCCAGGCCTGGAACCGGGCGCGCGTTGCAGCTGCTCCGTCATTCTGACTAGGGAATAAAATGACACCAGAAGTTTTTCTCCAAGAATTGAAAATAAAAATAAGCGGCTTTCATTGGTTGCAGGCCATGTATGTGGTAGCCGGTGTCTGTGCAGATTTTAGCTGTGTTATTCTTGCCGGAAAACCTAAAGAAGTGATCCTGTTGTCTATAAATATAGACCTGTCAAGGTCGAACAGTTATGTTCAATGTCATCGTAAGCAAAACTGACGTTTTATTTACTCATTTGTTCCACTGGAGTGTCAACTCAGCAATGATTAAAGCTGTCAGTAGAATCAACAAATAGTGTAAAAACACTGAGCTGCCAGTCCAAGTTTCTGTTTCATTGAACATGTTAGTTTGAGTGAAACTTTGCCTGAATGTTTTGATGGTTTTGTGGCTTATTTTCACTAATTAATTTGCTTGACAAACAATGTCAATGGAGGCAAACAATGTAATTGACAAATAAAATGGCTTTCATCCATTCATTCCTCCAAAGAAAATCCTGTGCAATTGGGTGTGAGCTTACAGCTGATCTGCAATTTTGACCAGAACCCCTTTTGTGCTGTTCAAATTTCTCTCAAGGAGTTGAAAGTCATCCATCTAAAGAAGGGATTAATCCAGGTCTAATCTCAGGAAGATAATATGCGTGAGAGAGTTCGGACTCTTCAGCCTGGAGAAGAGAAGGCTGCGGGGGGACCTGATAGCAGCCTGCCAGTACCTGAAGGGGCCTACAGGAAAGCTGGGGAGGGGCTTTTTACAAGGATAGATAATGACAGGACAAGGGGTAATGGTTATAAACTGACAGAGGGTAGATTTAGACTGGATATAAGGAAGAAATTCTTCACAGTGAGGGTGGTGAGACACTGGAACAGGTTGCCCAGAGAAGTTGTGGATGCCCCCTCCCTGGAAGTATTCAAAGCCAGGCTGCATGGGGCTTTGGGCAACCTGGTCTAGTGGGAGGTGTCCTTGCCCATGGCAGGGGGGCTGGAACAAGATGATCTCTAAGGTTCCTTCCAACCTGAACCACTCTACGATTCGATGATTCTATGAAAGAAATGACGTGTATGGGAAGACAAACATTTCAGAGGCTGATAGAATGGAAGTTGGTAGATTTTCCTCAGTCTGTACATTAAAAAGGAAGAGGAAGGGAAGCAAGGGAAAACAAGGGGAAAAGCTGCCTTGGGTTTTCAGGCTTATTTGCAAACCTCAGAGCTTACTTCAGGTTGGCCTGCAAATTTTATTGCTTTGTTCACACACAAAATTTAGCTCTGGAAGCCCTTAAAAGACAAATTCAAAAAACTTGTTTTTGTTTTTGGCAAGAGAAAAGATTTTTTCCTAGATTACATGGACATACGGTGTGGTTCCAGTGAACTCAAGATGTGTGAAAAGACAGATAGGGTGTAATTTCTCAAAGCAGGACGCCAGCGTGGTATTCCTAGACAAAGAAATAACATTGCACTCTGTGTACTGTAATAAAATAGCTAAGACTTGCAGTGTGAATAGTTTTAAATCACTTCTACGACAGCTATTGACTTTCCTGACAGAGGAGTCAGCTGGCAGAACTAAAGCCACTCGGGGCTTTTTACAGAAGAAATGCACTTGCTGCCACACATTTCCAGAGAAATTATTTAGGCAAGCACCAAAACAAAGCAACACAATTTGCATCCAGGCAAATTGTGATCCTGCAGGAGAGCACCCTTGCCCACGGACACGGCTCTCCTGGCTGCTCCCGTAAGGAAACCTGGGTGCACGGCTCCTCTGTAGCACCACCAGCATTCGCACGGAGCCTCCTTCATGTGCCAGCTCACCGGCAGCACCTGCCCCTTTAGCACGAAGCTGACATCAGCCTCGTCAAAAATAGATCACATAACTATGTCACAGAACGTCTGCTGTTCACAGGCTGGTTTCTACCACAGTAACAGATAAGATTTCTATGATTCCAAAGAGTTGTACTGCATTGTACTTGTGGCATTCAGAGTCAAGCATATGTCTAATTCTTTCCAAAAACTCCAGAAGCCAAGGAGAATTTAATTTCTTTCTAAGAGTTGTCTTAATGCTTTTTTTCTATACAAAACGCACTTGCAGCGTTCACTGTGCTTACAGAATCTAGTGGAAAAAATAAATGCCATCTGCATATCCTAAACCAAATATCTCCCATTTTACTTACGTAAATTTACATAAAATTACCGAGGGAAGCTATATCTAACAATTATTTCATGTTTTCCAATTAAGGAACGTTGTTTTAATTTGAATTTTTGTCCTGCCTCACCTATATTCTTGGACCGCTGAATTTTTCACAACATTTAAAGTAGCTAAGTGGGGGTTTTGTGTTTACGTTTGAGTACGCAAAGACACCATGGCAGGGTCACGAAAGGTGTTTCCAAAGTAGATTTGGGTAAAGGCTGAGCACAATTTTTTTTTTGTTCAAGTTTCTCTTTTCAATGCAAAGCTTCAATTTTTTTCTGGAAAGAAAGAAGTTCTTCATTTTGTAAAGGCAATAAAGCATGTACCTGCAGATCAGCTAAGATCACAGCAATCTGGTCATAGTACATGGTTGTGTCAGCTGTTTACACATCAATGAAATGCCACTGAGCCATTGATCCGCTTCATTCTCTCATTTAGGTGACACATATCTTCTTCCAGGAATGAGTCCATCTTTAACCAAAAGAAAAAAAAACCCTCTCAAGCCCATTCTGAAAGTATTCTGTAGTGATCTTCTGCCTTCTTTGTTCCGTTTGTGTCACACTTCTGTGCTGCTACAGCACTCGCTGCACAGAATGTGTCTATAACGGCATTGCTCAGCAGAAGCAAAGATCTCAGCAGATCCTTAATCCTCTAAGTAAGAGATCATGAGTGTGGGCCTGCATTCCTCTCAGAAAAAAACAGGATCCTGTTTGTATTAAAGAGCCATTTACTAGCACGTCCTTTTTACATTTGTTGCTGTTCTTTAAAGGAGAAAATAGAAAAAAAAACCCTGGATAAATTATGTAGTCTAGCAAATGCTCTAACAGGACACACTCAGCTTTACCTTAGGTGACCACCTACTCTGTAGGTATGTAATGAAGCTGAAGTATTGGGGGAACAACATCTGGCAAAGGCTTGTGAATTACAATTTTCTTTTGCAAGTGGAAAACCATATCCTGCAGCAGGTCTCAGTGGGGTTTAATGCTGTCAGAGCATACAAGGTTTGTTTTGATCTGTTATGGAGTAACACACATAGCTTTCAGTTCACACTAATAACATCCCCGTGCCTGGGGTATACACCAATCCAGAGGCTACTAATTAAAGGTTAGAATTAACCAAACACAGTTCCTCTACAAAACATATGAAACTTATTAGAACATAAAAGTGACGGCTGGTTCTCAATATAAGCAAAGCGAAGAATGCAGGAGTATCGCGGAGGGTTATTTAAGCACATTTTATTTCAGCATATTAAAAATTTCCTGTGTCTGCCAGTCCAGCACATAACATTTTAATGTTTCATGCAAAAACACAGCAAACTTTCAAAGAATCAATTATCGGTCCTGCGTATCAGAAAATAAATCCTGCTTTTGATATTACCACAACGCTTTTTGTGTCATTTTGATCCGAAAGAGGTTTTTTGAAAGTTCACAGTTTTAAAAGCAGAGCAGCACGACAGCATTGCAAGCCATGTTTTATTTGTCTAAGTTATCAGTTTGGGGACCAACACCACAAACACCAGGGCTCAGACAAACTGCAAGTGTGTGCAGGAGCTCTTTCAGCCCACGATGCTGTGTCAGTGAGGAGGCACAGCCAGGCACGCCTGCACTAATAGTACGTGATCTACAAGCAGAAAACTTATTTGAAACAGAGGGAGCAACGTAACCTCATGGCTTTTACTTCTTGGCTACCACAAGCCAGAATGGAGGGTACAGTATCAGCGTTATGCAATTTATGTGCCCACTACATACTTGTATTTACATCTTAAAAATAAAGCCTCGTAAAGCCCTCCAGTGTTATCTGGGATCTTTGAAGCGAATGCTTTTGGTGCAGATACGCTATCTCTGCTGGCAGAGCCTCCTTTCCCCAGCTGCGAGTGTCTGCAACATGTTGCAGCCTGCTCGCCCAGCCTGATAATGTCTTCACATAGGACTTAATGAACTCATTACCCTTAATGCTGTTGTAACAACATAGCTTGTAAATGTACTTATTTTTAATTAGGTCTATTCAGCTGTGTGAATTGAATTATATAAGACTAATTAATTAATGTAATTGAAAACCTCATAAGGATGGGGCTTCCCAAACTGGCAAAGTATACGTTTGCCAAATCATTCTGTTCCCAGGATTAATTAAGGGAGACCTGGAAATGGCAACTTCAAAGCTGGTAGAAAAACTTAAAATCTGTTACTGTAAGGGTGTTTTCTTTAACAGTGACTTTCTCACTACTTCACCTCAGTACAAAGAAAATAAAAGGTAAGACTATAAAATCTGCACTTGTAAGTTGTTTAAAATTGGGTTAGGGTCCTATAGCTTCTAATTAAAAGATAAGAGCTGAAATCACTGAACATAGATGTATGTTATTAAACTGTGCACGTGTTGGTTTACAGCCAACATAAACCTTCCTCCCACAGGCTCCTTTTTTTTTTTTTTTTGATCAAGCTGAGACATTACAAAGACCCCACCACAGGACATTCGTGCTGCTCTGGGCACAGCCGGGCTCTGCTTCATGACCAGGACTCCCGGGCACTACAGCAAAACTGATAATCCACAGGAACAAATGTTCTTAAACACACCCATGTTTCCTGAAGCCCTGAAGCCCATGGCTACAGAGCCCTGAGGCAGATCATGAGGATGTACGGCTTTAGCACAATTTAGGTGGTACTGAATGCATGCAGTAACATACACTGTGACATCATCAGTTTATTTGTTGCTTAATTATAATTATCCTCATTTGAGTGGTTCTTAAAGAAAGGTCTGTTTGTTTGAAAATACAAAGCCTGGATTGGTAGTTGGTGTGTGTTAGTAGGAGAGGAAAGGTGAGACGTCTGCAGCCCTGTCCCTTCCCTCTCCTTGCCACTACCAGTTCAGCACAGGGACACCTTGCACTGACATCCCCTCGCCCTTCAGATCAAGCCTCCGTCTCACCCTGGGTAGTAAAGCCTGTCAGACAGCTGCAGTCTGTGGTCACGGGGCCACTGTCCAGAGGTGAATCGGGTCTGCCTTGCCGGCTGATTCCCTGAAGACTGCTGGTAGCTACCAGCAGTTTGTGGGCAAAGTGTTGTGCGACTGAGCCGCAAGTTTCACCATTTCAAAGAAAGAGGCAATATGAAAAGCCCTTTTGAAAGTGAGTCCTGCAGGAATCCGCAGAGTGCTAAGGTTTTCTGCTTCTGATTTTCACAAGGACGCAGATACTATACCTATTGCATACTATTATAAATTAACATTTATATGATGTTATAGATACTACTTTTGTGTACACACTCCTTAGTATCATATGTAAGTAGTGGGCTGGAAATGAGTGCAGAGCTCTGGTGGAAGAATGAATTTTCAGCCTCCTGAGTCCATCTCACCTTTGAGACTCAAGCAGTGCACGAGTTTCAACCCTCTTAGCCAGAAGACAGACTCTATCTCAGGTTAAGAAATGTCAGGAACAACTCACAGCTCCTGCAGCCTTGGGTACCACAGCAGGGAAAGCCTGGTTCTGGGTGAGATGCTGCAGACAGCTCACACTTGGGGTGCTCTAGTCATATCACAAAGCACAGAGCTTCCCTTGGCACCATAACAGCTGTTTGAGTGGATTTTCTGATCAAAGTGCCGAAAACAACAAGAATTCTGTATTGCAGCCTGTCAGACTTGGTTTTGTGTCAAGACATGAAGATGTATTCCATCGTCCTGTGGCATGGTGGGAGGGTGCATGGAGATGTTCAAGGGTTTCCTTTGACATCCTCCACATGAAGGAATTCTGGCTAAACAAACTCCGTGAGACTTGGATGGGTGAGAGTCTGACACAGTGACAAAGTATTCACTAGTATGGAGCTCCGTATTAAGTTCCACCATTTGTCTCACTTACACCATTTTGTAATCCAAAGTGTCTTAGTGGGGCTGAGTATAGAACACAAAGTCTGTTTTCTCCTCTGTCCTCAGCGAGGAAAAAAGAGGTTTATAACTGAAGTATTAGTTATTATATTGCCACATTTTTTGATTCAAGCAATTGATCTCCCAAAGGTTAAATGTTGTAATAGGTAATAGAACCTAAGAGCCTAGTCAAGGTCTTTCTAGTAAAGGATCAGTCATCTTTACCTGCAGTGAGTTTCATGAGGTTCCCTCCCAAATGCTGTCAATTATGTGCTGGGAAACTAGCAGGCGCATTTGGTAATAAATATGCCCTTTCTGCACAAAAAAGAAGAAAAAAGAATATTATGATAAAGCAACTGGCCTCTCAGTCTATAAGAAATCCAATTAAAAATAGTTATGCAACAGTATTCTCAGCCACCATAGCAGGAAGAAAACTACAAGGGAAGGTAATGGTGCCTTGCTCCCTTTCAGTCAACACTGTCTCTCTGCCAAGTATTTCTAAATGTTGCAGGAATGTAGTTCATATGTTTCACAGATTATGAGCTACTTTTCCCACTGCTTTGACCACCAGACACAACAGCATCCAAATGCAACACAATGGTAATTCAAACAAGACTGCACTTCCTTTTACATTATAGGTGTAACACCAGAGTGGGAACAAAATAGATCTGTGACCCCTGCACTAGTCCAAAAAACACTGTAATGATTTTTACCATAGAGAAAAAAAAAGCTGGAGGAAATAAAGTAGCAAGATAAAAGAGAAAAGCAATTAGCAGGGCTGAGCCTCAAATCCCTCTGATGGATGTAGCTTATCTTCAGGATGGGCTCTAGATGCCCAGCTGAATACACAGTCTGTAAGTTGTCATTCTGTAATCATTTTGATTATTCTGCAGACAAGGTTGCCAAAACCTTGTAAAAGTTGTATCTGTAGAAAGGGCACTTCTAGCTGGAACTGCAATCTACAACATGAACTTTGTGGTATCACCTCCGGAAAAGCAGATGGAAGAAAACAGGCTACAGACACAGTTTTCCTGAAGACCTGCAGTACCCTGCTCCTGCAGTTACTCTGGCCACATTCCAGGATGAGCACATGGACAAATGCCTACTTTATTATCACAGATAGTTCCGGAGATGCTTTTCAATCACTCCCGCAATGCAGAAAATACTCTCATCTGGGATTATAGACACAAATTTTAAATTGATAAATTGTACCACACAGACACACAATGAATTATGGAAGAGAACATTCTTTAGAAATAATACTTAAGACCATGAGAATTATTTTCCCTTCCATATCTTTAACCTGATGATGAACTTTCCACTTTTAAATGTGAATTTCTTGCCTTTCTGTTTTCTATGAACTGCACTTCGAACCAGACCTCAAACTGCAAACACGTAACACTGGTTTTGTCAGAAAGCGCTTACCCAAATGTCTCTGGATTTAATGTAAGCTTGCCTGCTTAACCTCTTAGAGGTCAAGATGTTTTGTAATAACTAGATTTCAGCACAAAGAGGAGGTCGGGTGGTATGGTGAGGACCTCAGGATAAAATCGGGATGAAGATTGTGCAATGCTCAAGGGACTAGGAGAAAGGGTAAAAAGATGAACTTGGGCTTTTCCAGGTTGAGCTCTACATTTTGCAGGGCTGTGACTCACACAGGTTTCTGTTTGAAACAGCATTATAATGGCAGCTACCAGGAAACACTGGAAAATGTCCAAACATTTAAAGAAAGCGAAGAATAAGTTATGAAATAGAAAGTTCTTGTGGTCTTTTTTTTTTTTTTCCCCACAGGAAATAGCAATCATTTCATTCCACTGAAATTACAGAAGTAACTGGTATCATTTAAAAGATGCACTTGCTGATACACGGGGTTCAGGTATCACCCTTTGCTTACCCTAGCTTGAGCCACACGTTCCCATCCCAGGTCAGTGGCAGTTTCATGCTGGAGCAATACCATGACAACCTGCAAGGGCTGCATGGATTTACTGCAAATGAGCCTTTGCCCCAGCTCTTCTTCTGTAATTTTTATTTTTGTTTGGATCTTCTTTTGTCTACTTTTAACAGACGTTGGGAAGGTCTTTTCCAGCTTTTCCTGTGAGGTATAATGCTGGCAAAATGCAGCAGAGCTGGTAGCACTTTCCATCAGCGGTTACAAATCATGGATGAAGACATGACATTTATCTCCATTCTATGTTCCTTCACTTACACCTTGAGGTGCACAATAGCAATTTGCCACTGCCAGGCATGGCTTTCACATCAGAAAGCACAGCTGCAGGTGAGATACCTGAGAATGCTCCACAGCCTTGCTGATACTTTCACCAGTTGGGAGACTGGGAGACAATGAATGTGGGCTTGAGTACCCTCTGTCTGGAGAATCCCATGGGTCTCCTTCAGAGGAAGAGCTCCACCAGGCCACCCTGCAAGGGTGCTGTGTCAGCATCTTTCTCTCTGTATGGCCCAGGTTTCTTCCCTGACAGTGACCTTGGCACACCTCATTGCTCTTCCATGGAGATAAGGACTTACTCCCACTCCCAGAGAGAATGGCAATTCAAGAAGTCTTCCTGAGATGTCCAAGGTGGTGCAGAGCATACTGTACAGGTCTTGTTCTCCTTACCAAGGCTGTTTGGACTCAAGGAGAAGAAGAGGTGTCCCTATATCTCCTTTCCAGATAGGCCTTTTTTGCTCAGTGTCCTTGGTCCAGTGCTGGCACAGCTCAGTAGATGCAGTGCAGTGAGGAGTGGTGGAAGAAAGGGTCCCTGCCCCTGCTCCCTATTTTGTTTTTATCTTTATCCACAGATTGAAATAAGTTCTTAAACAGCCCTATAAGCAGGGATCAGACCAGCGGGATTCCCTGCTTTCAGAACAGACCCTTAGGGGTGAGATTAGGGAAATTGATTCTATTCAGCAGGATCTTCTTCCACATCCCTGAGTTTTGCATATCTCCGTGCATCTTCAGCAGGGTGCTTTGCTCTGGAATAGCCCAAAACTGCTGGCCAAAGCACTTGCCTGGCCACAAAAGCTTGATGTTCCTCAAATGAAAGAGCACCTGGAGCATAAATCTCCTTCCTTCCTGGGAAAGCCTCTCAGCCACGCTGCCAAAAGGGACAAAGAGCACCAGAGTTTCCAAAGAAACTCATGATTATTATAGGGTTTACATCTAAAAATTGATCACTTCTGCAAACATGTGTGAGCACATCCCCAAGAGATGTGCCAGCACATTTGCAAGAAAAAAAGTTTCAAGTTTTCCTCCTCCTTTTGGCATTTTCCATATTCTCAGTCAGTAGGTTCACTCCTGCAGCTCTGGACTGGGCACCCACAGCCTTCCTTTTTCCCCTGTTCTGGGTTTCCCCTCTACTGTGGTGTCCACCTCAGCATCCCCAGGGCTTCACCCGTACCACAGCATTGACATTTCAGCACGGTGCTAAACTGGCAGCATTTGCATGAGTTCCTAAACGGGGACCATGCCAGAAAAATTTGAGCTCTTCAGTGTTCACTAAAGCTGGGGAGTGGGGAGAAGCTGCCATGGATGTAATGTGCACTCCAGGTCCTAGATCCATGCCTTCTAACTGCAGTGCTTACCTGCGGTGTCTGAAGCAGCAGCCCAGTCACTTCAGGGTCCCTTGACAGCCCCTGGAGAGAGCGGGAGAAGGGGGGCTTCTTCTGTGTAGGGGGCTGGAGGTGTTGCTTTTCTCCAGTTGATCACTGCAGGAGCCACAGGGCTCTACCTTCCACATCTGGGAGACAACACATCCCTGTTCAAGGGAAAGAAGCGTGAAGGTGGCTCTGGGAACCTCTCTGAGCTTGGCATCCCTGCACTCATGCTCCCCTGGCCCTTCAGGCCTGACAATCCCTATCACACAATCCTTCTTTCTTCAAAAGAGACTTTTCTTGGCGTAACAGAAGTCTCCATGTAGGTAAAGCTGATTGAACCCAATGCCGGTGAGTAAGGGTATGCTGTCTTTGGGGGACAATCAGACTGTGTTCTTCTGGTGAAAGGTGCACAGCCAGGCTTTCTGCAACACTCTGCCTCTCTGTGGAAGTCTGGCTGAAGAGGACCCAAACTTCCATAACCCCAAACATTCAGATAATTATTCAGGGTTTCCACCAAGGCCCTACAGGGTGGCGGCCCACCACAATTTCATTTTTTACCCCTACACATTTCCTTCCCGGGAAGCCTCCACCCACCATTAACTTCATCTAAGATAATGCCAAAAGAAACAAAGTTGTCTTTTTTTTATATATAAAACGTTCAAGCTTCTACCACAGAAACCACCTGATGGCTCAATTTTCACTCTTCCTTAAAAATCCTGCAGATAACTCACGGTAAATACAAAGGCAGAAATACTGACTACTACATATAGAGGATGTGGAACCTGTAGCTTTGCCTTAAACTGGCTGTTTTCTGTCACTACTATTTTCTAAGGAAAATACCTCAGCACAGAGCAAACAGTTTAAAGCCAGGAAGTTTTTGCTGGTGGTAGAAATTCTGAGTGGAGGATGAGCAAGCTTCACATTTCCTACCAGCTACTGAAAATAAGTGCAGCTTTCTCAGCTCTGCCTTTGTGCAGGGAGCGGGTGTAGGTGGAGAATCAAAGGGAAGTAGTGTAATAGCCGGTAGTGTATTACTAATATGTACTTAGAAATCATAATAAGGCTGAATCACAAGTTACTCAGCACTTTACCCATTTATAATCTTGAAAGCTTGTTATGACTAATGCAATAGGCACTGACCTGGCTCAGCATATAGCTCTTTAAACAAACACAGACGTTTCAGGGCTAAATCACCGCATGCCAGGGCTTGCACCACCTAATTTGAGATGCCTGTTGTGGATACAGGAGTCCAGGCCCTTTCCCTGGGTGCTGATCTCCAGCGTGTGGGGCAGCTGGGGGGTTTTTGGAGGTGCTCCAGAAGAAAACACAGAACTGCACTTTGAGGAGAAAAAGTGCTTAAGAGGTGTGTGCCATGGCTCCCTCTCTTCTGAGCTCAAAGGAGAACCTCTTCCCTTCAAAAGCAAAGCAAGCCTGGCTTTTTATGCCATTAAAAGCCAGCTGGCAAGGACAGATGTGTCTCTTTATACAACAGTGCAGGGGCAGAAGCACTCATTCAGCATGTGAGAGTCCCACATCCAAATTCCCAGGCTCATACCCCTCTCTGTACACAGAGAAGCCATTAGATAGGATGTATAAGTAGGCAGGATGGGGCAAAAGATTGGACTCTCCCTTCCTGAGGAGCACAAATTTTGTCTCTTGTGATGCAAAAAAAGGAGAAGAAAGGGGGCTGCCCAAGCTAGGGCAGAGCAAAGCTTCCTCCAGCACAGGGAGCACTGATGAGGGGATTAGCTCCAGGTGGCACGTGCTGGGTAATCACACTCTGATGCTCTCAGCCATGGAGCAGCTTCTCAGATTTTTTATGATTCCTGTTGAAAGTGCTTAGGCTCCTTTCTGAAGGTGAGCTTTGATGATGTACAGCTACTTACTTCTTTGTTCAAAAAATCACCCTGTTGTGTGCTGCCAAGGTTCAAGCTTGCTTCTGTTTTGAAGTGCAAAGCAATTCCCTACTACTATGCACATACAATTTTTTAAAAATCCAGGAAAACAAACATACTACAGTTAAGAATATGAGGTATATTTGTTTATTTCAGTCAATGCACTTGCATGTGAAAGGAATTAGTGCAGTAATCTAAGCATACTCTTCTTGTGGAAAAATAAGTAGGAATTTTTATACTTTGCCACACACACATTCAGCAGTTCAGTGGACAAAACCTGAACCTATTTCCACCACAGTCATTCTTAATACTTCTTACACATACACAGTCTGTGTTAGTACAGCCACTGGCTCCAAAATAAGACCACAAGTAACCATTTGTAGTGCAGAACCTCCAAGAAGAAGGAAAGATGCTAAAATCAATCTAGTTGTTTAGGAATTCTCATTGTCTACACCACTGTAGCACCTGAGCATCTCACGATCAGACATGTATTTATTCTCATAACATCTTCATGCGGTTGGAAAGTTCTATTATCCTCTTTTTAAACCCAGCTTCCTTAGGAAACTAGTTTAATACAACCACTGTCCATCAGCCTGTCAGTTCCCCTACAAACAACTTTTGGCTAATTTCAACCAAATTTAACCACATAATGTGTAGGCAACCTCTGCTTCAAAAAACCAGCACTGTGTCCAGGGACCTGCTGCATTTTGGGGAGTGGTGGGGGCCCAGTTGATTAAGGGCTGTGGGTAACCAGCACAATCGTTCTCCACAGCTTGACTGAAACCTGCAGCCAAGCATAGCTTTGCATCCACATAATGCAGATGCAAAAAGAGTTCAGTGCGTGCAGGTGTATGCAGGCGTATCAGCATCCCAAATAGTGAGTGCCATGGAATGGAGGATACATGTCGAAGCACCAGGAACTGAGCTCATTTTTCAGCATTTCTAATCAGTGTCTGAAACTGCAAGCCTAGACTATTTCTACTTTTATACACTGGAAATTAAATAAAAACTCAAGGACTGAACAATTTTCTGTAGGGACATCTTCTTATGTTTAGCTAATTGTGAATGATGCGGATTGCCGACATGCAGCTATTAAGAAAATAATGTCATAAAGTATTCAATCTTCAAAATGTACTTTGCTTAACAGTCCCCATAATTTCCACACTGAGAAGTGCAGTATCTTCACTAGATCTCACTATTCCTCACAATTAAAAGACAGACAATGTACTTGCATATAACTATGTGATGTATGTTATGTCTATTACATGCTAGAACTCTTCTCACCAAATTAAAGTCACCAAAAATAAACATTCTGAGCAAATGAGTGAAAGAATTTTGGTTTTTGTCTTTGCAAACAAAGTAAAGAGAGTTCAGCAATCTGAAAAAAAAATTACCGAAAATTGGCAAAATCATAATCCAATATTTTAATATATCCAGATTTCTTAACAAGGCTGAAGTTTTCCATTATTTACTCTGGAAAAAATAATATATATATATAAGAGAAATGCAACATGCTAAATAGTCATTGGAGAGGAGGATCAAAAGACTCTTTTAGTAGAGTCTCTAGCAAGGGTCTTTGTCTGACCGATGAAGACAAAGGATTTTTTCAAAGTGTAGTACCCTGACATCAATCAGACAATAGTACACCTCTAAGTTGTACTTAAAAATAAAGCCTTTCTTCCTTTTTTATTCCATCATGATAGTATGGTTAATGTGAGCTACAGAACTATCCTTCATTATCCAATCTGGAAATGAATGCTTAAACAGAGGGACTGTATTTCAACCTGTCAGTGGGCCTGTCTTTTTTTATATCCTATCTAAAACACAACCAAAATAAAACAAACATAATGACTTTGATTCACATAGCACTTAAAAATTTGCTTTGTTGCAGTGAGCAGCTCTTGTCTGAAGCAAGCAATTCTGTTTACCCAGTCAACATAAAATATATCCTAGCATGTGGATATAAAAAAGCAAATGTTTTGAATCCTTTTGAAGCTCCACCACGTTGTGGCTATGAATTTTCTGCTAACAATCATCTGAAGATTAAATCCCCTCTTTTGTTACCTGAGTCCTAACTTAACCTGATGGAAGGGAGTGGAAAATCAGACCTCCTGAAGAAGGAAATTGTTGGGCCATAAACTAGGAAAAAGCTTAAGTGTGAGTCTAATTGGTAAGTATGTGAGAAGATGCATAGATTCTAAAATTGCTAAGCATTAGTTTATAGAAAGTGAGTGCTTAAACGTGTTGTGTTCATGGAAAAACAACCTTCTTACATTTTCCTGTGTCACATACTGTAATTTTCATCTACTTTAAAGCTATTCACTCATACTTACTCAAAAATCAATATTCTTTTAGTTGGGGGTCTCAGAAAAAAATCATCTTTTTTTACTTTGCATTTTGTATTTTCTTAAGAGCTTAAATGCATTTAAACAGTCAAGAAAGGAAGTGGAGTCTGAACTTGTTAGAACATATTTCCCCTTAATGCAAATAAATATTACTTTAAAATATTCCATTTGTTTTCCATTTGGAACTGACCCATTTGGTTTTATGGGATGATTCAGTTATAACTCACAAAAAACACCGGTGAACTCAGATTTTATTTTGAAGTAGAATGGTCTCTGAAACATGGTACTTCCAATGGCTCACTTGTAACTTTTTTCCTGTCTTTTGCAAACCACTTAGAGTTTCCTAAAATATCTATTTAAAGGCTTCCCCCCCCACAAAAAGGAAAAGCCCTGAAGAGTTGGTTATATCTTTAACATCAGGAAATGCACGTAGTAAGAGCATAATAAGTAATAAAATCGGTGTTGATAGAAAAATAAATATAGCACTTTTGCCTGGGTTAAATGTCAGATGTAAGGAAGTGCTGAGCATCCTTACTTCCTATAGAATCACTCATCCTTCCTCTACTGAGGCTGTTTCCAAAAAGGCTGTTATTAAGTCTGGGAAAGGATGTGGCAGCAAAAGATGGTAAAACACTTGAACACATGTGCACTGTAGATCTTTCTACTACGAGCAACATTTATTCAACAAAAAGAGCAAATGAAATGTTCAATGAAGAAAAGTAACCCACAGATTTCCATAATTGTAGCAGGGCTTAGGTAATGCACTATACAGTGTTTGATTTAAAATGTTAAAATATTAAAAGAAGTTTTCTATAGCATAGTGTTCCTATCAAAGTGAAATGACTCATAAGAATGCTAAATTCAAACCAGATGGGCATAAACACTCACTGAAAAAAATCAGATATTTAGAGGTCAGCATGGGTCTTCATAAAAATGAAGACCTTGTCTGAGTTACTGAAAAAACGAGCTTCAGTGATAAAAAAGAAAACAAGAGAAAATATTAGTGATTTTATTTTAATTATACAAGCCACTGTCAATTAGGAGAACTAACATTTACAAAACTTTACATCATCGTTTAAATTTGAAAAAGATGGCTGCCGTGGTCTTCAGACTTCAGATACACAGCCCCACAGCGGCTCCCGTGCAAGAGGGAGGACGGGACGCACCAGCTCAGAGTGCCACACCAATAGTCCATCACAGTCCCTGTCCTTCCCACTCAGGTGAAAACCTGAGTACAGATTTGAGTGGCACAGAAATCTTCTGTCACAGACGGCAGCTTTATGCCAGCCCTAGCTTCCCTGCAAACCAGACCACAGAGGGGGGAAGTGTCTCATTCCCGCTACCGTACCAAAAAAGTTCATACCACCCAACTTCACTGCTGCTCTGCTGTTAAAAGTGCATCTTGTTTTGTTTTCCTTTCCTCATGCTATCCATCGTTCTCTCCCATTTACAGATTGTCTGCAGCATGTACTTATTTTGAACTTTTATACCCTACTAGAAGAAAAATATGTGGGCTCAAAATTAATATTGTTTTTGACTTATGGTGAAATTCCAGTAATGTTTAACTTGGATCACTAGACCTGTGCATTTTACAGAGAGCAGAAAAGAATACTTCTTCAGCCAAAATGTGTAATGGGAGTTCCCTACTGTTTTGTTGCTGGGATCTTGGACAACAAGAAAAATGATGAGCATACAACTTATTCCTTTTAAAACACATAGACCAACTAAGTGGAGAAAACAAAGGTTCTACCCATACCATAAGCCATAAAGGTGTATGTTTGTACCTCTGTTCCCTGATTAATTTGTTAACTGCCACCATTCAACCTCCTAATAAAAAATGATTGTTCAATGTATATTACCGACAACGATTTTACATTCCAAACCATAATCTCTTGGGGCATATGTCAGCAGAAGATATGTGCGGCTTCCATCGTGTAGAAGCCCACACAATGCCATGGAAACTAATTTCCCTGGCCTTCTGGGGCCTCCTGCAAAAGGGCCATGATTTTATTTTGCAGAAAAAATTACCTGTTCTTTTGGTCTATGTTTCACTGCTGCCATTAGCAGCGTGCTATGACTGAAGGCAAGGGGCGAAACTTGGCCCCAGCAGCATCGCTCAGAGCTTTGCTGGTGGTGTTTTAGAAGGGAGCATTGTCTACAACGTGCACGGTGAGGCTGCGCAGGGCAGGCTGCAGAGCAGTCATTACAGCATCCTGAAGGCTGCACAATGCAAATGCTGTTCATCTTTGGTGTCTCTGTTTTATAAATGATCCTTTATTTAGCAGTGACTAAAAACACTGGAGATCAGACCCCTTTACTAGGCATTTCTGGGCACACCTAATAAGGGAATTCACCTTTGTATTGCTTCGAGTTCCAGTAGGTCTCTCCAAAGCCATGCTGTACGCCCTAAAGGAACACAGAGCCAGCATTCACAGAAAAGCAGAAAAACAATGTAACTCCATTCTAAAATCCCTGCAACAGTAAGC
Organism: Penelope pileata; assembly: GCA_013396635.1. Taxonomy (NCBI): domain Eukaryota; kingdom Metazoa; phylum Chordata; class Aves; order Galliformes; family Cracidae; genus Penelope; species Penelope pileata. The sequence goes on along the minus strand of WBMW01006460.1, from coordinate 29,780 downwards.
TGCAAAGCTTGAGGAAAACTGTAAAACTCGGAGGGGGCACTGGCGTGTTCTCAGAGATCTGAGAGACCATGATAATATTCAGAAGTATTATTCTGCAAAAAGGCCCATGGATGTGACTGTCACGAGTGCAATTATTTGGCCACAGAAAATGTTTTGGAATGTTTTCCTTTCTGTGACGTTGAATATAGTTAGGATTTTTGACTGCAAAATTAAGGGAGACAGTCCCCATCCACCAACATTCACCACTACTATTACCCATTTATATCCTAAAGCTCCATTCACCTTCATGCTGCTTAGAGTCCAAAACTATTAGCCACTTCCTGTCAATATTGTTATTATGGTTTAGAACAATTATTGGCAAATGCTCTGTCAGCCTCCATGTCCACTCCCTGCCTCAGAGTATAAATTGTCAGAATGACAACAAAAGAGTCACCGGCTCTGAGCAAGAGCCAAGAGAAACCATGGGGCTTTTGGCATTTCCTAAAAACCAAGCACTGTGTGCTCGCTTCACTGTGCCTTGTTGCTGGTGACCGGTCTAGTACACAAGCAAATATACATGTATGCATATACCTACATACACATGCACTCTGCTTTAATGAACATTCCTCCTTTAGCATCCAAGACGAATTGGCAGGGACCTAGGGGTAGCATCCAGGAAAAGGCATCAGCAATGAGGTTTGTAGGGAAAATGATAAGAACTTCAGGCCAAAGGGAGAACCATGCTGGAGGAGAAATTTGGAGTGGGCCTGCTTGTCAGGTGTGACAGAGGTCACACAGTGCAAGGAGAAGTCTGCAGCACAAACAACTGTGGGAAACTCCACTGAATCATGAAATCCCAGTCCAGCCCTGGGAAAATGCTGGAAAAGCACTCCCTTGTCACCAAAGACTATTTCCTCATTTCTGATAGAGGAGCTCCCTGGAAGGCATTCAGATAACTGTTGTGATCTGAAAAATTAAGGAACATTTTGTACAATTTGGAATACCTGGACATCAGCAGGGGTAGAACATAATTGTTGCCCTGAATGAGAATCAGAGCATGAGAAGTATCTTCTCTGAGGTATCCTGAAAGCCACTGGAGTCAATCAAAGCAAAGTTGACCATAATGACGCTGAAAAGCTTGAGGGAAGAGCATATTAGGAAAGAGCTGGTGAAGCTGGCCCACCATAGCATGCCCTAGCAGGACCAGCAGGAGAGGCTGGCACAGGCTCCAGACAGCCAGAGAACAAAGGTACAGCTTCCAAGGATGTAGGCTTCGGTGGCCCCAAAACTATGCACACTTATTGGCAGCAGCTGGAAAGATGCAAAACTCAGCAGCCAGATTCTGAGTACTTGAGTACTGAGATGAAGTTGACTGCATGTTGTTGTAGTTTGGATGCAACTGCTAAAAAACTCCATGCAAAACCCAAGTCATCACACAAAGCAGTGGCAGAGGAGTTGCAGGACACATAGCTGGTGAAGCAGCTGCAGATTTAGGGCTGCGCTGGAGACAAAACCAAAGCCAAACGGAGAGTCTTGCTAGTCAGCAGCTGGCAGATCTGAACACACAAAGAAAGGCAGATTTATGGATGGTCCCTGCCATTTCCCATCCTGAAGCAGAAGAGGTAGGAGAAATGGGTGACACAAAACCGTGGCGGACCCAAGTGGGAAGACGAAGGCAGAACGAACCTGCAGCGACCACACAGCACTGCAGAGGCTTGCAAGGCCAGGAGTAGGAATGAGCAGGGACCGGCAGGTGAGGGACTGGTCCTGTCTGGTTCCTCAGAAGACACAATAAAAAAATGCTGATATAAGAGAGATGTAATATCCTGGCAGAAAAATGAAGGTTGTAGGAGGGAGGAGACATCAGGAAATCAGCCTGTTTGCAGAAGACTAGCAGGTCAGCTGTGCTGGCAGTATCTTCATAAATATTTCTCTTAATGCTGAAGCAGTTTAATTTTATAAGCATGGGATCCTCTCATGTGGTTACTGAGTATGAATCAAAGACGGTTGTGGCTCAGCACTGCCCTATTTTTTATTGTGCTTTCTCAAACATCCTGGGGTTGCACAGCCCTACAAGCACGGCGGGGCTGCAGGCTGGGGCACCCTCCCTTCCTCTCACCCCCTGGTGAAAGAGACCGAGGGTAGGCAGCCCAGGGTCCCAGAACCACCCCCAGAAAGCGGGATTTGAGGAGGAGGATGAGGAGCAGAGAGGCCATCCTCCCTGGGATGCAGGTGGAGAGAAGGGCTAGAGAAGCTTGGGCTCAGCACAGGGCACTGATGCTGTCCCATCCATGTTCCCCTGCCTGCCTGGTCCCCTGCAGAGGTACAGCCCTCCCTCCCCCCCCTCCCTAAATTGCATGAGTCATCCTCCTGCTTCTCACCATCATCTTCATGTTCCCAAACCCCAGGAGCAACACTGCAAACAGGGAAGGCAGGCAAAGCATCCCCCAAGGGCCGCAGGGACAGTGCCTGACTGAGGAGTGTCGGCTCTGGGAGAAGCAGAAAAGAGAGAACATCTGCTCTGTCTGAAATAGAAGATAAAATAATAAAAGCAGGCCACTCATTTTTACTTACTTTTACTTTCTGTCTGGTTTCACTTTCTAGTTTTCCTGCCACAGTTTTTGAGCTACAACTAATGGGAATTTTCCAATCCAAACAAAACAAGCAAACCAAACAAAACAGCCCTGAAAGATTACCGCGACGGCCAAGGGAGGAGAGGCTGCCTTGTGAAAAGGAAAGAGCAAGGCTGCAAGTGCAATGCTCTTATCTGCTCTCTTGCAAGATGATTTTAAAACAGCCATGACTTTCTGTTTTTTTTCCTTCTTCCTTTTTGGGATAGCCAATTAGACACTAAACAGATTTGAGGAGGGGCTGTGCCTAAGCTTATTTCTCAGTTCAGGCTGACAAGGAGTAGCGAACAGCCCCAGCTCTCCAACTGCAGTGACCGGCGCAGTAGAGCAGGATGATACCAGGGGGACTCCAGGGCCCCCAGGGTGAGACAGGCTCCTCTTTGCCCCAGGAGAGCTGTGCCCCAAGCTGTATGCTGTACGTAGTCACAACGGTGAGGAAAGATGGGTCAGGCAGAGCTGTACCACCCTCCCACCCTTGCAGAGGCAGTGAGAAAACACCTTTCTGGGTCAGGCCGCACTGGTGGGACAGGCTGCTGCTCCCCACCACACGCTGTCATCGCTCCTCTGCCGGATGTTATCGCTGCCCCAGAACTGCAGCAGGCCGCCAGTGTGAGCGCTCCCTAACCCCTGTCAGTCAAAAGGAGTAGGTTAACATAAACAGTTTGAACAGGGGCTTGGTGCTAGCCTGGCCCGGGGGCTAGGGGGGGCTGCCTGGCAGCAGAGTGCCTGCCTCAGCCTGCCCTCACAGAAGCCGCACCAGCAGACCCTGCAGTGAGCAGAGGTCTCGCAGCCCCAACAAACCCCCCACGGTGCATGGGCCTTCCTCACTGCAGTGGTGGCAGCAAAGGGAAGGGCCTCTCTGGAGAGTTCCAGGCCATACAGCCTTTGACATGAAACTCCATCTCTGGTGAAGCCTGTGTGTGGTGGGGCTGCATTCAGCATCAGTGGGGGCCAAGGTTAAATCCCACGTGTTCATCGCTAACACCCTGGAGAGAAAAAGTGCTACGTAAAGTTCAGTGCATGTCTTCGGGTGATTTCAGATCACTTTTTCTGTGTCTTATGAAAGTGAATTGCTTTCTAAAAAATGCACGTGTAAGCTTCACACCTTTTGTGTGTGTGTGCGCATCGTCTGTTGTTATTTATAGACTCTATGGATGGAAAAGACCCATTAGGTCATCCCACGTTCCCTGCCAGCACAGCGTTGTTCTCCAGCAAACATTTATTACAGCCTTGTTTAGACTAGTTTCACATGCTCCAAACAATGAGGTTTCTGCCACTTCCCTAGGGAGAGCAGTCAGCAAGTTAATCTTGCTTGCTCGCAGGAAGATTTTTCTTGGTGTTCTCCTCTGTTGAGCTCTGAGACTGTGCAGGATGCCAGCATGGCCCCTGCGCACCCCCAGGCAACCTGGCCCAGCATCCTCCTCCCCACACCAGCTTCCCCCTTCTGACTGCCTCTTCTCTGAACAGTTCTCCTGTTTGACCACAGCTTTCCGTTAATCCCTAGCCTTGAGAACAAAAGCGATATTGCAGGTGTGGTCATACAAGGAAGGAATTACTTCCTCCACTCACATGTTCACTGCCCTTTTAAATATAAACTGAAATTGCAAAGGGAGTTTTGCCGTCATAGCACACAATAGATTCACATCTCATTTACTGCCAACTATCTCCACAATGTGTCCCTTGATGTTGCTGTTCTCTGTACTTCTACAGCCTGTTGAATGTGCTTCAGATTATTTCTGCCCCATGTCATTGCTTGGGATTTTCCAACAGCTTATATCTTTTATATTTTAAAACTAAAATCAAGTTGCCTTTAATTGTTTTCTTTATTGCCTGTAATAAACTCAGAAGCAAATGAGCCTTACATAGATAAAAAGAGGTTAGAGTCTATAAGTACGATCACAGGCCTAACAGAGTAGCTTCTTCTTTATCATATTTGGAATTTTCCTGAAGCAGACGAATAAGACACATTATATTTAAAAAGTCATTTTGACTGTCAAACTATAGACATTCTTCGTTTATGTTACAGAAAGCAGTGTCTACTGTTCCAAGAGGAAATGGAATAGAAAAAAAGAGTGGCAGGAAAATTATGCACTTCTCCATCAGATTAAGATACAATTACTGAATCTGTACTAAATAACACATCAGTTTTCATAAAACACATTGCAATGTTAGCACAAGAATTGAAATGTTAGCACAAAACAGAAGAAAAACATAGGGAAATCATTTTCTTTGTCCACTTCACAACAAATTATGCAGAGCTGCACTGTTCAGCTGTACTATTTAGAAAAGAAAATAACACAAAGCCGAAGCTGGCACATTGAGAACACAGGAAAATCAAGACCAATAACCACAAATGGAAGGGATCATCTTGTCAATCGAGAAGAAACATGAGGAATACGAATAGTGTTTTTTTCACTGAATGCCAATGACTCCACCATGCTTTAATTCTCTACCCCTTCACATGTCCTCTCTGCAAACTTCCCGCACGCTTTCACTTGATTTCAAAGTGCAGTCTCTCTCTGAAATGGCACTGTAAACATTTCACTGGGGGGTCCCACATTTGGCATCTGTCAGTGATTTTCAAATGAAAAAAAAAATCAGTTAATGAGTTAAAAAACAGATTTATTTTTGTTTGTTTTCCAAACGCCAGTCTGCAGTATGAAAAGCAAACCCAGCTCTTTCTGATTCACACATCACCCATGAGAGACGCTGGTGTTTGGGGAAGGGCTCACGGGTGGAGGAAGAGCTGGGTGAGGATCTGGCTGCTTTGCCCTCCCGCTGCAGTCACCACAGAGGGCAAGACGCAGAGACGGCTCCGCTGCTGTGCCACCAGCCTCTGGCTGCTGAGCCATCCCTTTGCGAGAGGCTATCATCCATGAGCTCTGCTGGCAAAGCGTCGGCTTCAGCGATCCCTAATCCACTTTCATGCAAAATCTACCAGGTTAGCTTAGATGGTTTAAATTGAATTAGCCCCGCTGCTGTTGCCTAAAGTAGATTAGGAGATGCTTATATCATTTCTCCAGCCAGAAAGAGCTCGCTGAGAGAAGTCAGAGTACAGCAGCCCTTTAAGAAGGCATAGAGAGATTCAGAAATCATCACCCTACAGGCTTAGCCTTTGACATGTCAGGCTGCAGCACCCAGCTGGATGGCTCTACTCTACTTGCCTCCTCCTCTGTATAACGTCACTGTTCCCAGATCTCCCATGAATATTCCAGACCTCAGTGACAGGAACAGATCTGGAGGAGAGTCAGATAACCAAATCCTGGAGGAAGAGGGACATGTGGACCACGGCCCCCTACTTAACAGAGCTAAGCTGCCAAAGACCAATACTTCCCATCACAGCAACACCACTCTCAGGTCTGCCCAGCTGTTAGAAAATTGGCACCCTGACTTATCTCCAAGACAAACAATCATTCCAAGCAGAGAGAGGAAAAGCAGAAGAGAAATCACAGTGTGGAGGAAATGGAAAGTACTGGTAGAGAAGGAGAAGCCTCAGGGAAAGCCCTTTTGTGAGATCATCATACAGGATTTTTGCTAAAGGTGCCTTCAAGGCAAACAGACTCATGCTCATCCCCATTTAGCCACCCAGGCATTTGCTCTTATGCACTCAGTTAAATACACGCTTGCAAGTCTCACTGAATGGAGTCCCAACTCTGCAAGTACTTTGAGTGTAAATCACTGTACAACTTAAAACACATTCCCAGGCATTACAGGGTCAGGGTCTAGGGTGGACTTGGGCTTGTGCTTTGCTGAACCAGAAAACAATAGTATTACATTGCATAGCATTTTATAGTAAGACATCATGTAACGTGATGCAGAAATTAAAGATGAGAAGGGAACTGAAAAGCTTACCTCTCTGATGAGGAGTTATGCTGCTAGTATTAAGGTAGATGCTTCCACCTAGTGACTTACAGCAGAAGCTTATAGATTTTTACTTTAGGAGGCTGTACGGCAGCTGCAGCAGAAAATAAAAGTATAGAAAAATATTATTCATCACCCGTAGTCAAGAAGAGATGTAGAAATCTGCTTTACCAAGAGGGTCTGAATATTCTGACACCAGCAATACTCGGAGCATCCTTTCTGCAGACAGTGCAAGCACTCCGGTTCACCTCTGGATGGATGGACACCCCACTATTTCTGGCTGCACCGCTCATCCTCCTGCCCCCTCCAAGGCAACATACGGCAGAGCAGGAAGGATATCCCCCGGTGAGAGGGGTGTTTCTGATATCCTAGCAGTAGTGAGGTCACGAGAGTTGTGACTCCATCAAAGGTACTGCCAAATTCGTCTTTCAGTTCTGAAGCACGAGAGCTGCCGTTTCTTGTGTCACCTCAGTAGTGCAAGCGTACATGTCCTAGGTCTGGCCTGCCGGTGTTTTAGCAGCAGCAGCTTCAGAGCCCACTGCTGTTATCTTTCTCCTCTGCACCTCCAAAACTCCTGAGGCTTTACATGCACCTGCATGTGCAGAAGTTACTGACTTTAGCCCTTACAGCAAAAAAAGACATAAACTCCAAAGAAAAGAGTTGCTCAGCATTAAGCTCCAGGATCTCAAACTCTGGCAGCGATCCTTAAGATTTGAATGTCTAACAACACTTAACAGTAAATGAGTCAGAGTCGGCTGAACAGGAAACTGTCTAAGACCAATCTCTTCCACATCAAGATGCATCCTGAACCTTGTCCCTCCCTGGGACATCCAGAGCTAACAGGAGATGTCTACTGATCCAGGATCCACAGCCCAGGAAGCCCTCAGGCGTGTTGGCTGCTACTTACCTCCTGCCTCCCAAAAAACATAATGGTCCTGTATTTTCAGGCATGGATGAAGGAGCAGCCCCAATAATGCAACGGTTTTTGAGGTTAATGCTAAGGATAAACCAGCTCTGATTAAATTGACTGATATAAAAAGTCTGAAGTCAGAGCAAGTGAATGCTGCTCTGGTTTCCCACTGTACTTAAGGATGTGCTCTCTGTTTACACCAGAAAAACAGCTGTAGGCATATATATATATATATCCCAAAATTATCATGTAAGTAAGTGAACATAAGTACCCAACAGAGAAACACGGAGGGAGCTCTTGGGGCAGCTAGTGGAACTTTTCACTTCACCGTTAGGGCTTTTGTTTCATACATTTCCTCCTCCATATTCCTGATTTCTACTGAATCTCATTTTTCTTTCTGGCTTTACTCTCTGTAGTAATTAAGGACCGACCTGCAAGGCAGCAAGCAATCCACCCTGAGCGGATAAGTACAACCTTATCTTGAAGTTTATGGTTTACCTCTTTGAAGTTAAGCAATATCTACGTGTTTAGCTGACTCAGGACCTAAAATAGCAAATGCATGGCATTGACAGCAGAACAAAATGACCTCTGCTCCTCTGGGTGAGAAATTGAGGGACAATGGCAAAGAAAATGGTTCAAAACTGCTGAAAAAAGTTAAAGCTCGAAGTTAGCGGTGTGCCCAGAAGCATGACAATTTTTAAGAAGAAAACAGATTTACTCGTTCTGGTAGGAGGCGTGCAATGCAGATTCAGTTCTCATGAACTTCTGTAACAAAGCTAATTCCCCTGTTAGAAGGCTCTGTATACTCCCACCATTGTAATGCATTCCTATTCTCTTATTGGACAGCTGTAGTAATCACGGCGTTTATAGTCTTGTTTGTATGTTCTCTCATTTATGCTTTACTGAACTGGCATATATGTTGACATCTTACCTGTTAATAAACTCTGATAGCTAAGACACTGCTCTAGATCTCGCTGAGGTTGGAAATAAGGGAAAACACTTTATCATTCGGCAACTTCTAGCCATTTCAAGTAAATGAGTAGTTAATCTCAAAAAGTAAAACAAAACAGAACAAAATAAAAACAACAAAACCAAAAAAAAATTACCATCAAGCACAAACAACTTAGCACAATTGTATGTCATTAAGATTCTTCCCATTAATTTTGATTACAGCTGGGAGACACAGGAAAACTTTCTTCCATCAGCCGTGGGGGTGAGCGAGGGCTTTGGCCATCTCCTCGCCAAAAGCCACCACCTCCGATGACCGCAGCCCTCGGAACCACCCAGCAGCAGCAAAGCCAGGCAGAACTGTGTCACCCGCCCCGTCGCAGGCAGGTCGGGTCACTGAGTTGACTCCTGAGGAAAAGCTGAAACCCTTCTTCAAAGCTCTCCTTCTCCCGGATTTATACAGTGCTGTAATTTTACCTACGGTCAATGAAATCTCCATTTTATTTTATTTTTAACATTTTTATTTTATTTATAAACATTTTATTAAAGCAAAATGTTTAAGTCGATACTACTGTGCGGGCATGCACACACGTGCACTCACACACGGGCAAACATATGCTCTTTTAATTTTTATACGGCATAATCTCTAAAAACAACACATAATTTATTGACGTGTAGAAGACCAATTTTCCCTTCTCTTCCTCTGACAGTTTCTCTCTCGCCCACATGGTTTACATGAATGATATTTATAACGGACTTGTTTTGATCTGATGTAGCCACAGTGAATTTACTGCTGTTTCTACCCCACTGTAACTGAAACTGACAAGAACCAGAGGAATCTGCAGTTTTATTTTGGGCTTTATAGGTTCTCCCTCACTCCCTTTTCTCATGCCTGGATGGGGTCGGCAGCTCAATGAGACCCTCGCTTTCCACAATGACAGATAGCAGTTTTAGGCTGTAGGGTGAGATGAATTGTTCCTTTGATCAAAAATAGAGCCAATTTCTCTGAGCTAATAATTGTCTTGTCAGGAAAAAAAAAAAAAAAAGCTGAATAGGATTTTTTGTTTACAAAAGAAATATAATCTTTCCCTGCACGCAGTGAATAGTTGCAGCGTTCACAATAACATATGCTGCACATTATCAATAGCCTTACTCTTTGGAATACACGGCCGTATTTTCCAAGAATTTATAGCGTTTTGAAGAGGGATGAGCATTTCCTCTTTGCTGGGACAAAGGTATGTTTCTGTTCCTGTTAGGATTTTCTCCCCAGCATTACATATGAAAATGAAACGACTTGCCTAAGTGCTCTGAATGGCTCAGAGGATAGATAAAGAGGATTTAGATTTCATCCCACTAAGGAGGAAAGCCACTCAGGCACTCACTTGATAATTAAAGTTGTTGTTTTAAGGTAAGCACTAGGCAGTTACAATCAAGTATAAAATTGCTTTTAATGGTTTTGCCTTTGATCTTCTTGTAGGTACTTTTACTTGTGAATGCGTATTTGCTGACTGTCAACAAACACAATCCTATTGCAAAAATAATTGCAACAGAACCAAAAAAACGTTAACAGAAAGCTGATGTCATTTGAGCAATGTGCTCCTTTTTATCAAGTTTTGAGGTACTCCAAACTCAGCTTCCCTGCAAGAAGCTGCCCTCCCGGTAACTCACACTAGAATCCAAAGACAAGCTCTTTTTCAGAAAGTATCCACATTTATTAGCAATCACCAGATGGGATCCCAGCGTAACCTCAGGGAAGAAAACTAATGGCTTTCCCATCAACTCACATTTGGATGGGGTCCAGTCACTGCTAACATATCCAAATTCATTAGTGGCCACTGAATCCAAACCCTGTTTCATGCAAAAAGATACTTGGGAAAGATCATTTTGGAAATTATTTAATTTCCTTCCACAGCAAATTCACATTATATCTGAAAGCAAACGAAAGCTGTGGGTCCTCTGTTTCTCATGAAACAATCTCTGAAGGGATCAGGGCAGACCAGAAGCTGCATTCGTTGCTTTATGCCTTTGTGTCACTGAGTTTTCTGACAGAAACGAGATCCTAAAACGTAAAGACTGTAAACGAAAGGGGACGTAACCTAAAAAACTTTGTTTCAAATAGATTTAGAAATTAGATTTACATTTCAAAAAGGTTTGCAAAAACTGTGCACATTTTGTTTTCATTTGTTGGTCTTTATCCTTTACTGAAAGCCAGGGGGTTCCGCTTGTCTGCTGGGGCTTTCTAAGCCTTAGTCTTTGTTTCCAGGCAAACCAATAGCAGAATTCCCACTAGCTAGAATTTGCTGGTTTAGACAAAATAAAAATTTGTTTGTATAGATTTTTGCAAGTGAAATTTAAATCTAACATATCTTTTCAAGTGTGAAACCATTTTTTCCAAGCGAAACATTTATTTTCTTACAACTGAAACGTTTCAGTTTTATATATTAACCCATAAATAAATTTAAGTGTATCATTGTGTATTTGTTTTATAAACTACTGTCCAAAGAAACCTCGTTTTCTGTGCTGTTATTAAAAAGCCAATCTCGTGCTTTTGAAATGCTTTTGTCTCTGCTATCACATTCTCCTGCTCATGCCTTACTCTGGAAACACGTACAATCATTGCATTTTTTCTTAGCTCCAACGATGGCTGCAGGAATACAGGCATTTTTGCAACAGGGTTTGCTGGTGTAAGAACAAAAATCGATTTGTCTGCACTCCTAGAAATAAAAGCACTTTTTTTGTGCGTGCGTGAATGCATACAAAACACTTCTTTGCAGTCTAAAAACCAACGCTAACCTAACACGACCGGTTATCCTTTCTGGTGTTTCTAAGCTTAATTTCGGAATTTCCAAAAATCCAATTAATTTTTAGCCGCGTAAAGCTGCTGTTTGGAGTTACTGCACGTTCGGTCAATGCAAACAGCAGAGGCATCGCCCTGCCCCTGGCCAGCCTCGCTCCCTGCTCGCCCCGGCGCAGCCCCGCGCCGACATCACCACGGGAGCCCTCACAGGGCAAACAGGCGGAGCGGACAGAAAACATCTCTCTTTCCACAGCGTTTCTGCATTTTTCATTAAAACGTCTCCATTAGTCGATAAGGGGCTTTCCAAGGACCTTCCTTTGAAAATAAAAATAAAAAGAAAAAGCACTGCATAGCATGAAAAAATGGATTCTTTCGTCTTCCTCTCAGGAAAAAAATAGATCGGGGAGGGAGTCACATCACGGAGTAATTTTAGTGTATTTTCCGAGGATAACCGAATATTGGTGACAAACATGCAGTGACTTTGCACATTTAAATGGCACTCGTTACGGGTACAACGGCTCCGACGGCAAGCCCAGCAGTTTTCCTGACGGTCAGGACACCGCTGAGTGCAGAGGCGCTAGGGGTGCCCCTGCAGAAGCCCCATCGAACATTTCACGTTTGCCCGCAGCCACCGAAGGCGCCGATAGGACGCTGCTCCCGTCTCTTCCGGGCGGAGGGGCACCGCGCCGGGCGGGGCGCTGCCGCCCCGCTCCCTCCGCCCGCCCCGCTCCCTCCGCCCGCAGCGCGCCCCCTGCCGGAGAGCAGCCGCCACCGCACCGCCCTCACCGCGCCCCGGGTCGGTCTGCGCGGCGATGGCAGCGACGCGTCCACGAGGAAATGGGGTGAAAAGATGAGACTCGCTGCATCGGTACCGCCTGAATCTGAATCATCAGCTCCGGAGGGGATGTCACTGTGCACTACAGCACTACAGAACGGCAGCGAAGCTGTGAGGGGTCTGGAGCACAAGTCTTAAGGAGAGCGGCTGAGGGAACTGGAATTGTTCAGTCTGGAGAAGGGGAGGCTTAGGGGAGACCTTATTGCTCTCTACAACTGCCTCAAAGGAGGGTGTGGTGAGGTGGGGGTCGGCCTCTTCTTCCAGGTAACAGTGATAGGATTGGAGGGAACGGCCTCAGGTTGTGCCAGGGGAGGTTCAGGTTGGATATTAGGAAAAACTTCTCTGAGAGAGTGGTCCGGCACTGGAACAGGCTGCCCATAAAGGCGGTGGAGTCACCGTCCCTGGGGGTGTTCAGGAACCATCTGGATGTGGTACTAAGAGACATGGTTTAGTGGGCAATCTTGGTGGTAGGTGGACAGTGGGACTAGATGATCCTACAGGTCTTTTCCAACCCTAATGATTCCATGATTCTGTAATTCAGTCTCTTTTAAAGATGAATTTGGATGATGATGTTTTGGACATTGGCAAATAGGGAAATGCATTGCCTGGCACACTTCTTGCTCCTTCCTCCTCACACCACCGTCACAGGGCAGCCAGCACTCACAAAAGCACAGATTAACTTCTCACTGCTGGGGAGCTGTGTCAGGAGCTTGTTGAGGAGTCCAGACAAAAAGGAACAGGAAAAAATCCAGCTTACCTTCTCCATCTCTAAGCCTGTATGAGTAGCAGGGGACAAAAGTCTGGAGGTGAGCTTTGGTAGCGTGTTAAGGACATGCAATATTAGCATACTGGTTAGCTAAGGAAAGGGAACTGCAAATGTGTTGTGTTTTTTTTTTTTTTTTTTTTTTAAGCTTTATAAGTCATTCTCAAATATCGCACACTGAAAGGGCTTAGCAAAATAGTTTTCATTTTAAACAGCAAGCCAAACAACAAAAATAAGAAATCCACATGCAATTTTCTCCCTTGAGAGGGGAAAAAGGAAAGGTCTAACGCTTCCCATGGTCTCAGTTACCTCTTCAAAAGGGATGGGTGAAAATGTGTCTGTATATATACACCATACCCTACATTGGAGCAACAGTTCCAAAAGTTCTTGGATCAACAGATCAGCCTATAACCTTTCCCATGGGTGATCCTACACCCTGGCCTTACACGCAAGGAATTCAAAGTTATTTTCTGTCCAACACCATAAGTATTGATGCAATGGTGAGCAGGCCAGGGAACTTACCTGTACGTGGACCAGAATATGGCAGCAGTTGCTCTGGAATGAGCTTGGCTAATCTTGTCACTTTTCACAAGAACTCACACAGCCTTCAGAACTTTTAGGAGACAAAAAATAACAAGTGTCTGAGGGCAGTGGGCTGGGGTTGGGACACACAGTTTGCAGCCTCCCACACAGCCTGGTGCAAGCCAGTGGACACCACTTCCCTCTTTGTATCCTCTGACAGAACCAGAGCAAGAAGGTTAGGAAAGGCAATGTATTGGGGTTTCCTTAATTATGGCTCACAAGTACTTCATTTATATATATATATATATATATTACATATTCTTCATATTAAATGAGCTAACAAATTTTGCATTTGGGGTAGGGATGTTTGGTAGTAAAAGCAGTGATCATGATCTACAGCTAAGTCCCTACAAGTGGGAAGCTGTTGACACACAGCTCTCCCTTTAATCCTCCATAGAAATCTTCTGTATTCAGTTGTGAGACAGACCGTGGCTCTGATCCGCTCTGCACTGAGTTCTGCCACATTTTGCAGAAGTAACACCAATAAAAATTACCCATAAGATGGCAGGCCAAGAAGCACAACCAACAGGTCTAAAAGGTTCTTGACCTGTACACGTACGTTTACTATCAAAGCTAAATTTACAGAATATTTGTTATCAAAATGTCAAGACTCAAGGTAAGAAGTCATAGCATGGAACATCTGTTACACCTATACATCAATAATGTCATCTTTCAAAAAAGGTGCATTAGCCTCGCTGTATGCAATGGCCACGGGTGTGCAGTGGAGGCACCAGTTGCTCACAGCTGGATGAGCAGTACCAAAACCACAAATGTGCCCCTTCTTCTGAAATATTGTCCACAAACCAAATTTCTGGTTAAAGTTAAAATAAACAAACAAAAAAATCCAACAATCGCACAGTATCCACACCCAGACTTTAGAAGCCTTGCAAGAAAATGAACCGCAAATAGAAAAGATGCAAAGTAGTATTTTTGCAAACCAGAATATAATTCATGACTTTCACAGTCTCCTGAATAGCTGACTCGACTGAAATCAGAGGAAAAGAAGCCGGTGATGTTTGCTCTCAGCACACAAGCCCTTCATGAAGCAGTCGTCGTGCTGCTCTGTGTAGGACCCTTGACACCACTCGTTGCCCCCATGGCACGTACTCTTCCCAGCATTTCAGACCTTTTATATCAATATATGGGCACCAGAAAAATTGGAGATCTGTGAGAGGGAGCTTGAAGTGATTGGGAAGTAATCGGTAAGGAGGAGGGAGAATAGTGTAAAAATCATCCTCTTCCATTCTGCCTTTTCCTTCCCTTTGAATATTGCAGCTGTTGACAAGTGAAAGTTGGAATCAGATCATTGAAGGAGCATAGGAAGAAAACAGATGGAGGGAAGAGGGGGGTTGTCACAGTTCCGTAGTGTTTATTACATGGAAGAACATTGTCCATTCTCTCTCTCACTTTTAGCTCAGGGGAAAAAAAAAAAGGAAAAAGGAAAAAGAAAAATCCCAGTAACTATTTCTCCCAAAGCAGTAAATAATAAATTTTGTAGTGCAGCTGGAGAAGGGAGGTAGGAAAGTTGAAAAGAAGAGCAGACAAGCCGCTTCCTGCAGCAGCGAGCTATCAGATGGCTCCGTCCTCCCCTGGAACCTCACCCTGAGATAAGTTAAAATTGATGGCAAAAACCTGGCCTGAGCAGAGCAACTCAGAGCTGTTGTTCCAGGCTCTCATCAGCCCCACAACTGCCCCAGCCCCATTAAGACCGTGCCACCCAGAGGAGCAGATTGCTTTGTACCCCTCGCATTCCTGCAATGCTAAGGCTGCAGTCCTGTAATCATTAACACCAGGTAAGTTTGCACTGCAAATCTGATACAAATCAGACATCCAGTCTCCATCAAACTCAGCAGAACACATGTGACTCTTTAGGCTGCAGGAGGAAAAGTTAACACAGCAAGAACAGGTAGAAAGACTTTGTATAGAAGAAGGAGGGCCACAAAATAAAAATAAAATAAATTCGCACCACTCTTTGTTCCCAGTCTTGTATCGCCTCCTACTGACAATGGTATCTGTACAGAACAGCTGTAGACTGTCCCAGATGGAAAATAAAGCGAAAAAATAGGAATATGTTCAGTATGTTTCAGCTAGATTAGTTCCCCAACCCATTTGACCACACAATGCAGAAAAGAATGTGACCAGAAAGGCCCAGGAACTGCACTACCACCACCTGCACAGCGTGAGGCATCTACAACAGCTCACTTTGAAACCAAGTCCTGCAAGCTGTGTCAAAAAGTGCAGACCTTGCCAGTTTGTCAGGAGACTGCCAATAACCTGTGGGGCATTTAGCAATTTGCTATTGACATTTTCATACTGCACATGCATTTTGCACACAGCCAGCTCAGTAAGATGTCAGTATCTGCTTCCTGCGGTTCTGAGGCTTGCAGAACCGCCTGCAGTGCATCTCCTACCTTTCCAAGCTCCGGGAAATACAGGTAGCGTAGATGGCATAGCAGGTAGGTGGCACAGTTACAGTAGCAGTAGGAAATTGCAGCAAAGAGCTTCATAATAGTACAGTTAACACACACATGTATATTAAAAAACAAGGAGCAAAAAAACCCTCTGCCAGTGCCACTTCAGTTAGACGTGCAGACCTCCATCAGCTCAATCAACTGCAACCTCACCCCCCACAATCACGAGCTAATTGCATTTTTATGAAGATCAAAAAAGTATGATATAATTAGAATGCTGTTTAGAGGCAGATAGTTTATTAGATAATCATGGTCAGGGCTTTTAAAACATGTATTTCAGCCAAAATCTAGCATGTTTAAATCGTAAAGAAACAAGAATGAGATTTTTTTCATCAACTGATCAGTGTTTCAGATTGAGCAATGTAAACCAAATGTTCAACAACTTCAAATTTTGTTCAAAAACAAAGATGCTCAGAGCGGATCTAAAGCAAATTCCAAACACAAAATCACAATGGCCACACGGAGCCTGTGCTGAAACGCAGGTACGACTTCCCTGCTGCATCTGTGACGTAAGGCAGCCTCTGAGGTCACATCCACGCTGCACATCCAGCCAGATTCCTGCCACCTGCCCACAAGCAAGCCTTCACTACAGAGTACAGATCCCTCCCAGCCCACGGAGGGGTCGGCCGCACTGGTGAGCTGAGATGTCGGTCTCTGAGTACACAGAAGTACACAGGTAGCAGACTGAGTTTCATTCCCTTCTTATCCTCTCTTTCAGTTCAAAAATCAAACAGGATGTCTTAAAATATCTGTAATTTAAGTGAACCTGTTTGACCTTATCCTCGACACCATGAGGGAAATACCTCACACAGGCAGTATTGTTTCAGCTGGTGGGAAGCAACTGCTAAATAAAAGATGACTGCAGGGTCTGCTGTCTCTCGTTTGAGACTCAAGCCCCTAACCTGGTCACAAAAGTAGGAGACTAATAAATCTGTGCAACTAAGCTCAGAGCTGGGCCATAAAAGCAGAAATCTGAAGAGTGTTCAGTTGTGCAGACCATTCTCTTTTACAGAAGAAAGAGCAGAGGCAGAACTGGAACAACTCCAGAGGGAGGGGAGCACAAGGCAAGCACAGCAGCGGCAGGCTTGATTAAGATGAAAGAGCATGGCTGTGCACCTTGAAAAAGAAAACAAACTGGCTCTGCCGCGCACAAAATCATACATTTAATGGAAGTACTTTGTCAGTTTGATTATCTCCACTCAGGAAAAGCAGTCTGCTTTCCCACCAGCCACTGCTTGAAAGTAACCTGATTTACAAACCAGCAGGTCAAAACCAGCACTGTGCTTACTCCACAGAAGGAGCTGTTAGTACTCAAGCCTAAACAGTTCCCCTCCACAACTCCCTAAAGCACTGCATACACATTAAGCACAACACAGCCTACAGCATTAGAACAGTAAAAAAACACAAACTGACAGCACATTCAATTTTTGGATAAAGATAATGATGAATCTAACGAACGTTTTCCTCCATACTGATGAATTTTAAAATAGCACTAACGTAAACGCTAACGTATTTGACACTGAAATCCTGCCCAACTACCTAACAAAACCAAAATCTGAACTAAGAGTAGCATCTATTTTTTGCAGAGGTATTATCAACTTGATGAAAATTTTTTGAAGTCAAATTTAAGTTGCTAACATAACTTGGTAAGCTTCAATCTATGCACCTTCCATTGATCATTAATGAGATTTGTTACGTGTACGTTCTCCAACATCTTTGTAGTTCTTTCTCTGAGCAACAGAATCCTTTCCCCCTAACAGCTGATAATAGTAGCAACAATTTTAAAACAACAAAAACACTAGTTTTCAAAAAAAAACCAGTATTATCTATCAGCTCAAGTCGTTCTTAGTGGACTGAAGTACAGAATAAGCTAGCCTATTTTTAAAAGGCTAAATCCTACTTCGTAGGTCCAAGTTATCAGACATCACAGTTTCTGGGCAATAAAAGAACATGGATCCCACGTCGATGAAGCTGCACAAAGGTTACACACTGTGCTGATGAAGGGCACTTCAACAGGCACTACCCCGCAGGACTGGTACTGTAATTACTTCCATCCATGAAATGAGAGACTTTTTAAAAACACAGGCTTTCTGGGTAACTAGTTCTTGCATCTGTCATCACATGTTATTGCCAAGTAATACGCAACCAACTGTAGCTAACGACATATAAACGGCAGCTGTTACACAATCGCGCCGTATTTTCTCCTATGCCCACATTGTAAAGCATGATAGATTAGTGCCGCTGTAAGAGAAATATAAGGCTACTCACAACACATACAGAAAAGTAAATACTCACTTACTTAAAAAAAGACTTGGAAAATGTCCTAAATAAAACTTTTTCCTCCATCTGTACATTTGCATTCACTCAGATTAACAAAAGAACCAAAGTTTTATTTTCAGTTACTTGGTTCCTACAATATTTCAGTTGCACAAAGGAGTGAAAAACTTTGTTTCAACAACTTTCTCTTCGTGAATTTTTTTAAGAAGTCATGCTGACACTTCATCTTGAATTTCACTTACAGCAAGAAAATTTCATGAAGCTGTGGTGTTGATTTGTGTGTAATCTCTTAAATTACATGTTAAGAGCCTGTTTTCATTCATTACCGGATGTTAAAAGCAACAGAGATTAGGAAGACAAAAGTCATTTTACAGAATAATTTCAAGGACACACTGAGTTTACAGAATCCTTCGGTAAAATTTACTAATAGAAAAGTTACATTGAGAAGACAACAGTACAGGATCGTTCGAAGTTTCACTATTTTTTAGCCTCTACAACATAAAAGAACAGCCCCCCTGCCCCAGCCCCCCAAGACAATTGATAAGCAGGCATTCAGTCCATTCAAAGGCACTCAGCTTGCCTTTTTTTTTTTTTTTGTGTGTGTGTGTGGCAGACACTGGTTTGATATTGATTTGATATTGCTTTCATTATTTGCTGGCCTAACAGCCTCTTTAAACGTTCATGTAATACAGTAAATCATACACAGTGGTCAAGCACACCATGTACTTGTATAGTATATTTATTTTGTAAAATAAAATATTCATGATCTTACAAAATTCTTCCAGTCTACCAGGCTAGGCCTTTGGCTAACTTGGCTTTTTTCTTTCCTTTTAGGCGCTGTGCCTTAAGCCTCTTTCTCTGCCTGGGATTCATCCATATTGGGTACTGTCCATGTTCATCTAGGAGAGTTTTCTTGTTTCTTTTATTACCTGTGTCCATTTTGCAGTCATCTGAAAAAGAAAGGTATTTATAGTCAGTAAAATACATGAATAAGCTTCACAGAAGCTATTTTATTACTAGATTCACAAACATAATAAAAAAAATCTCTATACACAATAGTATTTGTACATAAAGAGCTGAAGGCTTTATACATTGAAAGTCCTTTCCAAACCAACACAACTGCAACCCATTTACCCCAACAGCTGAGAGTAAACGTGAAGAGTTTCCCCTAAAGGCCCATCCATGTCTGGGCAAAGCACCTTGTTCTTTAGTCTGCCATCTGTTCTAATACTGTGTCTGAAAACACTGTGTGTGGTCCCCAGCAAAAGCTGAAAGCTTACGGGAAGCCACTGGCTTACTGAAACATATGTACAATTAAACACTTTATGAAGTAATGCTTAAGATTCAAGAAAGTTCTAAAAAATTAAATTCAGTGGAAAAGGAAGATAGATAAAAAGAAGAATGAGAAGAAAAGCTCAAATGCAATGAAGGTATAAAGCATGAGCCAGTGATGCTACATTCGCCTCAAGAAGTGAGCATGAGATCAAGTTTACTACAATTAAGAGACAGACAGAGGACTGATCTCTAAAATCAGGATGCCTGTGGCATGGCCGCTCCCAAGAGCAGCATCCTCAGCTGGCTAACACCACACGAGCTGGCTGTCCTGGGGGGGACAAGGCTAAGTACAGGTTCCAACAGCGCTACACTATTTACTTCCAAACTTGTCTCCAAGCCTTCCATGTGCAACTCCAAAAGCATTATCACAAGCTTTTACTGAGTGGAAGACAAAAGCTTTATCACAAGCTTTTACCGAGTGGAAGAAGACTTTTCTTATGCTGTGTTTGTTTAATGCTGGAAAACAAAGTTCAAGAGGAAAAGGCCAACACACTGCTTCAGCAGCTGAAGCACGCTGACAGGGATCTGCACCACAGAGGTGTGCCCAGGAGCCCCAAAGCTGGGACATGAGTATGTGCAGTCAGCAAGGAACGAGCCCACCATCTGCAAAGGGTGGGCACACAAATAAGTCCCAGTTTCAGAGACTTCCTGAGACATCAAAGAAACACAAGGTCTTTGTAACAACGTGGTTTTCCAAGTGTCACAGGAGGGCTGGCCTGTCCCAGACCAAAGTTCCAGATGTTGCAAGCAACAGCTAGAACATGGAGGGGAAGAAAGTTCTGGTAGACCTGGAGAATGCAGAAACAGGCAACGAGAGCTCTTGCTCACACAGACTGCTATTAGTTGGCAGTTCAGAGCTAAAGCATCACTTTTCTTTCCTAGTAACCGTAGCAAAAAGAAAGAATCCATAGTACCAAGCAGTATTCCATGAGTCACATCTTCCAAAAACCTGTTGTTTGTAAACCAAGAAATAAGCCATCACTGTTTGACATCCAACCTTTCCAAAGTACCAATCACAGCAAAAAAAAAAAAAAGCCCAAAGTTACAAACTAGTTTGTTTACGAATTGGTTTGTTCGAAATCACTTTGCTTTCAACCAAGTAACTCCTAAGTTTACATGTGTTTAGTACACATGGATTTCTTTTAAAGTTAACTCATCTCTAAATACAAAATGTTTTTCTACACAGCCCCTATCTCTATTTTCAAGTCAGTTTATAGGCTCTGCTATCCAGATTGATAATCCTTCTCTGTCTTTCCCAATTCCTGAAACTCTGACAGAACTCCCTGTGCGACCAACAGGCACGACTAGCAATATTTCAAATCCCCACTGTGGTGCCTCAGGAGTTCTGCATCACACAGGAAAAGCTGACAATGCCAACACCCAGTCTGTACCACAAAAGCTGCTACAAACAGAAAGAGGGGCTGTGATTTAGTTCCTGGATTGCTTCCTTCGAAGATTACATCCGGCTCAGGGGACTGACAAGAAGATGGCACTACTTGGAGATGGCTGATGCCGTCCCCTCCCACGCCACAGGCAGTGCAGCATCACTAGCACAAAAACCAGGGGCCCTGTGAGCCACACTGTGGGACAAGGCATTTAAAAAGGAAGAAAATCACTCCATCCTTGAGAAAATGATTTCGGTTTTAGTTCCAATTTTTATATATTTAGTATCACCCTTAAACTGGAAGGGAAATGATCCCCCTTGTCAGCCTCAACAGCTGATCCTGCTGCTGTGAGGGGATCACGCTGCCAGGAGCCCTGCCCCACGGGATGCCTTTGCACAGAGACGTCTCCAGGAGCCCCCACTGCCTTCCAGCAAACCTCGGTGAGCTCGTTCTGCAGGGAACAGGCTGCAACAGAGAAAGGGCAAGGCAGCCCGATGACAGGACTCGATGATTTAACAGTACTTCTGCCTTTAAAGATAAGGGTGCAGCACCCCAACCCGGCACCCTCAGCCCGCCCGTGCCCGGCGCTGGGGGCGGCTCCCGGGGACTCACCCTGCTTCCTCAGGGCCTCCTGGGCGGGCAGCACGGTGGCCACCTCCTTCACCTCCTCCATGACGACGTCGCCATTGGTTCGCAGGATGCTCTTCAGCCTCTCCAGCTCCTTGGGCGCGTTCTTCTTCCGCTTCTCCGCCCGCATCTTCCTCTTCCATTTGCTCCTCAGGCTCTTGGCCATGTTCTTGGAGGGAGGAGGAGAAAGAAGGGTAAGGGTGCGGCAGACGTCGTGAGGGCCGCGGACGCGCCGCGGAGGCTCCGCCGCCGCCCTCCCAACGGCCCCAACAGCCCCAACAGCCCCAACGGCCCCGCGCAGACCCCGGCCCCCCCCGCTCACCTCCGCCGCGCACGAGGCCCCACGCAGCCCTCAGGTTGTGCTCTCGCCGTCTGCGCAGGCGCGGGGTGCGCTGACGCGNCTACCGTAAGTCTCCGAGTACGAGGGCAGCACTGCAGCCGTCCTCACACGGGCACAGCGCCGCCGGATTCGGAGTGAAACCGCGTCCCACTGACACCGCTCCCGGAGGGCTGGGGCACGGAGCGAAAAAACCCACGTACTCCCTCACAAGGAAACCAGTCACGTTTTATTTGGGCTAGTTGTACACATTTCTTAATTTGTAAGACAGAAAAATCATTATACTCTTAGCGAAGTCCCAGCACGGAAAGCATCCACTGCCCTCGCTCTGGCAGAAAAAGGTACGTCCCTGTCTGCTAAGATCCCAGGGACAGGATAGGCAAGGGGTAACAATACTAAGTGTGAAAGTGTCTCCAAACTGTGCTCACCCTGCCAGCTGTTCTGGGATTCCAACAGTCAGCGTGCAGCCCACCCAGTGCCTCTCCCCGACTGCCCAGGGCCGGGGCTACCCCTTCGGTCCCTGCTCGGCTGCAGGAACAGACTGAAGATTTTTCCCTTTTTATTGATGCACAATTAACCTTAACACACACACATTGATCAAATGCCAGAATTCACCCTCAAATGATTTTCCAAAACACGGAAAGACAGGCAATAAATAATCCTTAACAAATGAAGAAGGTTCCCCTGAAGCGCCCTCATCCCCCCCCAGCTCACGGGAGAGCTCTGTACAGAGCAGAGCCTCCCCTTCACAGACAGCCTTCCACTTTACCCAACAAAGACTACAAGAAATTTTAACTTAGTGAAACACTGCACAATGATAAATCCAGACTGACTTTACATTTTACACTTAGAATCGCAAAGGAAACACTTACAGCAGCCACAGATCAGCAGTCAGAGACTTTCTGACGGCTTGCTCTGGAGCAATCAAAAATTGGCAAACATTTTAACCATGAATTATATCAAGTGCAAATTAAGTAATTAAAAAATGGTGTGAAATTGGATACACCGCGTCAACTAAACAAAATACAGATTCTAGAGAAGAACCTAAATTAGAAGAGCCCTCCCCTCTCCTCAAAGGAGGGCTCAGTATTCATGGAATGAAGGAGTGGTAACAATTCAGTCTCTAAAAGCAAAGAGCGCGCAGTCTGTGGATCACCCAAGCCAACGCGATTCAGGTACTTAGCTCTACACATGTGATAATCAACCCCACTGCTTTTGCTTATTTTTTATTAAATGCCTCCAGTAGCCGCAGCAGGTGTACGAACAGATTGAGGATGTCCAGGTAGAGATTGATTGCAGCCAATATGTACTCCTCAGGGGATAATTTGTGCATCAGCAAATGAGTGTCATAAATAATAAACCCACAGAAGAGAAGCGCTCCGGCAGCAGCAAACACCAACTCTATTGTTTCACTGTAGAAAAACAGCTGGAAGCAAATGAAACATGAAAAAAAAAGAGTAAATTTCATTTTCTTTTTAATATTAAAATCTCTGCATTACATATGCCACACTGAAAACAGGGATACGTACTGTCTTTATGCTGTTAAACACACACAAATGGAATAATAAAATGACATTTCAATGTTCTTAGGTCACATACTTACCAGTCACACAATCTCTTTAACTAAGTGAAAGAAGAAGCAAGCAAGCAAGCAAGCTCTGGTCTCCAGAGCAGTAACAACAGAAGACAATTAAAAAAAAAAATCCAATTAAAACCCAGCTCTCCTTCCCATGTCCTCAGACAAGCAGTGCATCTCGACTGACAACACTCAGAGCTGACTGACAAACACTACTTTTATATCAGCAAGAACAGCACCCAACAAAAATCTCAACTGGAAATGAACGGTTAAAAGATCACCAGCACAATCTACAGCAGTAATGGATCTGGCTAGGTAATTTTTCCATGAAGTTATTTTCAAAATATTTTAGCTATACCAGAAGTTAGTAAAGGATTTAAGTGAAATAATATTTTTAATCTTGAACACAGAGTATCTTACCCTCAAGAAACCTGAGAGGATTAAAATCCACAAGCAAGCAAAGAGCCTGAAAAAAAAAAAAATTGTGAGCAATAACAGTACCTTTTAGTTTAAGTTTTACTTGAAGTCTCTTCCAGTACTTAAGAGCTTATCATCAGGAGGGAAACAGACTCTTTACATGGTCTGATAGTGATAAGACAAGGGGGAACAGTTTTAAACTGAAAGAGGGAAGGATTTAGATTAGACGTTAAGGGGAAATTTTTCACACAGAGAGCAGTGAGACCCTGGCACAGGCTGCCCAGAGAGCTGTGGGTGCCCCTTCCCTGGGGGCGTTCAAGGCCAGGTTGGATGGGGCCCTGGGCAGCCTGAGCTGGTGGGAGATGACCCTGTCCATGGCAGGGGATTGGAACTGGGTGGGCTTTAAGGTCCCTTCCAATCCAAACCATTGTGTGATTCTACGATTCTCTTCCCAGAAAACCTCCTTACAATATATTCAGTAAGTAAACGTCCATAATTCTCAGATGCCAACTGTTGATTGGTATCAGCATTAAAAGTCTGTTTTACAGAGCTCTCAAAGGTTATGTCCTGAATTTACTGTTATTTTTGAAACAGCTTTACTCTGCCTCAGTGAAAAATACAGATAAATTGGCTTTCTAGTGTAAATAATACAGTTACAAGAATCATAATGACAATAAGTGCTATGCTAAAAATTTCTTACCAAGAGAGAAGAACTAAATAATGTCAGTAAATTGAGATGAGTAACATCCTCACCAGTCTCTTTCAGCAGGTTAGCTTCTACTGACCTGTATTCTTTATTATATGCATTATAATTATTTTTATTTTTATTTTTATTGCTTATTATAATAATTATTATATTAACGTACGGCTTGCTTTAAAAAGGAAAAAAAAAATAGCTTGAGGAAAAAAAAAAAATCTCACTGATAAAGTAACATACCCCGCTCCAAATTTGCTGAAGTCTCTCTTTGACTGCAAGGTATATGCAGTCAGTCCAAGAAATACAGCAGTAGTAAGAATAAAGGCTTGCAAGACGATGGACACATCATAGAAACTCACTGTAAATAAAACAAAAGTAAACTGTCATTTAAAGCACATTAACCTATGCATTTCCTAAGTTATCCGTTGAGGAAATAGAAATTAAAACAAAGATAGAAAAAAAAAAAATTGTGAGCAAAAAAGGTAAATGATGCCTGAATTTGTTTCTACACTTCAAGATCATGCCCAAGTGATTCACAGACCCTTGCACTAGCAATGACATTTATGGTACAGCTGTAGCTTCTTAAATGAAGATAACAGATCTTCCATACACACAAAGGAAATAAGAAAGGGGGAAAAAAAAAAAAGAGTTATCTTACACTTTAATGGGTGAGATCTTAAGTAAAAGGCTATCTACGTTTTTCATGATACTTAAATAAACCACAAAACAGTCCTCTGAAAATGTTCTAAAGCTTTTTCATTAGGGGGCAAGAGGTGGAAGAAGTGGGTTGAGCCTTCCCTTCCTGCCTTCCACTTTAAGCACGTTTCCCCAAATCACTTTTTTTTTCTTCTTCGCTAGCTGATCAGCTCTGCTTAGAGATGCCTTACAGGAAAGAGCTCTGCCAGCTGTTCCAAAAGAATGGCTGGAAGCTCACTTCAAGTTTATACAGTTTCAGTCTTGGACCAGAATTCAGTTTCCTCTCTTGATTACCGGGTTTTTGCTAAATTCATATCATCATCATTTGAAGTTTTTAATCATCTTAATATCTCATTTAGGAGTCTCAGATGGCAATTAGTAAAACATAATGGATTCCTTTTCCAATCTATTTCAGGAATCAGAAAACATGATGGAACACGATGGCTGTCATTTACCTGCAATGGCAACTGTAAATGCTTCCAGCAGAGTCTATAGAGATAAAAACAAAACATTACCAGGATAAAACAAAACAAACAAAAAACAAAAACAAAAAAAACCCCACCACTTTCATGGAGACTTCATATGCAATAAATTCCATTCTGCTACATAATCCAAATATGTTTTACATTAGCTCTCCTCTTAAATTTTTGTATATTATAACTTTTTAACTTTCAACAAGAAAAAGGCAATCGTATTGTCTAATTGCACCGGAAGCTGTTGTGTTACATAAAAAGAATGAAATTGAAACTGAAAACAAACGCAAGATAGCCACTATAGAAAACTGCCATTTAGGTTTTCTACTCAGAGCACACTGCACTCTTAGCACAATTCTTACAAACTGTTCGAGGGGGCTATAAAATTCTTAGAGCTCCTATTAGAAATGAACTGTTTCCAGCTCTCTGTATACTTTTCAATAGCCAAAATACTCTCATCAAACCCTCTCAATATCTTACTAGACAGCTGTTTGCCTCTACTTCTTCCTGTCCTCACTCATCATGCTAACTTAAAATCAAATGTATTACTGATGTCCGAGATGAAAGCTGGTACAGACCCTGAATTTTTCCCGAAAGGTAATTTCAATGTAAGTTTCATTACAAGAAAATAAAAGAAAGCGTCTATAGCACAAACCGAGAGAAAAGCACATTTAACTCCACTTATCACATGCAGTTTTTAATCCTTCTGTCCCTACAGGAAGAAGTACTTTAACTGTTATGCCACAAACAGCCACACCACATTTGATCAACACTCCCTCTTACAACACTCCTGTTACAGTTGCACTCGCTGAAAGGCTTTTTTAAACATCTTACTCTCCTGAAAAGAGTTCAAAAGTCATGAAGATTACAAAGCTGTTACCATTAAAACCAACTAAGTACTTACACTGCAAATCTATCTTCCTCTTCCCATTGTAAGGCAAATAAAATTTAGGCAGCTTCTAAAGCATCAAATTCTGACAGCGCTGCTGCGACTTCATTTCAGCAGACTGATTTGCTACGTAGTCCAAAATGCAGCCTACATCTAAAATCTGTAACATTGGGCAGGAGATTGAAATTTGAGGATAGGTCTGTTGGAAACGTGGGAAGAATTTCACATCAAAAAGAAAGCAATTAATGAAATAAACACATCTAGTTGCGTGTATGTGGTCCTCTGCCAGAGGCTGTCCATTAAACCAATAAGGTAACAGGAAAGCTTCCTTCTTTCCTACTGAGCAGTTTCATAGAAACTGACATCAATAGAACAATGAGAGCAGTGGGATGGATATAAATATATCGACACACATACATATATAGACATAAAAAAACCCAAACTTGCTCATCTGATTTCAATCTGTAGCTCTCTTACTGAAAAGATCATAGAAGAAACCTGAATCAGAGGCTATCTAGGAACAACCTACGTGTAGAGTCTCCAAAAATACCCTATATACTCAGAGATCTGAGTTATCTTTCAAGGAATACATGAAAAACAAATCAGCTACCACTAGCTTGATAAAAGGAGTTCATCCAAATCAAAGACATTCTAGGGACTATTAAAATTGCATTTATATAAATACTTACAAATCCAAAAAGTAGGTATAAATTAACAGGATGCTGGTGTCTGTAGTGGGTCAGTGCTAAGATTACAGCGAGAGATCCAAGCAGAGATATCAAAACCAAGGCAGGCCTGTAAAGTTTCACATGAAAAGGTCATCAAAATTAAAACACCTGATAGACTACAAAGCAGATTATACAAAGCCAACTTCTTAAGTGATCACCTAGACCTACCGCTCTGCAGATTCAAAGCAAAAGCAAAGCAAATTTTAAAATAAAAATGCTCTAAAACATATCACCATAGAAAATCTGTTAAAAATGGTACAGCTACAAGTGAAGACACTTTTTTCATGCTGAAGCTGTAGATTGTCCAGGAACCCATCACCTGTATGAAGAGGAAAATCCATCTGAACTCAAGTACTGTTTTCAAAGTATACAGAGTACTTTGGCTATTAAGAACTTCACATCCAGAGGGAATTGTGGTTTGTTTTCATTTTTTTTCATAAGCACCTGAATGCAACAAACATGGGCAATAACTGCAGCAAAGAAAACCAGTACCGACCAGTAAACATTGCTACAATTAAATCATTCAAGAAGCAAAATCTAGACTAAAATCAAACACAAAAGCACAATGGTTCTAAATGATCAGGACGATTTTAAGTTCTCAGATTTAATTATAAAAACGTAGCTTTACAAGCTTTACAGCATACAATATAGCTTATACCGAAACTTGTACAGCGTTCGATCCTCCTTTTATAGTAGGGCTATGAAGGGAAAGTAAAAGCAACATTTGCAAGTGTACTCAGGACAAAACTGAAACCGAACTCAGTGTTCTCCTCCATTCCCCAGTTGTTCTTTTCCCTGCTGTTCACCACAGTTTGGGTTCTGAGACTTAATTTTTCCTCTCAGAAATCTGAGAAGTGAAGAGAAGCAAACATACAGAACTTAGAGAAGACCAGTTTTCAGGAAAAAACAAAACAAAGCAAAAAGAAGATGGGGGAAGGAGGGAGATGATTAAGAAATGACACAGCTTTTTGGAAGATACACATGAACAACAGCATTCCACACAAGAAATGTCAGAAATTCAGATGTTCTGCAACTGATCCTTAGGTTTTCATATCGTAAATATTAAAATAAGAACTATTACTAAAGTAATGATTAAAACACACTTTAATAACAGTAATTAAAATAAATTTTAATAATAAACTACAGAGAAAAATATCAGAGGAGAAAAATTGTTTCCTAATCAGGTTACAAACTCTCTATTACAGAATCAAAACACAGTGTATGATTAGGAATACAAGTGTTCCAGAGCAACTATATAAACTATCCTTAACGCACTGATAAACAGTGCCATTTCATGTTAGCGTTTACCTTTCATGAACAAATGCCTGCACTCCAGCAGAGTACAGAAAAATCGCAGATGTGACGGTGGTCAGAAGAACTTGAATGGACAGAATGGTGTAGACTTTCCGCAGAAAAGCTAGAATAAAGCGAACAAAAACAAAAGCAATTTTCAGTTACACTTAGAATGCTCAACATCAAATCAGAGAAATCTTGTTTGAAATGGAACCATCAGAAACTCTTACTCAGTGAAAAAGCACAGAACCAAATGGTAATAAACCATTTTTCCTTAAAATGCTGATACAGTATTCCAGCAAAATTGCACCTTTTCTTGCACACTGTGACATAAACAATGATGACAAAATAAATAAATAAATAAAGCTTTCAGAGGAATTCAGACTGTTTTAAAAACTACATCTAATCTTACTAAGACATTACTAGAAGTATACATTCTTCATTATGTTACTGGTATCTAATGGACTTATATGAAGAAAGATTACCTTGAAGGTTATGTGGACACAGAAAAAGCAGTAATTTTTTTTAAAACGCCTTTTTTTTTTTTTTTTTTTTTACAGTAAAAGCTACTTCATTGACCTTTTGCTACTTTAGACACCATTTATTACCATTTGCGGCTCACATTGCACTGGGTGGATGTCTGCAGATATAAGCTGCTAAAAGAAATCCCTCTGTTAAGCTAACAGGCTTCCTAATTCTTGAATGAGAGTGGCTCAGGACACTGTGGTGGGGTATGGCATACTGATATTCCCTGTTCTGAATGGAAGGAGACCAAATCCATAAGGTAAAACACTCTGCAAGGAAGAATAATAAGCCTACAGTGAGAATCAGCTGGTCTTTAACAACACAGCTTGGCACGTGACCTTACTCTTGTTTAAGAGAAACTGAGTTAAGTGAGGCCTGCAGCAGGAGAAAGAAGACCAGTATCTGTGTAAGGCCCGAGGGAGGGGACCCCCCGTGCTGTGGCAGAACAAGCACGGAAGCAGCCGGCTGGCCAGCACAGCCTTCTCCCCACCTAATGAAATGCATCCGTGGCTTTCTTAATGGCAGCTTGGAAAATTCCATTCCCAAGCAAGATAAAACTGCACTTTTATAGAAAGAGATCCACCTCCCCCCCCCCAAACACAGACTGAAATACCAAAGCCCAGTCCTCCTCCGACTACGATCTTTCTCCCCCCTCGGCGTCCGCTCACTCAGCGCCCAGAACCTCCGCGCGACTCAGCTCAGGGGGTGAGCAGGGCCCCGCCGAGCGCCTGGGGCCGCAGGGCCTGTGC